>BSBN01000567.1:6000000-6600000 GCA_027924645.1 Cunninghamia lanceolata
AGTTAACTAAGTTAAATCATCTCATAATTCAGACTAATTTGGGAGTCAATTCATGACCTCTTAGACATGTATCATCTTGACTCACTTATCCAAGAGACATGTATTTTTACTTTACTCACTATAGTGTTGCTCACTTGGGCTCATTTTCATGCTCATTAATACAAAATAACATTATTATTTAACATGGTTTTATGGCTAATTCATAGATATTAGGTCCTAGGATATTTTATTCATCACAAAATCTAACATGGTATCAGAGTCATGATTTCCATAGGTTAGTCCAAATTTTAGTGTTTTTTAGAGTATTGAGCATAGGAAATTATTTTGGCTAAAGGTGATTTTTGGTGAATGAGAGTCTTTTTAACCTCAAGGTAAAAGTTCAAAGTTGTATCACACTTTAGGGCAACTTATCAACATAAATGAATTTAAGTAATTCCAATTCAAAGTCAATTTTAGTGAAACATATGTTCTATTTGGATTCATTCTAGCTAAATTAGATCTAGGCCAAAACTTTTCCAATTGGAACCATCCACTAAAAACATATGTAGCATCACTTTGGGGCTAATTTACTAAAAAAATGAAATTATTTAAAAAAATTTATGTTCTAACAACTCCTACTCGTGCAAATAATCATTTTAAAAGAATCTAAAAATACCCTTTTTGTACATATATAAGTTTGCTTTGTAAAAATATAATCTTTTAAACATTTCAATTAGTGTTTATATTGTATTTTTTATTTTTACTAAAAGTAGATCATCAACACCAAAATATGATGTTGATTGTCCTCTCAAGAAAAATAGTAAAGTTTATCAAAAAAATTTAAAAAAATATGATGCACTAAAGGAGAGATTCCATGTCAAGATAATATAATTTTTCTTCTATTTTGAATAAATGGTTAAGATAAAAATTGAGGTCTCATCAAAACAATTGTGTTTTCAATACACATAACTTCTAAGATTTATTTAAAAATATATATTTATCAAATGGGGGAAAAATAATCCATCCACTAAAGCTTCGAGTTATGAATACATTAAAAAATAGAAGGAAAATAAATGAATTTTACTATGTAAAGTTCAATGTCCCATTCAATCTTATTTTTTCTGCATTTTATCAGCAACTAAATTATAGTGTCAATTTTATAAAATACTACATTTAAATATTTTTTTAATTTTTTTAAATACAAACATAAAATACACTTTAAAAACTACATTTTATTAGTTTACATCATTTTAAAATTCAAAACATATACATCACTTTATAGTGATTCAAGTTTAAAAGTTAGATCAGTGTTGACCATTTCCCTTATAAAAGTGTGATACAACTTTGAAAATTCACCCCTCACCATTATGTCTAAAAGGCTTGAGAAAGTCAAATTAGCCATTTGTTTCATTTAGATTTAACACTAAGAGACTGAATAATCTTGGTTTCTCTCGACATGCTTTGTGATTTTTATTGTAGTTTGCATGAATTTCATAGTAGATTAGCATAAATTAAAGTCTGTCATTACATCTATAAGGCCCAAAAACCCTAGATCACCTATCTTTTTGTTGAAATTAGAGTAGGCCATCCAATCTCCCAAAGGAAATTTTTAAGGGTCACACAACACTCAAAACAAAGAAAAATAAATGTAAAATTTAATTTTTGTGCAATTCACCCCTACTACTACTATTTTGCCTACTAGGTACTACCACTAGCAGTTATCACTAGGCCACCTCTTAGAAGCCACTGCTTCCCACCAAAGGCCACCTAATTGTCACTGCTTCCCACCATGAACCACCTCCTAGATGACCAGCATTTTTTCATGGCTATTAGTCAGTGTTTGACACACCATCCCAAAGAATCTTCTAGCATACACCATGCCTAGTCAATGACATACATCACACTTTTAGTTCCAATAAATGTTGATTCCTTGTACAGTATAATTATGCATATCTTAGTCAACCTACCAATTTGTACGACCCCTCCACAAGAGTATTATGACCACCACATGGAGCCTAGTCACCCACAAGACCAAAAATGCCCTACCACATCAACTAGGCACCATGTAATGTTGCATGTCAACATGCCCTTTAGGGGGAGACCTACATCTTCCTATTATGTTTTTTGAATTTGATGCTCAAGTTTGGAAGGTCATAACTTACTCATCTAACATCTAATCAAAGTTAAATAGAATTATCCTAGCTATTTTTTGTTAGCTACACAATGATAACTTCCTTTCCTATAACAAATGGCCTTGATTTTTAGAAAATGTAATTTCTCAGAGATTTTGTTATCTAATCTTAGTTTTTGGAACTTTGTAATCCCATAACTTTCACATACATACTTATTTTTTAATGTTTTGTTAAAACATGTGGATTTTTTATGTATTATATAGTGGTGAACTTCATTTATTTTGATTCTATACTAGGCATATACTTTCAATATTTTGCTCCTTTTTGGCAACTATAAACCTCTATGAAACTCCAAAAGGCTTGTAAACACATTAATTATAAAGTGTCACTCATTTATATTTCTTTGGGAGATTACACAAATCACTAATGGTGATATTGTAATCAATGAATTAATATAAAGTTCCATTATTGGGGGTTGCAATCATGTTTCCTAGTAGGTATGTTCACTCTTCTATTGTCACGTTAGATTCAAAGAACTATTAATCTTAGAAACAAAGGATAAAGAATCACCACCTAAAATAGTAACTACTGCCCTATCTCCTTAGAATCATTTTCAAAAAGATGCATGCTCAAACTACAACATGGCCTATGGACTAATATGTCTTAATGTTTCTTAGGGTATTTTTATATCACAAAGTATGTGAAGTGCCCTTTCACTAGTATGACCTTAATTGCATAGTTGTATGGAGATATTGAACCTCCATCCTAACTATGATATTCCCTTAGAGAACCTTACACATGTGGATAATACTAAACATTGCCCCATCTATATTCATTCATACTCATGCCACCAATGTGCTTGTAAATCATGGAAAGAGTAATGTAGTCATCTAAACAACCAAGTTACAAATACATGCACTGAGAGTCCACCACCTCTTACTGAAAGGAAGCTAGGTGTGCGGAAATCGCTTCCTATGCTAATCTAATGAGGAGAGATGAGTGCAAATTCTTTTTAACCTTTACAATTACAGTGTTATTAACCCAACAACAAAGATATTGCAGAAATACACAACATAAGAATGTAAGACAGAAGAAAAGAGAGACAAGATATAACATGGGGAAAACCCTTTCGGGTGAAAAACCCCACACTCTAAAACCTGCATGATGTATTATCTAAACAACAAGGTTTACAACACACTTGCAATGAAAGTCTTTACAGGAGTCTTCGACACTCATATCTGGAGACAATCCGGCAACATAACAGTACCTGTCAATCACATAATACATCTCCTCTCAAAGCACCTACTTAAATAGAAGTTTTCAAGGCAAAAATGGACCTTCCTTGAGATTGGCATCCAACTTGGCCTCATGGCCCAAAACCCATGCCTAGGGACACTTGTCCAACACTACAGCATGGTCATGACACTTGTCATATCACCCCATCCCAATATGGTCGCCTATTCCCAAGTTGGGCAATGACAGATGCTCTTATGACTTACAACTATCATAGAATCTGTCATAATTGTCATATCTTACAGTTGTAAGAGAATCTGTCATACACTTACTAAAAATAGCATATTCTCTTACAACATGTCATAACCCTCCATGGGGTGCCCAAAGATGCCTTCTTGCTAGATACCTTATGACACATGTCTTCACCTATCATAGTATCTTCTATTTCTGACTCTTACACGACATAGATTCTGTCATAGGAATCTGTCATAACTGTTTCGGTCAAGATTCACTTACACACTAGTCAAAGTGTCGACACATAGCAAAATACCTCTACCACTAAGTGGGGTGCCTATCTCCTCATGTGAGGATAAAATTACATGTGGTCACCTTCCACGTAGGATGACACATCACCATGCCAACTCCCACAAGATGAAAAAATAGGATATGCATCCTAATTACACAATAGGCAATAAATAAATATATTACAATAAATAAATGCAAAGAATTACCAAGGTTGCGACACCTTAATTCCCAACATTCTCCCACTTGTCGAACACCTTGTAAGAGCTAATAGAAATAACAAGATTTAATTGCTATAGGCTGAGAGGTCCATAGACTCCGAACACCATCTAAACTTCTCTGTGCCCACTAGTTTCGTTAATGGATCTGCAACTTTCTTCAAAGTGTCTACCTTCTCCAAATTTACCTTCCCATCCTCTACCATGTCTCACACGAAATGAAACTATACATCAATATGTTTTTTTCTGGCATGGAAAGTTAGATTCTTTTCTAGGCAAATCGCACTCTGACTATCACAACAAATCGTAATCTGTCCTGTATCAACACCAATATCTGAACACAATCTCTTAAGCCAAATGGCTTCCTTGCAAGCATGATTTTCTGCCATATACTCAGCTTCTGTCATGGACAAAGTGACCACATGTTGTCTCTTATTCATCCAACTAATTGCACCACCGAACATAGTAAACACGTAAGCATTGGTGGATCTCCTGCTGTCAATGTCACCTGCCCAATCAGAATCCACGAATCCATGAATACAAATTGAATGTGGAGGTCCTATAGGATTACCATGATAGCATATGGAATACTCGAAAGTACCCCTCAAATATCTGAACAGTCACTTTACTGCATCCCAATGAACCTGTCTAGGATTTGCCATAAATCGACTAAGGATTCCCACTGCTTGGGCAATGTCTGGTCTTGTGTAGACCATAGCATACATCAAACTACCAACAACACTAGCATAAGGTATTCTGCTCATGTCCTCCACCTCACTAGGAGATTTTGGACAATCATTAACAGACAACTTTGTCCCCAAAGAAATAGGAACACACAATGGTCTACAATCTGCCATGCTGAACCTATCCAACACGGTCTTCACATACTTACTCTAGCTTAACCAAAGTTTTCTATTAGCTCTGTCTCTTTTGATTTCCATTCCTAGAATGTCCCTGGCTGCCCCTAGATTTTTCATCTCAAACTATGCTGACAACTAAGACTTCAAATCAGAAATCATATTTTTACCATTCCCAATTAACAGCCTATCATCAACATACAATGCAATAATGAGAATGTGATCATTGTCAAATTTATAATACACACAATGATCTGATTTTGATCTTAGAAATCCAACCGACAACACAAAGGCATCAAACTTCAAGTACCACATCCTAGGAGACTGCTTCAAACCATACAAAGACTTTTTCAACTTGCAAACCAAATTTTCTTTAATTTTCTCTATGTAATGCTCTAGTTGTGACATGTAAATCTCTTCCTCCAAACCACCATGAAGGAATGATGTCTTCACATCCATCTGCTACACCTCTAAGTCATAAGCTGTTGCAAGAGATAACAGGAACCAAATAGATGTCATATTTGCAATGGGAGAGAAAATTTCACCATAATCAATTCCCTCCACTTGTGAATACCCCTTCGCAACCAGTCTGGCATTGTACTTTTCAACACTGCCATCTACACTGAGTTTCTTCTTGAACACCCATTTGCATCCAATAGATTTCTGTCCTTCAGGCAAAGGCACCAAGTCCCATGTTTTATTCTTTTCCAAAGAAGTCATCTCATCTTCCATGGCCTCCTTCCAGGAACCTGCATCTTTCATGCCCATAGCCTATGTCACAGTTCTAAGCTCATCAGTGTTAGTAAGCAAGGCAAAAGCACAACTAGAATCAAGCAATGAATAACCAAACCTATCAGGTTGCTTCCTTGTTCGTGTAGACCTCCTTAATGGCTGAGGTTGAGATTATGCTTCTTCTTCTAAACTTTCAGAGCTGCTAGAGATCTCCTCATCATCAGGTCTCACAAGGTTCGTTGGTTCAGTCTTCTTAGGGGTAGAAGGAAACTAAACCACATTCTCTTTCTTTTCTATTTCTTCTGGTTGTAGAACAATGGAAGAAGGTGTTAGCTCTCTAAAAATAACACTTCTGCTATAGAACACTTTTTCAGCCACAGGATCATAAAGCTTGTATTCTTTCACACTGATACCATAGCCAATGAAAATACACTTAACAGCGTTGTTCTCTAAATTAGACCGTTTCTCCCTAGGCACATGTGCATATGCCTCACAACCAAAAACACGAAGATGTCTAACTGAAGGCTTCTTACCAGACCACACCTCCATAGGTGTCTTACCAATAAGAGCTGATGTAGGAGACCTGTTTACCAGGTAGTAAGCAGTGGCTACACCTTCAGCCCAAAACTTTTGTTCAAGGCTTGCTCCACTAAGCATACTCCTAGCCCTCTCCATCAGTGTCCTATTCATCCTCTCTACAACTCCATTTTGTTGTGGGGTGTATGGATTTGTCTTATGTCTTTCAATCCTTTTCTCTTTACAGAACTTATCAAACTATGCCTAACAAAACTCACCACCGTTGTCAGTTCTCAAACACTTAATCCTTTTACTAGTCTGATTCTCAACAAAAGTGTTAAACTCTTTGAACCGACTAAAGACTTTAGTCTTACTTCTGAGAAAATAAATCCATGTCCTTCTACTATAATCATCTATAAAAGATACAAAATATACAGATTTGGAAATTGAAGGAATACTAACAAGACCAAACACATCAGAATGAATAAGGTCCAACACACCAGAAGACTTGTGAGAACTAGAGTAAAACTGAACACAGTTTTGCTTTCCATATATACAATGTTCATAAAAGTTGAACTCGAGATTACAATCATTTAACCCGTCAACGAGGTTTTATTTTTCAGGGTTCTAAGACCCTTCTCACCAATGTGGCCAAATCTCATATGCCATAACATTGTATTTTCAGCACGAAGCTTAACTTCCAAAGCATGAGAACCCTTGGGTACCCAAAATGCACTACCATCAGATTTTGTTACAATTGATTTCTTCACTACTGGTTCTGGTGAGGATGAAATGACTGCAACTCTTTTCTTCGATTCAGAAGAACTATTTGTTAGATTTAGGACAGACAACTGAGAGGAGGGTGAATCAGTTGTCTGAAACTTTCTTCCAATTAATCACTTAAAACCTTTTCCTAATTTAGCATAATAATAAATCAATCATGGAAACATAATACAATAATTCAAAAGCAGAAACACACATAAGACACCAAAATTTTGACATGGAAAACCTGGTTAAGGGAAAAACCATGAGGTGACTAACCCAAGATTGTATTCTCTGTTAGAAGAATAGAAAGAACAAAATGGCACATGCCAATTAGGGCTCACTACCTGAGCACATTGCTCACTAGAGGCCCACTGCCTATAGGAGGCACACTGTCTATAGAATAATAAGTATTACATACTTGAACTGAAGAATAGCATCTTCACCATGCTTGAGTCAGTTCCATTTAAGCTCAATACTTCTTCTGTCTTTTCGCTGTGCTCCTCTCTACCACACTCTCATCTTCAAAAACACATTTTGAAATGACTTTACAACTCCTTATTTATACAAGACATCGACTTAGGGATAATCATCCAAGTTGGCAAACATTATAGAGCAAATACATAAATACAATATGACTAATTACAAAAAGACTTCACGCAGATCAACACACTGTCGGCCACACAGATCTGAGTCTTCAATCTTTCTTTAGGAACACGCCATTCTTCACAGAACATCTTCAAGATCATCCGCAGGATGTGTAACCCATCTGGTCGGCCAAACTTAGGAAGAACACCATCATCCAGAAGTAATTCTTCAATTATGAGCTCAATCTTTAATGTAGACCACCAAAATAAACTGGACACAATCCAAAGACCTCCACAAGCTTGCCTAAATCACCAAGAACATTCACACTACTTCTGTTCACTGAAATCATTCTCTCCTTCAACCAGAACCTCAAGAACACAGTTTGTCATCACTGTCATATTGGAATAGATGCTTGCGGACCTCCAGACCATGAACCAATTGAGTTGTTAGTTAACATTAGCTTCTTAAACACTCCACAGGATCCGTAGAACAAGATATTGCACTTCCAGATCTTACCGGACCTATCTGTGACACTCTGTCACCTCTGAACACCTACCAGAACCAGTTTTACTTAAGTGGCCATAACTTCTTCATATCTTCATGCGGACCTCTGAAATCTTTACTGGATCATATTAAGACACATATCTGCAAACCCTTTGAAGTGCATCCTCTGATCTTCATCTTAGTTGGGATCTTTACCTCACTGTCTCCACTGATCCTCTCTATTCCTGATTAGGACTAATTTTTTCAATATCCTCAGCACATAGCTCATCCAATCCTTATCATCAATGCAACAGGAGTATGTTGACATCAATGACAACACCGGTTAGGCCCATACTTGCAACAATCTCCCCCTTTGTCATTGATGGCAACATATGATGTGAAAAACTATTTTAACCATCAAGACAAGAACTTCTCCTTACTGACATAACTCCCCTTATCAACAAAAACCATTCACATGTCTTTTCTTCCTTTACTATTCCCCCTTTGATCAGTAACTACTTGTTTTTCACATATCTTCTCTCCCCCTTTGACATCAATGGTAAAGGGCACATACTTGCATTATTTCAGAATTATACCAGCTACTCCCCCCTGAGTAACAGCTTCCCAAACATCAATCTGAACCACAAGATATGACTGTGAGATCCACTAGACTAATGCACAATAGTGCACCTTAATTCAGAATCGGAGGGGTAATAACCCCTAACTTCTCCCTGAGATACTCAAAAGAGTCCTTAGGTAGAGGTTTAGTAAAAATATCTGCAATCTAATCCTTGGAAGGCACAAACTCTAATCTAACTTCATTCTTGTTCACTTGCTCTCTCAAAAAGTGAAACTTGATGGATATATGTTTGGTCTTTGAGTGCAACACCAGATTTTTTGATATGTTAATTGCACTTGAATTATCACAAAAGATTGTGATAGGTTCTTCATACTCCACTCTGATATCTCTTAGCATTTGCTTCATCCACAATACTTGAGTGCAACTACCTGCTACTGCAATATATTCTGCTTCTACAGTGGACAGAGATATTGCCTCTTATTTCTTGCTCAGCCAAGAAACCAATCTCTTCCCTAAAAATAATGCTCCACCACTGGTACTCTTCTGGTCATCCACATCTCCTGCCCAATCCACATCTGTATATGCATGAAGAGAAAAGTCATGATCTTTGGGATACCACAATCCATAGTCAACTATCCCTTTTAGATATCTAAAAATCCTCTTGATTGCCATGACATGAGATTCTCTAGGATCAGCTTGGAATCTAGCAACAAGACCAACAGCATTCATAATGTCAGGCCTAGTTTGAGTGAGATACAATAGTCCACCAATCATTGACCTGTACTTTTTTTGATCATCCTTAGGAGAGTCATCATCTTTTCTCAGTTTACATCTGTTTGCCATGGGAGTATTCATTAGTTTTGAGTCTTCCATCCCAAATTTCTTCAACAATTCTTTCACATATTTGGTCTGAGAAATGAAGATTCTTTTCTTTGTTTGAGTGATTTGCAAACCCAAGAAGAAATTTATTTCCCCAAACATGGACATCTCAAATTTACTTTTCATTTGATTTGCAAAGGTTTTGCACATACTATCTCTTCCTCCAAAAATGATATCATCAACAAACACTTCAACAATCAAGATATTTTCATGATCAATTTTGAAATACAAATTACTGTCAGCAGTACCTTTGTTGAAACCAATCTTTAAAAGGTGCTTATCCAATCTTTCATACCAGGCTCTTGGAGCTTGCTTGAGTCCATACAGTGCTTTCTTCAACTTGCAGACCATATCACCATGATCAGATAATTGAAATCCATCCGGTTGCTCAATGTAAGCTTCTTCTTCCAAGTCACCATTCAAGAAGGCAGATTTGACATCCATCTGATATACTTTGAAATCCTTGAAGGTAGCAAAAGCAAGAAATAATCTGACTGCTTCAATTCTTGCCACCAGAGAAAAAGTTTCTTCAAAATCAATTCCTTCTACTTGAGAGTAACCCTTGCATACCAATCTGGCTTTGTTCCTGACTACTTCACCATCTTCATTCAGTTTATTCCAGAAGACCCATTTGGTTCCAATCACATTCTTGTTTTTAGGTCTGGGAACAAGATCCCAAGTGTGATTTTTCTCAATTTGCATCAGCTCTTCCTCCATTGCTTTAGTCCAGTTATCATCATTGCAAGCTTCATTCACTGTCTTAGGTTCAATCTTTGAAATCAGACAATACTCTTCTGAATCTTGAGCAATCCTTCTTCTTGTTTATACACCTTTGCTTTCATCACCTATGATCTGATCTTCAGAGTGATTCAGTCTTACATACCTGGGAACTTTGGGAGTTTCTTGCACTTATGATTCTTAAACAGGTTCATTCAAACTTATCTCTTCTTTCTGATTTACTGGATCAATCTGAATCTGAATTTCAGAGGGAGCTTGGACTTCTTGAACAAAGACATCATTTTGATCATTTTCATCATATTCATAAAACCTTGAGGGTTTTTCAATACCTTCATCAACCTTTACATTTGTACTTTCCACAATCTTCCTTAATCTCTTGTTATAACACCAGTATGCTTTGCTTTGAGTAGAGTAACCCAAGAATATTCCTTCATCACTTCTAGCATCAAATTTTTCTAGATCTTCATCTCTTTTAATGTAACATTTGCTACTAAAAACTCTGAAATACCTCACAGTGGGAGTAATGCCAAACCAAAGTTCATAAGAAGTCTTACCGGTATTGCTTCTGATTTGTACTCGATTTAGAGTATAGATTGCAGTGCTTACAGTTTCTCTCCAATAGATCTGAGGAACATTTGCTTCCATCATCATGGTTCTAGATGCTTCCTGGATGGTTTGGTTATTTCTCTCCACTACTCCATTCTGTTGTGGAGTCCTAGGAGCAAACAACTGTCTTTTTATGCCATGTTTCTCACAGAATTCTATGAACTCACCGGATGTGAATTCTCCACCTCTATCAGACCTCAAACATTTTAATTTTAATCTAGTTTCATTCTCTACCATGGCCTTGAATATTTTAAATTTCTCAAGAGCTTCTGATTTTTCTTTCAGAAAAGTCACCCACATCATCCGAGAATGATCATCAATTAATAACATAAAGTATATATCACCTTGCACACTCCTGATTCTTGTCAGACCACATAGATCAGTATGGAACTAGGTCCAATAATCCGGTAGAAGATTGTTCCTTGCTTTTGAATGAGATTCTGCTTTGTTTACCCAACTGACATTCTTTGCACAAACTATTGGTAGGTTTTACCAATCTTGGAAGATCTCTTATAGCCTAAGTGTTGCTTATCTTGATGATATTATCAAAATTCACATGACACATTCTCCTATGTCATAACCAGCTCTGATCAATTTGAACAAATAGACAACTGTTACCAGTACCAACCAAGTGGAAGATATTACCTTTTGTTTATGTACCGGATGCAATCTCTATTCTGGAACTTTCAAAGATCTTGCATTTTCCATTCTTAAATCAGAGATCATAACCTTTGTCCACCAGCTATCCAACACTGAGAAGATTGTGCTTCAAACCTTCAACATACAATACATTACTGGTTTTGTTCTTTCCATCAAAAGAAATGGTTCCTCTACCTTTGATTTTGCCAGCAGAATTATCACCAAACTTTACTACTCCTCCTTCATACCTTTCCAAATCTATGAACTTATTTTTGTCACCTGTCATATGGTGAGAGCATCCACTGTCAATGACCCAATTATCCTTTTCTTCAACTTGGGCAGCCAGAGCTCTTTCTACAATCTTATGATTGACAGATTCAGAGGGCATTGGATCTTCTTCCTTGATGGCAATAAACACCCAATCACTTCCAGATTTGTTTCCTATCTCTAATTCATCGTCTGTTACTCCTTCATTATCATCATCTTCATGAACATAGTAACAATTCTTTTGGAACCTTGATCTGTTAGGATATGGCCTTGAAAATCTTTCTGGACACCTTAAGGCAAAATGACCAATCTTATTACAGTTAAAACACTTAAAAGGCAATTTCCCCTCGTACTTATCGGATCCTCTTGGCAGTCTTTTTGCAATAAGGGCTTCAAGTTGAGAAGCTTCTGCTTCATCCTCTTCCAGGTCTTTTCTTGCTTTTTCATACCATGATAGTTTTCTTGAAGAGTTCTCTCCCGGATCAGCCTTTTGTTTACCTTTTACAGAGGCATTAGCTTTGAATGTAGATTTAGTCTTAGGGGATGCATCTCCAAACTTGGTCAGTTCAAATGCAGCCAATTTACCAACCAATTGATCTCTGGTGATACCTGAGAAGGATCTAAATTCTTCAATAGTAGCAACCTTATATTTGTAAGAATCAGGAAGAGATCTGAGAACTTTGCCAACAATCTCATCTTTGTCCAAGATTCCACCAGCACATCTAATCCCACAAACAAGCTCATTTACTCTTGGCATAAATGAAGTGATATTTTTATCTTCTCTCATCTTTAGGTTTTCAAATTTTCCTTTCAGACTATGTAGCTTGGCACATTTAACATACTTGTCTCATTCATGCAGAAGTTCCAGTTTTTGCCAAATCTCATATGCAGTTTTTAGATCAATAACATTTGTTAGCTTTGAATCAAATAAGGCACTTAGAAAAGCTTCTTTAGTCCACGGATTGTTTTCAACATCTCTGATTTCATCTACGGTACATGGACCATTCTGTGGAGGATCATATTTCTTTGAAGCCATGATCCAATACTACATTCCCATACATTGCAAGTGGCATTCCATGTGACTTTTCCAAAGAGTGAAATTCATTCCATCAAACCTTGAACTATCCTTCTTGTAGGATGACATCCTGGATCTCCTCAAGTGGTTAAGCTCCTTTTAGAGGAACTTGGCTCTGATACCAATTGTTAGATTTAGGACAGACAATTGAGAGGGGGTTGAATCAGTTGTCTGAAACTTTCTTCCAATTAATCACTTAAAACATTTTCTTAATTTAGCATAATAAAAAATAATCATGGAAACATAATGCAACAATTCAAGAGTAGAAACACACATAAGACACCAAGATTTTGATGTGGAAAACCCAGTTAAGGGAAAAACCATGGGGTGACTAACCCAAGATTGCATTCTCTGTTAGAAGAATAGAAAGAACAAAATGGCACATGCCAACTAGGGCTCACTGCCCAAGCACACTGCTCACTAGAGGCCCACTGCCTACAGGAGACACATTGTCTACAGAATAATAAGTATTACATATTTGAATTGAAGAATAGCATCTTCACCATGCTTGAGTCAGTTCCATTTAAGCTCAATACTTCTGCTCTACCTTTTCACTTTGCTCCTCTCTACCACACTCTCATCTTCAAAAACACATTTTGAAATGACTTTACAACTCCTTATTTATACAAGACATCAACTTAGGGATAATCATCCAAGTCAGAAAACATTACAGAGCAAATACATAAATACAATATGACTAATTACAAAAAGACTTCACGTGGATCAACACGTTGTCGGCCACACAGATCTAAGTCTTCAATCTTTCTTTAGGAACACACCATTCTTCACAGAACATCTTCAAGATCATCTGTAGGATGTGTAACCCATCCAATCGGCCAAACTTAGGAAAAACACCATCATCCGGAAGTAATTCTTCAATTACGAGCTCAATCTTTAATGCAGACCACCAACATGAACTGGACACAATCCAAAGACCTCCACAAGCTTGTCTGAATCACCAAGAACTTTCACACTACTTCTGTTCACTGAAATCATTCTCTCCTTCAACCGGAAGCTCAAGAACACAGTCTATCATCACTGTCATATTGGAATAGATGCTTATGGACCTGCAGACCACAAACCAATTGAGTTGTCAGTTAACATTGGCTTCCTAAACACTCCACAGGATCTACAAAACAAGATATTGCACTTTCGGATCTTACCGGACCTATCTGTGACACTCTGTCACCTCTGAACACCTGCCAGAACCGGTTTTACTTAAGTGGCCATAACTTCTTCAGATCTTCATGCGGACCTCTGAAATCTTTACTAGATCATATTAAGACACATATCTGCAAGCCCTTTGAAGTGCATCCTCTGATCTTCATCTTAGCTGGGATCTTTACCTCATTGTCTCCATTGATCCTCTCTGTTCCTGATTAGGACTAATTTTCTCAATATCCTCAGCACATAGCTCATCCAATCCTTATCATCAATGCAACACGAGTATGTTGACATCAATGACAACACCGGTTAGGCCCATACTTGCAACACTATTGCACTATGAAATGCATGCCTCCAGCTGAAACAGAGTACCTCTCCAAGTACCCTTCGCAAGCACCATAGGTCCTCTAGTCATCTTGCATCCGTCCTTTGAAAAGACAACCTGTACACCTGCATCATTCAACATACTTATAGAAAGCAGGTTCCGTGCCAAGCTTGGTGATCCCCTTCACTCATCCATTAGGGAATCAGATTGAGACTCTTCCACAACCAACAATCTTCATATGAGAATCGTCACCTAGGTACACTCTTCCACCATCAAACTCTTCATACTTCGTGAACCAGCTTCGATGTGAGGTCATGTGGAATGATGTACTAGAATCAATCAACCACACATCATCAAATGCATGGGTGGCCAGGGCTACGATGAAGGCATCACCATCATCTTGTGACTTGTCAGAATCTGAGTCTGGGACATTCTTCTTCTTCTTTTTCTTTTCCTCTTTGCATTCCTTTCAGAAATGCCCAGTTTTTCCACAATTCCAACAGAGAGCCTTGGACTTTGCAAGAGATTTAGATCTACCCTTCTCAGCTTTATTGTCCTTCTTTTTCCCTTTCTCTTTGGGTCTTCCACGAACTGCAAGAGCCTCTTTGGTTGCTTCAGAAGACTTTCTCCGCATCTCTTCATATAACAGCGAAGATACCACTTCATCCATTTTGAAAGTGGATGTGGTGCTCCCAATAGCCATAACAAGATGATCCCACGAGTCTGGCAGAGAACAAAGAAAGTTCATACAACGATCCTCCTCCTCCATCTTCACACCAATGGATGTCAGCTGTACAACTAACATGTTGAAAGCATTCAGGTGATCTACAACAGATCCTCCATCCTCCATCCTTAGAGAATACAACTTCTTTCTCAAAAAAAGCTTGTTCACTAGGGATTTGGCCTAATAACCATCTCCTAGCTTCTTCCAAAGGTCTTTCGTGGTCTTCTCCTCATGGACATTTAACAAGATAGAATCAACTAGATTGGGTCTTATGAGACCCTTAGCCTTCCGATCTTTGAGGTCCCAATCAGCTTGTGCCATTATGGTTGGTTTTACACTGGATACGGTTTCCCATAGGTCTCAATCAACAAGCACGTCTTCCATCTTAAGTTTCCATAACTCAAAATTTGTGCCATTGAATTTCTCCACCTCTAATCTTCTAGATGTGGCTACCATCTCTTTCCTGCAACAAGATTATAGAATACTCTGCACAGACTCCCACTCAATCTAAGATTAGCTCAAAAAACCCCTACCCAACAACTAGGACCAAAGGTGATCAAGCTTTGATACCAATTGAAAGGAAGCTAGTTGTGTGGAAATCGCTTCCTACACTAATCTAATGAGGAGAGATGAGAGCAAATTCTTTTTAACCTTTACAATTACAGTGTTATTAACCCAACAACAAAGATATTGTAGCAATACACAACATAAGAATGTAAGAAAGAAGAAGAGAGACAAGATATAATGTGGGGAAAACCCTTTCGGGTGGAAAACCCCTCCAAAACCTACACAATGTATTATCTAAACAACACGGTTTACAACACACTTGCAATGCAAGTCTTTACAGGAGTCTTAGACACTTGTATCTAGAGATAATTCAGTAGCATAACAATACCTGTCAATCACATAATACATCTCCTCTCAAAGCACCTGCTTAAATAGAAGTTTTCAAGGCAAAAATGGACCTTCCTTGGGATGGGTGTCCAACTTGGCCTCATGGCCCAAAACCCACGCTTATGGACACTTGTCCAACACTACAGCATGGTCATGACACTTGTCATATCACCCCATCCCAATATGGTCGCCTATTCCCAAGTTGGGCAATGACAAATACTCTTACGACTCTTACGACTGTCATAGAATCCATCATAACTGTCATATCTTACAGCTGTAAGAGAATCTATCATACACTGACTAAAAATAGCATATTCTCTTACAACATGTCATAACCCTCCTTGGGGTGCCCAAAGATGCCTTCTTCCAAGATGCCTTGTGAAACATGTCTTCACCTGTCATAGTATCTTCTATTTCTTACTCTTACGCGTCATAGATTCTATCATAGGAATTTGTCATAACTATTTTGGTCAAGATTCACTTACACACTAGTCAAAGTGCCAACACATGGCAAAATACCTCTACCACTAAGTGGGACGCCTATCTCCTCATGTGAGGACAAAATTACATGTGGTCACCTTCCACATAGGATGACACATCACCGTGCCAACTCCCACAAGATGACAAAACAAGATTTGCATCCTAATTACACAATAGGCAATAAATAAATATATTACAATAAATAAATGCAAGGAATTACCAAGGTTGAGATACCTTAATTCCCAACACCTACTACTTCTACAAAGTTTAGAGTTGCCTCTTCAAAGGCATCTAATGATTCTTCTTAGCAGAACCACTCATATATGCCAAATTCACTACATTGGGATGCTTACTTGAATGATCTCTCATGTTTGCTTGTTGAATCCAACCTATTAGATCTAGATAACATTAGTGAGGGTCTAGTTTTCCTCTTTGATGGTAGTTCTCCAACACCTACACCTATTCTATATTACCCTCCATGTGTCTTCGAGATGTCACCTTCTACAATTATACTTGAGACTACTAATCGTAAATTGACACCATACAATACCAACACAAAGATCAATGAACATGTTCCAAAGTTCATAATATTATTTTTCTTCCCTCATATCCCTTCATAGATTGGGAAGAACTTCTGCATCCACATATGGGCATATCTCTTTTGAAGAGAAGAAATATCATTTTGTGAAAGTGGATCTTCATCAACATTCAATATTGTCCATCCATTTCTTGTGCAAGAGGCAACATATTTGGGGGGATATCTAGTCTCTCTCCTCATTCTCCCTCTTTTGGGGGATCTCTCTCTCTCTCTCTCTCTCTCTCTCTCTGGGGGTTCTATCTTTGTACATGGGTACCTAACATGGAATCATTGCCATGACCCATTTCTAGGTTTCCTTGAGTTGCCCTTAAGGGGGGAATGTTAGTGTAATATTATGCTTCATCTAGAATACTAGTACAATATCCTAAGTATCATATTGCACATATTTATTAAGTTTCCTTAAGATAATAAGATATTTAATTTATCTCACCTAGGTAGCTTATAATGACATTTGTAACCCTTGATTTGAGGTCATTAAGTACCACCACTATCTTATCAATTCCTAATTGGTGGTAGTTAGATGCCACCTCTATATAATCAAGGCCACCTCTATCTCAGTCAATTGAGTTAACTCATCTCTTGATTGAGACTAATTTGGGAGTTAACTCATGACCTCTTGGACATGTGGAATCCTAACTCACTCATCCATGAGGATTATATATTTGCACCTTACTCATTATATTGTTTCTCACTTGGGTTAATTTTCATGCTCATTAATATAAAATAGCATTATTCTTTAATATGGTTTGGTGGCTAATTCATAGACATTAGGTGCTAGGTTGTTTGATCATCACAAACTCTAACAATTATTTGCCAAATTCACACTTTTTCATGTTACATAGCAATTGTTTCTCTTTTAAGACTTGAAGGACTTGCTTAATATGGATGAGATGTTCCTCCCATGTTACACTAAATATGATATCATCCAGATATACAATTACAAAGGTATCTATGAAATCCTTTTACACATCATTCATTAGCTTCATGAAAGTGATGCATTACATAAACCAAATAGAAGAACTAGTCATCTATAATGACCTTGTTTCATTTTGAAGGCATTTTCCCAAGTGTCATCCTCCTTCATGCACACTTGATGATGAATAGATTTGAGATCCAACTTTGTGAATTACTTTGCATGTTGTAGTTGGTCTAAAAATCATCTATCCTTGGAAGCAGATATCTTTTATATGGTGATCTTATTTAAAATTATATAGTCAATACACATCATCCAAGAAATATTCTTCTTTCATACCATCACAATAGATAAACCATAGGGTGAAGTACTAAGGCATATGACCCCTTATTTCAATAGCTCTTGAAGTTGCTTCTTGACCTCATTAGTCTCTAAAAGTGATTATTGATACAATTTAATGTTTGGTAGAAGAGATTCAGCTAGGAGTTGAATCACATGCTTTCTTCATGGCAGTCTTATTAGCTCGTGGAACTCTTCCTAAAAAGATGAAAAGACTTCATCCAAGCCTTTCAATTTAGAGTTATTCATAGTAGAAGCACCCAATCCATCATCTTGATTATCTTTAAACAAAAGTAAACAAAATTGCTCAATCTCTTAAATTAATTTTAAAACTTAGAGCTTACCATCATGCAACCTTTGCCTTGCTTTGGTGCCCCTTGAAATACTTAATTGCATCCGTGACCCATTTGTATTTGTTATCTACTCTCATAAAAAATGCATCTCAAACATATAAGGACTACCAAGCACTATGTTAAAAGCATAAAAAGGAATTACATCTACATCCACTTCATTTATGTATTGTACATTCACACGAAATTAACATTTGCCCTTACTTGCTACCTATATTTTTACACCCTTTTCGCTTAACCCAAAGGATTTGAATGAGGATGTTCATATATTTTAATACTAGGCCACTTCACCAATTCTTCTAAAATTAAATTGTATTGCAAACCAAGATCTACTAATGCATTAGTCCTTGTCTTATTTATTTGGTTTCAAAATAAAAAGTTTGTACATCTCTTCAATTTTATCATTATCCTTTGTGTTGGTAGTTATGCATCCAAGGCTATCATCTACATTAGAACTATCCTTTATTTCAATTTCTTCTTGTAATATTACCATGGACTTTTTAAGTCCTCTTGAGCCCTATTTTTAGTTTAAGATGTAGAACTCTAGATGTAATTTCTTGATTCTTTGTATCTTTATCCTTTTATTCAACATATAAGCCTTTTTTACCTCCTAGTTACCTTTGATTTCTTTTGTCCTTGCTTGGAAGACTCTCTTTCACCTCTCTTCTTCTACTCCTCTACATAATATGCTTGACCATAAGCTTCATCCAAATCCTTTAGATTTTTGGTAACCACCCTACTTCATATGTGGGTGTTGAGCCCTCCAAGATACTTTGTGAGCATATCTTCATCATCCAAGTCCATGTCATTCAGCATGGCTTGCTTCTAAAATTTTATGGTATAATCCTACACACTTTGTCCACTTGTCTGTCTATAATCCATTTTAGTTTTTGCTAAATTTTGTGCCCAATAGGATCAAAATATCTACAAATTAAATCTTGAAATTTTTCACAACTAGTTACAATAGGATTTTTCTTCTTTTCACAATCAACTAAATAATTTTTCCACCATACAAGAGCATGGCCTTCCATTTTAAGGCATGCAAAATAGATTTTTTTGTGCCCCATTACTTTATGTCCACTAAAATATACATTCATTTTTTTATCCATAAACTCAACAATTCTTATTAATTTATCCATCAAAAGTTTTAATCTCAATTTTTGTTTCTACTTTAAATGGGAGTTGTTATTTTACCTTGTTTTCTTCGAATGGCTCTTTCATTAAATCCCCACTCTTCATACCTTCTCCCTCTTCTCTAAAGCCAAACTTCTTGGCTAGAGCCTTTACCAATTCACCAACGACTATATGTCCTTGTGCCATCTTCATTTGTTGCGTTATCATGTACTCTTGTTGTTGGCCCCACCACACCTTTCATGTGACTTCCCAGTATGATCACTAATGTATTTAATTCTCAATTTAAACTTTTTATACTTCAATAATTGTCATACAAAAATACACTTCCACAATAACAATTTACTAAAAATTTAT
The DNA here is from genome assembly GCA_027924645.1 of Cunninghamia lanceolata. Classification (NCBI taxonomy): domain Eukaryota; kingdom Viridiplantae; phylum Streptophyta; class Pinopsida; order Cupressales; family Cupressaceae; genus Cunninghamia; species Cunninghamia lanceolata. The sequence continues at coordinate 6,020,082 of BSBN01000567.1, forward strand.
GTGTTGTTCCGCTTATTCTACCAAATGATGATGTTAAATGGAAATGAAGTTAAAAGTATTTAATTCTCAATTTAAACTTTTTATACTTCAATAATTGTCATACAAAAATACACTTCCACAATAACAATTTACTAAAAAATTATGTGTTGTTCCGCTTATTTTACCAAATGATGATGTTAAATGGAAATGAAGTTAAAAAATCAGAAAATAACATACTCAAAATAAAAAATAAAATTATGTGTTGTTCCACTTATTCTACCAAATGATGATGTTAAATGGAAATGAAGTTAAAAAATCAGAAAATAACATACTCAAAATAAAAAATAAAATTATGTGTTGTTCCGCGTATTCTACCAAATGATGATGTTAAATGGAGATGAAGTTGAAAAATCAGAAAATAACATACTCAAAATAAAAAATAAAAAACAATAAACTCAGAGATAAAAAAGAAAAAGAAATCCAACTTGATAGCGACAATTCCTCGTTTTTTCTATTGGACATTTTATTGTGGTTGTTTTCTTCTTATCTAAACTACTTGAGTGAGTTGTTACAAAATACATGGAGATAACTTTTTAGCCGTCTCCAATCAAATCAAGAAGTTAAAAGGCATCCCATATGGTGATGATTGCTTCTCGAATCACATGAGCCCTCTTTTCATAATCATAGCCTCCGCAACTCCCTTCGCATATTGCATAAACAATAAGAAAAGATATTTCATGAAAATATGGAATCCCAGTCTTCCCGTATAAGTAAAGGCTCTATCATGAAGATCCAAGGGACCTACTTTAATCATTTAACTCAACATCCAAGGGACCTACTTTAATCATTAACTCAAGTACCTCAAATCCCTCAATTTAATGAAAGGACATGGAACTCATAATGTGACCAAAGAATTGGACCTTACTCCACAACTGAACTTCCCTTCTACAGTAGGTGCATCTTCCATATGTCTCACACTCCTCCACGGAATTGTTTAGGAGCATCCAATAATGTTTCATCCATTGTTGTCATAATTTAAAGTGTAATGTAAGTTTATGGGTACATGGTATAATTACAGGTTGTTTAAGTTTTGGGTACTTGGAATATTGTTTTAAAGGGACAGAGATGAAGATGACTTATGAAGCTGACTTATGAAACCTGATCTCTTCCTTAGCCACCAAGCCATTTTATATTCACACTACTGTACTACTTATCCATATTCATGCATGTGTGGGGTTCACTCAAAGATTGTAGCCCATTTTTCAACTTAAAAATAGTTTTCAATCCAAATAAAAATAATCATGTTCCAGAAATTAGTCTTTACTAAGAAATTAACAAACATATATTAAAAATCCATTCTACAAAATGGTCTTTTTAAAGAATTTGAGAACCATAGACGTACTGTGGACACAAAACCCAATTTCAAATACTTTTTTATAGCAATTTCACTAACACAAGTAACGTCACTACAAAATACCGTTCAAATATGCACCACCCCCATCGGCCCCCGTGATCGTCAGGAATATACACATTATATATATTCACTACTTCTGTACAGGACAGCGGACACTCCAAGCACTCAAATCATTTTCCATTCAATTGCTGTGAAAAATACTATGTCCCTCACACCTTTTCTTTTGTCTCATACTGTAATTTGAAAATGGGTTTCTGTCAGCTGACAGATTCCAGACCCGTGATTCCCACCCTGCTGTGGACTTTGTGCTTACAACTATTTTTTTCCTACATATATGGAATGATGCCAAACTGAAAGCACATTACACGCAGAAACAGTTAATAGGTATTCAAAAATGCGTGGCGGGGGTTCGATCCTGCGACAGTTCAGTGCCCATAGAAGCTCTGCGAAAGGATCTCAGAAGGAATGGGAGAACACAGACTCGAATTCCAGGAAAAGGGTAATTGTGGCGGTTGATGGGTCTAAAGAAGCCAAGCATGCTCTTTTGTGGGCCCTCTCCCACGTTATCAATTCATATGATATAATCACCCTGTTGAACGTTTTGGATATTCAATACAATCCGAACTTTACTTGCAGAGGTCGGGAAAAGAAAATTCACATTTTGTTTATATATGGGTTTTTGTTTTGATGTGTTTGGATACTGAAATGGGTGTTTGAATGTGTTTGTGGGTTTGATTTATCAGATGGGTTTTCTGATGTGATTGATCATGCTCAACACAAGAGGCTGCTTGACGCAAGAGAATGTGAGCTCGCGAAGTCCTTCAAGGGTCTCTGTAAATCCTACAGACCAGAGGTATATGACCCGAGTTTTCCACCTTTTTGTTTGGCATGAGGAATAATTTGATCTTTGAAATTTTTTGGCCTAGAGGAAGGGGAGAACTGCAGTTGAATGGGGTATGCTTCTTTTTCAAATGAATAAAGTTGGTGTTTTCCAATATTCACACACAGAATGCTAATTCGGTGAGTTATAGGGTATGGTTTTGTTTTGTTTTTGGGCTTCGAAGGAATGGATAATGCACTCTGCTTCTTTTTTGTTTGATTTTTTTTTTGTTTTTTTGGGGGGCAAATATCTAAATTTTGGTGTTTTTCTTCTCACCCAACACAGAAGCTAATCCTGTTAAGTTTTTCGGAATGCTTTGGGAGAACTGCATTTTAGTTGTTTGTTCAGTCAGAATGATTCCCTTTAGGAATTGACTAGCTCGGCCCAAAAATATACACCATGTGAAACAGTACAGATTCATTGCTGCATGTTCGGATTATCTATGCACTGTTCCGTACAGTGCACTTTTGGTCCCTGTTAATATGGTCCCTCGGTTCTGTTATTGCTTCTTTCTAATATGGTCCCTCGGTTCTGTTATTGCTTCTTTCTAATATGGTCCATCAATTCTTTTGGCCTCCTTCCGTGTTGGGAAAATAGTTGCAGGTGTAGACAACAACTTAAAAGGAATGGATTACTAATTGATAGTGTTAGCTTGTTATCAAATGGCATTTGTAATGCACCACAATACAATAAACTAGTATTTTGTGAGTTTTCACGTGCATTATACATGCTATCTGCAACTTGGACTAGTACGAGTGAGTGCACATGGTTTAAATGACATATAATTCGCCATCCTTGAGAGCAAACCCAGATTTTACGGCAAATAGTTGGTTTTAGTTCTTCTGCAGTGAATATTATTATTTTTTGGTTAATTGAAAAATGTTATTTTCATGTCAAGAGTTGGTCATAACATTAATGCAAATACAAAGTATTACTCGCAGACATTTTTTAAGTATTTATAGGAATTCAGAAAATTTGGGCGGGTACTTTTGGTGCATTTGTTCATTGAACTCTTTGTTGCATTTTGCCATGCGTATATGCTTGCTTGCCAGTAGCCCTAACTTAAAGGAAACAAGGGTTTTTGACTCTGCCTATGTAGAACAATTTAATCATCATTGCAATCTTGACCATAAAAAAAATTCATGACACGTAGCAGTTGAAGGTAGCAATTGCCAGAAAAAAAATTAATATACATACCATATGCAAGTGTGTTTATTGCAAATGTAACCCCGTCAATCCAGTCCTGCAAGGTGACAATTGTTGCAATTATTGTTTAATCGAGATACAATCAAAATGAATGTGTTTACTGTAAACAGCTTAGGCAGATATAGTCTTTGCTAGACAACCAAATGTAGCTTCTTTGCTACAGAAAGGCAGGCTTTAATGATGGAAATACTTTTGACTTTTACTAACCGAAGATAACAACGAACAGATGCTTCCTATAGTTCCTACTTATACAGGAAACAACACGATGATCTTGCAGACTAGGCAACATATCCATATTAAACAATTCCCAAAGCCATAATAATGTGCTTAAAAAACACATCATCTGCCAACAAACATTTATAGTCTTATAGATTAACAGCATTACATGCAGGATTGTTTAGCACATCCATTTCTAGAAATTGTTAGTTGTGGTTGTTGACTGTGGGCTTTGCTTCCTCTTATCTAGCTAGTCATTTGTTGCCTCTTTAAGAAACTTTGCCTCGGCTGATTTCAAAATCTCTTAGTTCTTTTGTTCTAGTACTGTTTAGCTCTGCTTATAAACATTTTACCATCAAATAAGTTTTTACTGCACAGCACGAAATAGTTTTTAGATTTATAAAAACAAGCAGGGCAGGGGAATGCCTCATGACAGTGTCATTCTTATTTATACCATGTGCCTGATAGACCACTACCATAAGATAACACAAGTGCGTGAGTGCATACAAAAGCTCCTGCCATGGCTTTTTTCCATAAATGTATGAGTAATCAAACCAGATAGACATGGATCAACAACCTTTTTGGGCTAGCCAATAAGACTGACTGCTGCATGGATCAATCATCTCAAACGACTTACAATAACTTTGCAATCATTTGGACAGGTTGATGTTGAAGTCCTGGTGACACAAGGAGAGAGGGCAACTACAATTGTTCGCCTAGCAAAGAAGTTAGAAGCTTCTCTTTTGGTGTTGGGTCAGACAAGGCCTTCATTATTTGAGAGGTATGCTTAAAATTAGGTCATTCCTACAAAACCAAGAAATAAGGCTGACACATTTGGAAATGGTGCAGGATATTTGGACGGAAGAAAGGAAGCCTGGTGCAGTACTGTATAGACAATGCAGAGTGCCAGACAATAGCTGTGAGGAAAAAGAGCAAGAGAATTGGTGGGTATGTCATTAACAGCCGCAGCCAAAGAAATTTCTGGCTTTTGGCCTAAAAGCAAGCAGTCACAGAATGGTCAAGGTATATATAAAATTGATGACTGATTGTGCAATGTAAAAACATTTTTGGACTAAGCAATGTAAAAAATATTTGTGTTATGAATGTCTCAAATCAAATGTTCTTCACCATTCATGTTGGAGTGAAATTTTAAAGGCTGCGTACTTGGAAGAAAAATGATGACTATTCAGTAGAAGTGTATCTTAATGTTTGTACTAGTTATACTAAATCTGTAAGAAGGTACTGTCCTGTGAAAATTGCAAGGCCTTTACAAGTGTCCCCACATTTTGTTTAATTTGAAATTTGGGCAACAGGCCTAAAATTTTCAAGGGCAAATGGCAACAGCTAAACACGACTGTATTTTATTCATATACAGAAAATTTCAGTTCCATGTGGCAATAGACTATCCAACATAGAGTTGATGTGAAGAGTCCGAGGACAGAATTACCTCTCAAGAAGAACTTGAAGTCAAATAAACATAATTGAGCCAGGCATAGCATTAAGAAATTTTGCCTACAAATTTACTTACTGGTTTTCTGAAAAAACAGATTGTTTCATATTCTCTTAAAAAACAAGGCTTCCGCATGACTGATATTACTGTTTACATGGAACACCCTGGCAAATATTTGAAGGAAAGCCTTGTGAAGTGATGAAATATGTATTTACACGTGGCAGCTTATATGTCTTACATGGCAATACATCCAACATGGAGTTGATGCTAAGAATTTGAGGACAGAAATTCTCTCTCGAAAAGATCTTAAAGTTGAATAAACATTATTGTGGACAGACTATCATTTAGAAATTTGCTTACAAATTTAGTTGAAGTGGTTTTTTTGGAGAGCAGACTGTTCAGCTTCAACAGGATTGATAATGCATGTATCACTCTCGCAAATATTTGAATTAAAGCCTTGTAAAATGATAATATAAGCATGTACACATGGCAACTTATATAGACGTATTATATTCCTATTTGTGTGAGTATCTTCCTCAAACCTGCATGCACCTGGCTTCAGCAGGATTGATATTAGATGCAAGTCTGGATGTAGCACATCAGGTCTTCTTCTTTACCTGTTCACGAGTACTTCAAAACTAGACATCTCATAATATCCATTTCTGAATTAATGAGTTCACATCTATGAAACAATATAATAATATTTTAATGACGTTGGCTGAAAGTTACAATAGTTTTGAGAAACTGCTGTCCAAAATTGTGCATGTTGAAAGAGGATTGTAAACATTATTAGGGCCTCCATGTAACATATTTTACAAGATATAACAGGATAGGTGGCCCAAGTCTTTACAAAATACACAGTGAATCAGAACCATAAACATCATATGTGATTGTCATTCCTCAACATAATTTTCAAAGAATGTCTACCCAAAACATTTGATTTGGCATAGATCAATTACCAAGCTGGAGGGATAGGAAGCAGGACTATCCATTTAGTTCCTTGTATATATCAAAGGAGGCTAAGTCTTAACATGTCATCCATAGAATTTACTAATTTTTCTGTCACATATATATATATATATATATATATATATATATATATATATATATATATATATATATATATATATATATTTCAGTCCCAAAGCATTTGCACCAAACACATTCCTTAATGGCACTTCTGAAGGGCTGGCCGAAGTCTTCAATTAAAAGCAACAAGTGCGAGTCAATCTTTCACAGCTATAGACAAGTCAAAGTCGTAAGCAACTTGGTGGATCACTGGAAGTGATTATTTAGATGGCCTTCCTTCATTATATGGCCCTTGATATGATCAAATTTTAAATTGGATGAGGTGTTAATATTGTCTTGGGCTATTGTGTTTCCTTGTTCTTCCCCTCCATTACATTGTGTTTGCCATCAATTTTTCTAGAGCACGTAGATGGGTTTGGATATTAATCCTATTGAGGTCAGTACAAGCATTAATATTTAAGAATAAATACAGAGGACGGACCACTAAAGATACAAGATTGGATCTGAACAAAAACTTACCTAACCAAACCCATGCTTGTCTTTCGAATCTATGTTTTATTCTTTCCAACAGTTTAAAAAAAGTAAAATTTGTGACTAATGCATTACTTGAACAGCAACTAAATAAATGAAATTAATAAGTTATTATTACTTCTTCATGTGTAATGAGCCCAGTTTTATATCTAAAAGCCATCTCTCTATGGGAACAATTTCTGCACAGGAGAAACATATCACGGCCATATTCATTTACCAATCAACCTTCAATCAAACATCTAGTGTATATCCATACGTTCCCATGGAAATTCAACTCTTTTATGACTATTGAATTAAAGGAATTTGGAAATAGTTCAAGATCCTTACAACTGTGAAAATCATCTATTAGTCCAAAACAAGCTGGTAGTGACCCAATTATCAAAAAGTCTGGAGAATCTATTGCCCTGAAGAATTAATGCAAGTTCTACAATCGAATAATTACTACACCAATTAATCTCTAAACCTTGGTCACCAAAAACCATATGAACTACAATTATAACCCGGGCATGATTTTCAAGGAGACATTGAGCGCCTGGATGATAACAGCAGGTGTGCATTTATATGGCTGTGATTTAGATATATACCATGCCACGACTTGATGGGTTCACCATATATTATTAGTGTATATTATTCTATAATTTATAGGAGAAAATATGCACCATAGTTTGATCCCTTGTTAATTTTAGGAGTTCAACAATAGTGGGTTCACCATATATTAATTAGTCTGTACTCTATATTATTCTATTATTTGTACGAAAATATAGATGTACACTGTGGTCAGACCATAGTCACCATTCCCCTGGTAACACTAGAAGCCTCGCAATAGGTAGGAATGGCCATAGACTTGGTTCACACTATACTCACCATTTCCCCATGTAAACTCCTAATACTCAATAAGGGACAAGCATCTCGAGTATGGATCAACATTTCAAATAGCCCTTGCTTTGAACCAATACAAGTACCAAGAGAATGTCTGAGCATCGTCAAGTAATACTGTGAATGTGAAATGTATAGTCAAGTACTAGCGTTGAAACATTGGGCCACGATTATTTTCCAATCATCCTCACGCGAAGATACATTTACTTGTCTCCACCCAAAATACATTTACTTGTCTCCACAATTATTTTCCAATCATCCTCACGAGAAGATACATTTACTTCTCCACCCAAAATACAGTTCTTTTTTACAAATTACAATGGAATACAAATTCAATGTTAAGACACAACCTGCAAAGCTCCCATACATGCATACATGTACACACTCTTTCACATACATTATATGGTTTTTCGAGATTGACTGTTCTATTTACTATTATCCACAGGAAACATCTTGAGATATTACAAAGCAGAAATCCCTTATTTGCAGTTAGTTTGAAGGATGCTCCTTTACAGTTGGCAGATGTGTTCAAAAAACAATAAATTCTACATAAGGACAAATTAATTATTTCCTTGGGCAATCAAAATTAATTAATGAAAAAAGGGAACAAAGAAATGCACATATTAATTGAAGCTAAATACAGTGTCCAATGCTTTCCCATGGCATTTAGATAATCGATCATAGCTTGTTCAGGATGATAACCATTCCCACATAACTGCAGTAAGCAAATACCCAAACCGTCCTAGTTTAGATCAATGCATGCCAAAATCTATTCAACTCTTGCAAGATAAAATCTTATATATACCATAATCTCATACATCTTTCAGGCCCAAAGAATGAGTCCCTTAAAATAAGTGAAACTCAAAAGCACTTCAATTACTCAGCAGTAATACAAATTTTAGGTTGCTTGGATCCTCATAAAGTTTAACCAAAAAGCTCCAGAGAAATTAACATTGATATTTGTCTGATTGATAACTAAACAGTTCAGACCTTGAGCAGTAAGAAGCAATAAACTTTTGGGCAGAAAAAAGAACATAACATTACTATTACATGATTCTATCAGAAGCTCCCAACAACCACTGCTATTAAAAGACACATGAAAAATACTCGGACACTTGTGATCAATTGACCCAATCAACTAATCACAAAAGAAAATGATGAAATATGAAGTTGTAAGTTTGCCTGCTTAGGCCACACATATATACTAATTTTTGACATGTCAAGCCAGTAAACTATAATATTAAAATAAACAAAACTAACCACAGGTCTGAGACACAACTTTGAAGCCATAAAATGATTACATATTGCCCAATTCTGCATGTTAAATGACTGAATTTGGTCGACTTAATTTTTCCAAATACTTTTTAACCACCAACATCTTCAAACGACACAAATTTACTAAGCTTTTTTTAGTTAAGTCTTGACTTTAACACAACTTGCAAATACTATTTCAAACTTGGGAATATTATAAAGAAAATTAAACAAGACCAAAGCGCGAAAAAACCTATACACCAATGTTGAATTATGCTTTCCAATAATAATGTTTACAGTTAAAAGTATATGTAGATGAGTGTTCTGTCTCTGTACAAGTGTAGCACACTTTGCAAACTCTTAAAGGCATCCTTGGCTATGAACAGCATCAACCTTGGATCAATTGTAGGGCTATACACTAAAATGGATTTACACGTGGCAAAATTCGATTATATCAAAACCAGAGTCTACAAGTTGTAGTCCAAAGTGGAGCAGACTAACAAATTCCACCACATTGATCAGTGCTAACCTCTTATCAGGTACTCGAAAATAGAATTTAAGGCAACTCACAGTCCTCATTTTACAGCAAAATAAAGAAACACTAAAAATGCATTGATTGTCTCTAATCACAATCATGATGAACAGTTGCGCAGTAGTTGTTAGTTCAAACCGGAGGAATGTTTGAGAAGGAAAAGCCTTTGTACCCCTTGTAAGCATAGTATGCAATCCTCGTATAGTAAAACCCTGGAAGAAATAGCAATGCTCCAAGTATCATGAAAAACACTCCTGCCCCAAAAGCAAAATGTTAGATGAAGACGTAAAGCAACTAAAAATAATGGAATCCATCTAAAGAACCCCTTTCCTTTCCCCATAAACTTAATGTCATTCTAATTTTTTAGACCATGGAAAGGAGATGATCCCACAATAAGCATCACTTAGCATACAGATGACTCATCAAGAGTGGAGAGAATTACTAGGACAGTTCTCAACATGTTCCATTTTTTAAATTTAAACTAAGACTAAATTTTTTCAAGAAGCCAAATTACTTTAGAATTTAGCATCATCCTAAAAGTAAATACAGAAATCTTTCCAGGTTATTTCCCTGCTGCTAGAAACAGGAAATAAGAATAAAGCAGAAATGGGTTTGAACTGAGAAATGAGAATTCTAGAGTATTAAGGATAAGAAATGTTTTAGGTTTTAGTACACATATGCAAGAATTATTAAATTTTAACAATCATCATACATATAATTACAAATCATTGACTTTCCACAAGTAGAAAAGAGACATTGTATAGAGACTCTACTTAAGAAATTATAATGAAGCAAATAACTGTTTAAATTCATTGGGATGAAAGGAAATGCCTCGCATAAGACAATCAGAAGCAAGCATAGGATACCAAAAAGCAACTTTCTACAGCACAGATTATTGCATAAGAAGCACATCCAATGGAGAGTTCAGAGTGGCAGATCCAAGACATAATTATTATGAACAGGTTGAAATGATTACTGAGGAATAAAGGATGAGTAATTCCTTTTTAAAATATAATTTGCTGATTCAGCAACTTGTTTGTAAACTTAAGAAATGAAGTTTTCTTTATTAACAGGTTTTGGAATGTGACTCCCACTGACCATTCCATTTATAGTAACAAAAACTTTCCAAATGGCTACCATTTACAGCCAATTCCTAAATAATCAAGTTTGTAAAGCACCAATTTTCTCAAAACATTAACTCTCACAATCAACAAAATTTCCGTAAATAACAATTTGTCTGAAATTTTATATCTTTGCAACTATGCTATACTTCAATGAAATCCTTTATTCCTTAAAGATTATCTTCACAATAAATCTTACCAATTTATGATCGAAGTGCCAACAGTAATAGATTTCCCATACAGACCCTAACCAAGGATTTCACAGTTATCTAAGGGTTTTAACTTTTAAGAATTCACATATGTGCACATATACATAATCAATTAACCCAATCATAAAATTCCGGAAACCAAAACACATTACCAACAGGAAAATTTCTTTTAGAAGATCAACAATGTACACACCATGGCATGGCACTTTGATAAAGGAAAATTGATTAATATTACTTAAACTTAAGAATGGAAAATTAAGAGTTTTCTCTGCAAGGCTAACATCTGTCACTTTGTTAGGCAAATGTGACCAAAATATTGCTTAAACTTATCACTAGTGGATGAAAAAACTAGGGTTTTATCAGCAAAAGTAGCATCCAACACTCCAAAGGGGAAAGAAATAAATTTATTTGAACCTATTGTTTATGGATGGAAAAGATATATTTTATAATAAAAAACTAACATATGGCACTTCAATTGGGGAAATCGACAAAAAAATATTATTTTCATCACCAACGGAAGGAAAGACCAGGGATTTTCTGGAAAAACTTACATCTAGCAGTTAATTAGTAGATAAGAGATTAAAATTGATCTTTGTGGATGAAATTTATATGGCTTTATCAAGAAAAGTAATATCTGGCACTTTGATTTGGGAAATTGCTTACAATTGATCAAATAATAATCACCTAAGGATAGAAAAACTAGGGCTTTACTGGCAAAGTCAACATCTAGAACTTCAACAGGGCAAAGTTAATTAAAAGTGCCTAAATGTATTAATCATGGATGGAAATTATATGGTTTCACCAGCAAAACTAATATATGGGATTTTGATAGGGAATACTGAAAAAACTAGTTAAATTTATTGCTCACATATGGAAAAGCTAGAGTTTTATGACAAAACTAACATCTGGCACTTAATAGGTGTGACTGATTAAAATTGCTAACGAATAGAAAAACAGGGTTTATGATGTATAATGACACCTTGTATGTGAATTAGGAAAAAACTGATAAAAAATTGTATAACTTTATTGCTCATGGATTGAAAATCTATGGCTCTATCAGCAAAATTTACATCTGGCACTTTATTAAGAGGAAAATTTATCAGAGAAATTGACAGCAAGCACTTCAGCAGGAGAAAATTGATTAAAATTTCTTCAATTTATGGCTCATAGATTAAAAAAATTATATAAGGCATTGTCAGCAAAACAAACAGCAAACACTTCAATAGGGAAAATTTAACTTAAATTGCTTAACTTTCATTGCAGATGAAAATTATAAGGTTTTATCAGCAAAGCTAACGCATTGGCCTTTGATGGCTGAAAGGCAACTACAGTTATCATACGATGCTTTTGGAAAGACCTGTGTGAGTGCTTTGTGATTGATGTGTCAATCAACCTCTATGATCCATCATGAAGATAATAAAGGATGATTTGAAATGTAAATTAAAAAAGTTAAAATGACTATATATGTTAAATTTATCAATCATGGATGCACCATTCACAGTAATAACAGAAAAGCTCACACCTAGCACTCTGACCAGAAAAAATGACAATTACATTTATCAGACTTGGATAGAAAATCTGGGTTTTATCAGAAACAGTTCCATAGTTACCTAGAGACACGAGGGTAAAGGTACCAGCATGGGGATGGAGATGCAAATCAAATTAGGATGTCTGAGTAAATGAATAAGGATACATCTATATTATATGAAATGTAGTCAACAGAAATTGCGGGTAGGGGGACAGGGACACGGTACACGTTCCTAAGTTGGACTTTCTAGGTAACTATGAGAAAAACTGATACCAACCACTTCAACAAGGGAGAACTGATTAAGATAGCTTAAATTTATATTACTCGTGGATTGGAAGATCTTAGTTATAAAATCTGTTTCTTACCAGCCACTTCACCCTCATATTTAATCACATTTATATTGCCATTGTCATTTCCCTTTCCTCATTTTCTGGTGGATGGAAAACCTAGGGTTTATCAGAAAAAAATAGCATTTGGTACTTCGATAGGGAAAATTGACTAAAATTGTTTAAATATTTTACTCATGGATGGGAAGGTTAGTGTTTTATCATCAAAAGCTACCATCTGGCACACTGATAAGAGGAAATTGATTTAAATTGATAAATCCATCACTGCTAGATGGAAATTCTAGGCTCCCATGTAAAGGGCAAAATGAATATAAAACTAAATTGATTTAAATAGACAAATCCATCACCTGTAGATGTAAATTCTAGGCTCCAATCTAAAGGGGAAAATGACTATAAAACTAACATTTAGCACTTCAGAAAGGGAAAATGACTATAAAACTAACATTTAGCACTTCAGAAGGGGAAAATAACTATAAAACTAACATTTAGCACTTCAGAAGGGGAAATTGTCTATAATTAATTAAATTTATTGCCCATGGATGGAAAAGATAAGAGGTTTAATAACTTAATATCAAAAACTAATGTTTGACACTTTGATAGGGACGCTTAAATTAATCACTTATGGATGGAAAATCTAGGGTTTTACCAAGGAAATTAGTGTGTCATTTAATCAGCAATAAATTGACTGAAACTTCTGAGTCACCATGTAGACAATCTAGGGTTCTATCAGCAAACCTGACATCTGACAAACTTTGATGGAGGAAAATTGACTGAAATTGGTTTATTTTCTTAATCATAAGACAGAAAATCTGGGGCTTTATCAGCAATACGAACAGCTGACACTTCAATGGAGGAAGGCTGATGGAAATTGCTTTGACTTATGGCTTGTGGATGAAAAACATACAGTATTATCATCAAAACAAACATCAATCACTTCAATGTGGGAAAAATGACTACATTTGCTAAATTTATCAATCAGAGATGGAAACACTATAATTTTATTGGCAAAACTAGCATCCAGAACTTCATGAGTTGAAAACTAACTAAAGTTATCATACCAAGCTTCTGAAGAGACCAGTGTGAGTTTCTTCAGTCAATGTTTCAAATCACCCTCCATAATCCATCATAAGGATAAGAGAATGATTTGAATTTTCAATCAATGAACACTGAACAGGCATTTCCAGAAGATGGAAAGATTAGACTGTAGAGTAGCTAGTTAAATTCATCAGTCATGGTCAAGTGGCTGTTGGTCTACTGGTGAAGTTGCTTGATTCACAAAGACCCCACAGGATTCAATTATTTCTGAGCGTAAAAGCCTAACGCCATAATGTATAAGGCCATGTTCTATTCGAGAGTGAATTTAATGAATTGGATACCCCTTATTTCTTGGCACTAAGCTGAAGAAGATCAGTTATCTTTGCACCCAAGGGCTGATACCAATGGAATGTCATATGCCTAAAGTAAAAAATTTATCAATTTACAGTTCTACCAGGAGGACTAACACCTAGCACTTTGATAGCGGAATTTGGACAGTAAAATTAGACACTTTTGGATGGTAAACATAAGGTTTTATCAGCAAAATGGACAGCAAGCATTTTGATGGAGGAAGATTAATGAAAATTGCTTAGATTTATGGCTCATTGATGAGAAATATAGGATATTATCAACAAACATCCATGAACTTCAATAACGAGAATTGACTAAATTTGCTTAAATTTATCAACTGGAGATAGAAATTTTAGGATATTATAAGCAAAGCTAACATCAAGGACTTGGGGAGCTGAAAACTAAATATAAGTATTGTACCAAGTTTCAGGAAAGACCTGTACAAGTTTTTTTATCAATGTTTCAGTCTTCAGATCAATCTCCATTGTTCTAATAATGAAAAGCCAGACCTGTGCAACTGTTTTTTTATCAACGTTTCAGATCACCCTCTATGATTTTGATGATGGATAATCGGACGTGAATGAGAGTTTTTGATTGACATTTTGGATCACCCTCTATTATCCAAGTGATGGATAGTCAGACCTGTGCAAGTGTTTATTGATTGACGTTTTGGATCACCCTCTGTTATATTGATGATGGATATTGATGTTTTGGATCATCCTCTATCATCCTGTTCATGGATAATAAACACTTGACACCCTCTACTATCCTGATGATGGGTAATAAAACACTCACCCAGGTCCATCATCAAGATTATTTAAGGGTGATAAAAAATGTTGATTGAAAATCTCTTGCACAGGTCCAGGATCATCTTCTACTATTCTGATGATTTTGGATTGCCCTCTATCAACCTGTTGATTTTGGATTGCCCTCTATTATCCTGATAATTTTGAATCACCCTCTATTATCCTGATGTCGGATAATAAACACTCACACAGGTTCATCATCAGGATAATAGACTATGATCTGAAACATTGACAAAAAAATACGCACACAAGTCTGATTATACATCATCAAGAGAATAGGATGGTGATCCAAAACATTGATAAAAAAAACACTCAACAGGAGTCTTTCCAGAAGCTTGGTACAATTACCATGGACTGCAGAGGCTCAAAAATGGTGACAACCATAGCTAGTTAAAGTTGATTAAAAAACACTCAGCAACGGTCTTTCCAGAATCTTGGTACAATTATCATTGACTGGGGAGGCTCAAAAAAGGTAACGACTATAGTTAGTTAACATTGATCAAAACGCACACAGCACAAATCTTTCTAGAAGCTTGGTACGTTACCATGAACTGCAGAGGCTCAAAAACTGTAGTTAGTTAATGCCATCGCTCACACACAGGGAAAGCCCACAGTTTTACCAGAAATACTAACACTTCGCACTTTGATAGAACAACTATGACAATTGAATGTGTCTCTCTTGGATGGATAACCTAGGGTTTTATCACAGAATCTAATATTTAGCACTTCGAAAAGGGGAAAATAGACTGAAGTTGCTTAAATTCATCGATCGTGGATAGCACAATCTAGGGTTTTGTGACCAATCAAAATTCTTGACACAATTTTAAAATTTTTTATTAAAAGTGAAAGGGAAAAAACAAAGATTGTTACCGTGACCCCTGTCGCCTCCGATCTTATTGTACATCATGATGAAGCCCATGATCATGCCGAAGGTGCCGACGACGAGCAGAGCCAAGGCCAAAGAAATCTCCTTTACGGGGGGCTTATTATTCACAACATAAGGCCCCGCCAAATCGTCATCTGTAATGGAAAATGTATGATCTACGTAGGCCATGGATTAATGACTACAAACCCTAACAGATTTCACTGGGTTTCAGGCAAACAGTTTTCTGAGACCAAATATGCAAATTGCAGGATTTCTGACACGAATCATCCGATTTCTGCAACACTATTCTGATTTTGGATGCCTCTCGCTTTGACTTTGGCGATTAATATAAAATGAAGAAATAAATTCTAGGGGTTTGATTATTCTCAATTAGCCGGCGTGCACATTGAATTTCGTGCCGTGGTTAGTTTTACTTTCTTGTATATAGAATATATAACTGGAGTGGCAATCCGAGAAGGTGTACCAGCACACAATGTTGAAACGGATTTGGTCATCTTTGTTAATTGTTAAGTAAGATAGTAAGGTAAAAGGTTCTAGATTTTGGTGGGTCAAAATTAGCTAGTTTGCTATCAATTTGTATACATACGGTAAGCAAGTGAAGAGGATCTCCTTGGATAAGACAATACGTCTAGTTCTGGTTGAGTATTTTCATGTTAAGAGTTGATTAATTAAAAGTAATTTTGAAACAATAAATTGTAAAAGTTTGAAGGTAAAATGTTTTGTTTTTATTGAATAAAAAATATTATAATAGAATAAGAAATTACATAGGTTGGGAAGAATTCAAGATGTGTGTACTATTTGTAAATTAAGTAAAGTAGATAGACTCTAAAAAGATTAGGTGAAATAATTTGGAAGGTTAATAGTAGTTGAGTAACACAAGCTCAAGGCATTTTTACAATAATTGAAGCTTCTTTTACATTTCAAAATTATGTACGGAATTGTAATGCAAATATGTAATTACACTAGGTTTTACAAGAAGGGACAATAATTTTGAGATTTTTTAAAGAAGTTGGAGGGGGAAATTAAATATTAAGGGTTCAAATCCTTGATGATTAGTCTACCTAGGGGCTTCTCTCTCACTCTTAGTATCCATTCAATCACTAACGATTGTCGAGAAGGGGTGTTGATCAACTCCAACATTCTCTAAAAGGTCCATCGATTTATTGCAATATTTATTGCAATCTCTCTAATAGTGCAATAAATCAATTCCTTGAATATTTTACATATTTTGCAAGCCTAAGAAAGGAGATTGTTTAGTTTCTAATTTAATATGTCACCTTTTGCTAGCATGTTTATGATCAACATGTAATCTCCTTTGATAATAAATTCATTATGTCACCAACCAAAATTGTTAGGTTCAAACCTTCTAGAAAAACCTCCATCTCAAACTTTTTATTTGTTTTGTGGCCCAAGAAAAAAGACCCACCTTTGGTAAACTAATTTGCATAGTTTCTAAGAAGATGTCATGCCCACATTTTTCATGCGGTCACAACATTCATCACACATGTCATAGCCACATTTGTCATGTGGTTATGACACGAAACATCAAAAATTTTCTCACGCTTCCCTAGAAACCCCCTCGCATGCGTAAGCATGCTCGGCAGTGTACGCTCAAGGCGAAAACTCTACAGTTGTCGACGGGGTACAAAGTACATCTGCGTTCATCCAGACGCACACAGTCCAACAAGGGGGTCTCCATGACGTAGTTAGCGTCGCTACAAGGTTTGTAATTTCAAGGTTCCCATCCCTAAAACTCGGCAGATTTCGGCAGCATAACGCCTCACGGCGTAAGTGGGAATTATACAACACTATACTTCTTACGAGGTTCTTTGAGAGTTTAACAACTTCCCACGATGCCTTATTTAATATGAATTTACACTTGATTTCCCTATTTGGTCATTTTTTAACAAAGCACGATTATCCGTGTCGATTCTCATTTCCTAAAATATACTCCTCCTTTGGACTTAGTATTCTCAACAAGGTCATTCATTTGCCCTCTCTTCCGTTTCTCTGGATCTTAATTTTGATTGTATTTCTATTGCATTCACCTTAACTATTTCTCTGAAAGCTAGTTTGCTTATATTTCGGTCTCTCTCTTTTGGTTCCTACGTTTTCTTTATGTTTATCCTGTCCTTTCTTCATGTTCTTCATCAATCAAAGTTATCACTGTATTTTAAATTACATTAATCCTAATTCCCGGGTGGTCCTGGTTACATAAATTGGTTTACTACTTCGCTGGACTCCGTCTCTTAGTTTTCTCTGCTCTAGGGTTCATCTCTACGTTTGTATTAATTGTACAATTATCTTGTTCCTAATCAGGATTATCGAAAGGGTAAATCCACTTAGTTCTCTTAGTCTAGTTTGGAAATGCCGCGCATTTTCTCTTCTATGTTTTCCAATGTTAGTTTTTGTTCTTCCTTCTCTCTTTCATTTTCTTCTCAATTGGACATTTACTAACTACAGTTGAAATTAAAATGGCCTCACATGGAATGTCTGTGATGGCTTCTTTATGTTTATTTCTAGTGTTCTTTTAAAAGGGTGACGCATAATTTTCCTCTTCATTTTCCTCGTTATTAAATTGCGTTGATGTTTGAAACTTCTGAGAAACTCTTCCTTAACTAAAATACTCGTATATACTACGCCCCTTTTTTTTATATAGATATATTTTTAGATATATATATCTTTTTGTTACTTATAATTATATTTTTTTTTTCCGTAAAGTGTTAAAACAAAATACAATCCCCTTCTATAATTCCTTTAAAAATTTAAACAATTATAACCCCTTTTTTTTTCTTTACACAACTCTTGTTCTTACAATATTTTATCAAAGAATAATATATATATATATATATATATATATATATATATATATATATATATATAAAATACAAGGTCTAGTTTGTTTTTTTTTAGATAAGTTAATATATATATATATATATTACTAACCTTTTTTATTATTTATATTATAGAGAGCCTTGTTATGTCATATCTTATATGCCTTATGCAAACCCTAACAAAAATTGTTTTGTTTTGCTGTGGTGGCAGGGTTGAAGGCAGCGGCGGCCATGGAGATGAACGCAGGCAGTGGAGGGAGGTCCCAGTGGCGATGGAAAGGGCGGAGTGGCGAAGGTGGTTTGCAGGGGACGCGGCGGCGGATGAGGGGGATCGCGCCGAAGGTGGCATGGACGGGGCGCTGGGTTTATTTACCACGCGAAGGGCAGAGAGCGGCGGGGTGGGCGCGGCGTGTAGAGGGCCTGTGGAGGCCGCGGATTCCTTTAACAACGAGGGTTAGTTTTGGTGGCGGGGGTGTGGGGAGGGGGCGGAGCCCCCACCCACATCCCACTACGTGGGGTGTGGGTGGGGGCTCCGCCCCCTCCCCACACCCTTCATTAGTAAGGTCGGCGGTGGGGTTCCAACCCCACCACCAACGTATTAGTTTTTTTTTTTTATATATATGTATTTTCTTTTATATAAATACAAAACCTTCTCTGTGTTTTACCACATAAAACACAAAAAAAAAATAGCGAAATACTTTTTATTTATTATTTATTTCTTTACAATTTTCATTCTGTATAACAATAGAATTTATTTAATATATATATATATATATATATATATATATATATATATATATATATATATTACACCAATTTCAACTCCAAAGGGATTAACAATTTCATCAATTAAGCATATAATGGAAAATAAATGGTACAAATCATAATACAAATTTCTATAGATTTTATTTTATTTTATTTTTTTCAAGGAATGTTGTTTGAAATCGATTAAAATTCAGTTGTATAATTCACCTTTTTATAAGTTTTATTTACAACATCTCCAAGTAGCATTATTTATAAAAATCATATACAAGGGTAATGTACAATTTATTTTCTTTCCTGATCTAATTTAACCTCAAGCCAATAATTTTGTCCTAAAGCAATAAGTAAGAGACAAACTACAGTAAAACTTCTAATGCATCATTTTTTTTCATCCCGAGTTCTATTTCAAAATAATTAGCAAAGTTATAACTTCATATAATTTACAAAGAACTGATATTTTCACTAAATTTCTAATAACATAAATTTGATTTTTCAACTTGATATATATATATATATATATATATATATATATATATATATATATATTTTACAATTAGCTTTCAGTTCTACTAACAGGATTGTAAGAAATAAACAATTCTAAATTCTCCAAAATTTCTTTTCCTATTTTCCTATCCAAATGGTAACAACGTAATAACATGAAGATTTACAACAATAGTACATCAAGGGGGGAAATTTTTCTTCCAACTCCCAATAACAAGTTTCACAACAACAGAGTTAAATCTCTCCTCGTGGCAATCTACAAGGAAGGAGCTATTAAAGACCCAGCTCTCCTTCAGAGTAAAGACAAAGTAACATAATTTTCTCAGATCCAGTATCATCCTCCTAAACTTCTCAACAATCTCCCAGAAGCCTGCAAATCACACAAGAGAAGAAAACAAAACCACACAATTTGCTCTCCTCCCTACCGTAGACCCGCAAGAGGGTCACCCCCGAGCTAGGGAGATCATACTCGCACCTGGGTAACTCAAGCAAACCACTTCACAACAGGTAACAACAACAAACCCAAAACACACAAACACCCGTGGGTAAATTACACATCACGAAAGCTCAACTACAGTGAGCTTCACAAGGGGCAGGAGAGTGGACACACTCGACTCCAGAGTGTCACCCTTATAGTTAATATAACCAACACAGTTTCTCTTGGCCTCAAACCAAGTTTGTTCACAAAATTTTCTAAGAAATCCGTATTTGACTCTCAAGCCAAAAAACCAGTCACAAATACATGCCCTCAAGGCTTTCAACATCCAAAAGAACCCGGTATGCACCCGAGGAGGATCACTCCTCCCCTACCCCACACTTGATGAGCATTTCTCCCAAGTGGGAGAAGCTCTGTCAACAACCTGATAACAGTTCCCACAAAAACAAATAAAAAACACAAGCAAATAAACAACTTTCACACACTTTTCATACAACAATCAGATATACAAAAGAAAGGTAATAACAAACCAACCTTACAAAGCCCTTCAAGGATGAAGCAGATGTAGAGCTCCACTGAGATCTTCTCCAAACTAAGCCACCAAACTCCCTCTCCCTTTTCCTCTCCCAAAAGCTAATTTTCTTATTTTTTGACAATAAAAATAAAACTCTCCTAAAATTCAACTAACTCCCTCCCCATCCCTAAATGGGATTCAAATAACCCAAATCCTCTCAGTTTAGAGGAATGGGGAGGTGACACTTGTCACCTCCTCACTCTTCCCCAAACCACTATTATGTCCCAAGGGATGAGTGTTGGCTTATGTCACACACCCATCCCTAAAGTCCTCCTTATCCCTCTCCTCATGTCATTTCTCTTATGCATGGGAGAAATAAAAGGAGTTAAAGGAGGAAAAGATAGGTGACCCATGCCTCTTCTTCCTTCCTTCATTATGGATGACCACACAACTCAAGGGGAATCTCACTAATGGTGAGGGTGACTTCAAGTCAATTCCTCTATAATGGATGGGTTTGTAGTCATCTCTTACCTTGGGGATTGAAGAGGGATGGGTTTGGGTGTTGGTACAACCCATCCTATCCCCCCCATACCTCCAATTTTCGCCACTTAACTTTAGGGGGAAGTTAAGATGACCATATGGAGGTTACCCATGCCAAATGGGGCCCTGGACCCATGGGGTATAACCCAGGGTCAACTTTAACCTACTCAGGACACCCGGGGACAAGGTAAAGCACAAGAAAAGGCCTCAAAAATTTAAATAAAAGAAAGAAATTCAAATTCAATCTTTTTACAACACAAATCATAATATAGTGTTACACGAGGGTAAACCTAACCCATTCGACCTTATGAAAGTCCACATTACAACACCACATCAAACACAAAGTGATCTTGGTTCCTCGTGGAACCAGATCGGCTTAACAAGGAATAACAATAACAAGGTGTGGAATGATCTCCGGAATCTGTGGTTTGATTAGTAAATCCTGCACACTAAATTACAAGATCAATTTCACATATAATCATCATAGCCAAAGCAACTTGAAAACATGCATTACCATGACATAGTTCTAAATAGCATAAATGAAATCATATTACAATTTTCCATCATCACCTAATTAACTTTTCTAAAATGTAAACTTATCCAAACATCACCCAATTAGTTTTTCCGTTATCATAATAAAGTTTAATAGTTTGACAATTCCGGGAACTACTATCCCACAAATATAAAAAGTATCAATAACATTAATGTAAATAGTCACATAATCAGAAGTAAAAAAGGTGGTCCTCACAGAAGACAACTTATGCTTCCCTGACCAAGATTCCCTCAAGAAGCCCCATCAAAATTAAGCTTTAAAAAAATTCTAGAGGACTTTTCCATAGAGTAACAATTCATTTCTTTTGATTTCCAACCACCCCATTAATGGGGAAGTTTACAATAGTATATTATATATAATATACATTACAATTAATATTATAGTAATATATGTATATTAATATGGTACATATAATTGTAATGGTGAAGTCTATTAAGATTAGCTATGGAGGTAGCTATCCCAAGATCAAGATGCCTAAGTTTTAATCACAAAAAGACAAGAAAGATCAACATAATAGAATAAGAATAATCTATATAAAGGATGCAATGTGCATATAAGAGAAAGAGTGTGTGCATAGAAAACCCTTGTATATTGGCTATGATTGGAGCCACCCAGGATCTAGGACTTCATGAAAGCATAAGAAAGATCAAATGAGAGAATAATTCTATTCTATCAATGAATGCAAAAGATTATTCAAAGATTGTTACAATGTACATGATATGCATTGCTTATAAAGACAAGGATGAAAGCTAAGATGTTGTAGTCATATGACAAGTGTCTTAATCCTATTACATGTGACAACTATAGGATAAGATGACAATTATCAACAACTAGACACAACTAGAAACATCTAGTAGACTCACTTAGTCAACTTATGTTCATGTGAATTATGTGTGATGTGTGCATATTATTTAACTAATAAATGGTTAAATAAAATGAATTAGTCACACAAGGGTAAATCAAATAGGTAATAACCCTATTCACACCAACACCCCCTTAAGTGCAACTTAGGGAGTAGTTGACTAAAGCAAAGATGCAATGATGGATGGGTCCCAACTACTAGGCCGTGTTAGGTACCCATGTACAAACAATTCTCAAGTGGAGAAAAGGAGAAAACCTCATGGGACAAAACTCCTCTCCAAAAGTGAGAATGCATAAAATAATGAAAGTGAAAGAAGAAGTGATAGTAGGAGGACTCAACATGACCCCCCAAGGACTACTTCTATCACATATGTACAATCAATTACCCCCCATAGGAGAGCAAGAGTGAGAATATAGGTCCCCCCATAATGAAGTAGTTTCTGTGCCGATGGTGAATGCCTGAAGATGAACACTGAAAAGTGTCATGTACCTACAAACAACATTTCTCCCCTTAGGAAGAAACCAATCCAAAGGATGATGTAGAAGAAACTCCATCTCCAAGAAGAGAGATGAGGGAATAAGTCTCATGATGGGTGTCTCTGAAAATTGTTGAAATATCCACATGTCAAAATCAAAGAATGGCACAATGCAATGAGGTACGACCAGTCCAAAAACCTGGGTGGGCTCATGAAGAACAACCTCCAAAGATGAAGTAGATGGGATAATAGTTGTTCTATAACTATCATCAAAGAGGAGAGATATCCCCTAAAGTGTGTCCTCCAAATCTGCAATATGAGACTCACAAAACAAGTCTGATATACCTACCAAGAAAGTATCCCACAAAGTTGTGTTTGAAAGACCTGAATGATCTTGCTCAACCAAAGTAGAAGAAACCATGTCGATGTCGATCTTTGAAGAAGTAGGAAATAGAGGAGATGGAAGCTTAGCACTAGTCTCATGAACCAAAGTGGATGAAAGAACACCAAGGTTCAAGTGACCAAACTTCTCCTCAAAAACATGATTCACACTTGATGCATGAGTGTGAATATCAATCGATGGGTCTACATCATCAGAAGAAGCAAAATGGGAGAATGCATACAAGCGAGATGCATGATCAGCCATCCCAACAGCAATGATATCTCTACTCTCCAAGTCCCTTATGATCACTGAATCAGGAGTGAACTCAACTCTCTTCCCTGCACCACAATAAGTAATTTGGTAGATGGAAAGGAGATTGGTTAACAAAGAAGGTACACACAATACATTATTGAAAGTACCCTCACCAATATCAATAGTCCCTTTACTAGTTGCATGCATGCATGTATTGTTACCCATCAAGATAGGTGGCAAAGTACATGACTCAAATGAAGAGAACATCCCTTGTGAAGATGTCATATGATGAGAAGCTCCAGAATCAAGAAGCCATCTCTCTGACTGAAGACTTGTAGAAGCAAAGAGTGCTTGTCCTTTTCTTTTGTTTGTCCCATTAGCAATGCATGTTGTCCCTATTTGTGTAGATGATAATGGTGTCAAAGAAGAGGATGTACTAGGTGACTTGGATGATGGCAATTTGATGTTGTGCTTTTGAATAATGTGAGTCAATTCATCAATTTTCTTCTCATAACACTTATGCTCATCATGTCCTAGTTTCTTGCAATATGCACACTTTAGTCTTTCCTTCTTAGATGATTCCTCCTTGGTAGAGGATGAGGACTTAGGTAAATTGTTTGACTCCTTTGATTGCTCATTGTTCTTGAAATCCTTATTTTTCTATTTCTTACCTTTGCTAGTTAAAGCCTTTTGATCCTTTGTACCTTGATTAGCAAGAAGAGCTTGCGGTCTAGGAGACTTCAATGTGCCCATGTGTACTAACTTAGCTTGCTCCCTTGTGAGTGATGTGGCAAACTCATTAAGTGAAGGCATTGTGAAAGCTTTCCCAAGAGCATCCATAGTAGCATAAAAGGTAGAAACAAAAATTGAATAGTCAGGACCAAGCTTGGCAAGGATTGAAAGAATCAATCGAGTGTCCTCTTTCTCAATTCCACATTGTTTGAGCTATAATCTAAGTGACTTTAGCTTTGTGAAGAAGCCTTGGATGCTTGCAAAGTCAGTTGGATTCAAACCAATTAGTTTATTCTCCAATTTGAAACCTCTCATAATATCTTGCTTACCAAAGAGATTCTCTAAGGTAGTCCACACTTCATTAGGTGTTTTACAAGATTCAATATGAAAAAGAGATTAGGAGAGATAGACAAGCATAGTGTTCCATAGGCTTGATCACATCTATTATACCACTTTCTCTTTTTTACAGTTGTTGTTGGTTCAATTTTTGTACCCATTGTTACTTTATGAATTTTCAAACTTCTTAAATGAATCTCCATCTTAGTTTTCCACTCATGATAGTTATATGGTGTGAGTAGAGGAAGTTTGGTTTGATCCATGATACAAGAGTACAAAAAAGAACACAAGTACAACCCCCTTTCACTCAATCAATGAGATCACCCCCTAACAAAAAATGATTGTGGGACTTTATAATCAGTCCAATTACAATTGCCACAAGCCAAAATAACAAAGTGGTTTTTGATTTTGGTAGAATGCAAAAGCCAAGATTAGGCTAGGACTGAAAGTATAATTTTTGAGCAAAATTTGATCAAACTGATTGTAGATCTGAAAAGTACTCAAAAAATATGCACTTCCAAAAAAATTGACCAAAAAATGTTACTATATGAGCCTAAACGAAGCCTTTGAATTTCTGAAAATGGGAACTTCTCAAGTACAGGTGAGAGAAACTATAATTTCTGGAAAAACCAAGCACCAAAATTAAAATCTAATTCCACCACCGTGAAGCCTGTGAAATTCAAGCCCAAATCAAAAAAATTGCTTGAAAAATGGAGCAAAATGAGCCATATATGAGCCTTTAAAGTTTGACTGTCAAATCAAAAACTCTAATGAGAGAGGGGACCAAATAGGGCCAAGTCTGCTGATGATGTCAGCTAAATCTATGACAAAATCTTCAAGATTCCCTAGAATATGCTTGAGATTCCCCAGAATGATGGTGTCAGCACACCAAGAAATGACATCAACAGGAAGCTGAAAAATGATGTCATCAGCTGACTAAATGATGACATTAGCAATGTACAGCCACCGAGAAAGTTGTACAGTCGCTAGAAAATGATGACATCATCATCAAATTATGGCATCATGCTAAGATTAGTAGATGCAAAAAAAATTTAAGGGTCGAAATATTCCAGATTCCCTCGCAAATTTCAAAACCATCGTCAGAATTTTTTAAAACTGCCTTGAATGCCAAAAGTACTTTTATTTGTTTGAAAATTGCCTGACCCAGGGCGGGAAGCCCCTTAACAGTTTTTGGAGAGTGGTTTCTGGGTTGTTTTACCACCTTAGGTGGTTTTTCTCCTTTGAAAATGTTGGTTGGTGTTCTTTTAATGTCCTGTCAAACGGTTAGATCTCTCGGCGGGTTGTTTTAATCTTGTTGTTGTCGGGGGCGAACCCACCAGTTGTCTTGAACCGCTGGTGAATTAAAAAGCCCAGACAATTTCGTTGATAGGCCTTTAAACACCTGTCGGCCACCGAAGAACTTGAATATGTCGACCGGGAAGATTTGAATGTCACCGATGGTTTAGATTTACCTGCTCGTTTAAAGAACCACTGTAGATTTTGACGTCTATCATTGGAGTCTTGTCGGGGGCCCACTCCACATGGTGCCCCGACATTGGATGAGGGTACTCTGTGTACTTTGCAATAGGGTACAATAGCCTACGAATAAAACTTGTCCACAGAATAATTTTTAAACATGTAGATTAATAAATTAAACCAATGAATCTAAATGTTACCTGATGGATATTCCACATGCGACCGTTGATGCCAAATATTTCGCTGACGCTTGCAGAATATACCTCCTGTGCAGGGAATACTCTCTGCCAATTCTGTACAACGTTAGTTTGCAAAAAATATTTGCCTTTTGCTGCAACATTATCTGATTTCAACGAATTGATAGTCGATCTTGGGGTTTTTGGGCTTCTTGAGTGCGATGGCAGGGTCTGATTTGACCTAAAGTGCTCTGAAAGATTAGGTACCAGTTAGATCTTCCATGCACCTCCCACCTTCAAACCCTCAAAGATTTGGCCTCCGATGTCCACTCTGGACGAAACAAAAGGTGATCTTGACTATTTTGGACCTCCTGAACACAATGGTGTGTTCAGATTTGCAACATCATGCTCCAAAATAAACTTGCAATACAAGCCTACAAAGAGGAAACCCTCACAAATCTGGTATTTCCATCAAGTCTTTATGAATCTCTAGGTCATCATGTGATGCAAGAGAAGAGCATACTAAACTATCAAGATCCACCATGATTTGCACTCAAGATCTCTCAAAAAAAGACTAACACAAAGTGATTCTTCCTAGAGCTCTGATACCATGTTAGAGTTGGCTATGATTGGAGCCACCTAGGATCTAGGACTTCATGAAAGCACAAGAGAGATCAAATGAAAGAATAATTCTATTCTATCAATGAATGCAAAAGATTGTTCAAAGATTGTTACAATGTACATGATATGCCTTGCTTATAAAGACAATGATGAAAGCTAAGATGTTGTAGTCATATGACAAGTGTCTTAATCCTATGACATGTGACAACTATAGGATAAGATGACAACTATCAACAACTAGACAAAACTAGAAACATCTAGTAGACTCACTAAGTCAACTTAACATGTGAATTATGTGTGATGTGTGAATATTATTTAACTAATAAATAGTTAAATAATATGAATTAGTCACACAAGGGCAAATTGGATAGGTAATAACCTTGTTCACACCAACAATGTATATAGGCAAGGTTGAGACATAGGACAACATAGGATTATGACACTTGTCATAATCATATGATTTGAGACACAAAAAATAAATGCTATAAGTAAACTTAACTAACTAGGTATGAAAAGGACCTAAAAGGGAACCAATTAGGTAATGTACCTCATTCACACAGACACCCCCTTAAGTGCAACTTAAGGAGGAAAAATAAAAGAGAAAAAAAGACTTTAAAATAGGTCCTAGTAATAAGGCCTAATGAGGTACCCATGTATAAAATATCTCTCACAAACGAAGAAAAGGAGAAAACCTGTAGGAAAAAAACTCTTCTAAAGAAGAGAGAAAATAAGATGACTAAGAAGCCTCTCCAAAAGTTATCCCTAAAAAAGTAGGAACATGAAGATGAACACGAAGAACTCTAGTGAAGCACAAAGAAGTTGCAAATAACTACTATACTACTAGAACCAATGAACCTCCACTAAAATTAGGATCAAATAGGCATAAATCTGCACATGAGTGACCCTAATGACACTACTCAAACAATGCACAGATGGTAACAAGGCAACAATATAACATTCGAAGATGTAGATGGTACATCAAAAAGATACCAATAGTCTTAAGAATGTTGATCAACTAAAGAAGAGAGAAGTTGGCCTCCATAAATAGGTAACCAAGAGTGTCTATATGGTATGTGTTTCATCTCACCAAAATGCATGGATAAGCAACCACTACATCTGCTTAGTATATAGGAACAAAAACTAGATACATAGCTCACTCCAAAATAAAAACAAGGAAGCATTAGCCCAAGTTATAATAGTATTATATCTCCCTCCCCATAATGTTAACAAGGGAGAGGTATAGCAGCTCCACTAAAATTATGTCACAATGTAGTGCAAAAAAGTAAAGAAGCAACATCAAAAAAGTGCACCAAGAAGTACTTGCAACAATAAAAATAGGGTGTGTAAAAACAAAGCACACTTGCATGAAGGTAGATGAGGATGTGAATACAAGAATAATACACACACACAAACCCCCACGACATTGTTATAAAAAATGTGCATAAACAAGGTACACACACATGAAGATAGATAAAGTTGTGATTGTAAATACAAATGCACACAACAAACCGCCCATAGCACTTTATAAGTGGGAAAGTACAACAAGGACACAATATGATGTGCAAGCTCTCCAAAATGCAAATACAATGTGTGGCACTTTAGTTTAGTGCGTTTACAAATGAAATAGTGCATTCAATAGATGCTTATAATGTCTAAAAAGGGACCAAACACTAAAAATATAATTCTACTACAAGATGAGAGGAAATAGAAGAAGCTAGTGCAAAGTACATAAAAAATGCACTTTCAAAAAATTAGTCCCAAAAAGGAGTTTATACACACAAGATATGGCCCTTCAAAGTTCCCAAAATGATAACTACATAGCAAGATCACTGAGAAAATTGAAATTCTTAAGAAACTAAAATTCCAAACTAAAAACCACCTACACCATTACAAAGAGAATGAAAAAATAATCAATTTCAAAAAATGCTCAAAAAATGCCCTTTGTTTGACCAAAGTAGAGACCTCTAAAGTTGTCTTCTTAAATGAAAAAGTGCATAGGAGAGGTTTATGTCCTCCCAGTGGTAGCTTGGTGGTTGGCGGATGGCTCATGGGTGGC
The DNA here is from genome assembly GCA_027924645.1 of Cunninghamia lanceolata. NCBI lineage: Eukaryota > Viridiplantae > Streptophyta > Pinopsida > Cupressales > Cupressaceae > Cunninghamia > Cunninghamia lanceolata. The sequence goes on from BSBN01000567.1 coordinate 6,049,237, forward strand.
ACCACTAGTGAAGGTGGTAGCCAAGTATTTCTATGCTAATGACATCACCAGCTAAGATGCATTATGGTAGTTGAGTGGTGGCTTAATCATGAACATTTTGGTTGGCCTAACAATGGGAGGTTCCCCCACCTGGACCTTGCTATTTCCCATGTTGGTGTAGATCCTATTCAACAAAAAGAAAAAGAAAATGATAATAACATTATGGGGCCCATTTCAAATGGCTAGGATCTCTTGGATGGTTTGGGCCCACCCCCTAATAAGGACTTATAGACACTTAAAATTGACCACCTTCCTAATACCACTTTCACCACCTTATGTCACCTTACGACTCCCTTGGACCATAAGTTGCAAGAGATGGAAAATGCCATCCAAAGATTACAAATTGGGACTCAACGCAAACATTATAAATTTGAATATTTTTGTCCCTATCCCCTCGATCAGTCTATTATGATGACTCTTTTTCCCCCTAACTTTGAAGTTCCTAAGTTTGACAAATACAAGGGAAAAGGAGATCCTTGAGATAACATAAAACAATTTTTCATGGCTTGTCAAGAGGTTTCCCATCACAATGTCTATCTCTTAAAACTCTTTCCACTAATTTTGGAAGGACAAGCCTTGGATTGGTTTCATCATCTCACTCTTGGTACTGTCAAAACATTTTGTGACCTATTAGAAAAATATGTTGCACATCTCTCCTATAATGTCAAACATGAACTTACAATGTTAGATCTTTGTAATTCCAAGCAAGATAATGGAGAAATCTTTACTTCTTAACTACAATGGTGGAGAGGGCTTGCAAGCTAAATCCCATGGCCAATTCTTGAAAAATAATTGGTTAACATTTTCATCCAATACCTTAATCAGGAAATGGCCTTTCATCTCCAAATCCATTGTCTTTCCACCTTTGATGAGATCATTGATAAAGGTGCCAATATTGAAAAATCTCTTATCACCAAAGGTTTAATCAAGACCCACACCAAGGATAATAACCAAATGAATGATATATTTAAACCTTGGGCCAAGAATAAACATGTGGGTTCATTGATTCAAAGCACATCCAAACAACACAATCATCCCAAAACAATGTGCAAACTGTCATTAAGACTAATACTGTTTCCATTCATGAGAGACAATTTAGACCCCCCTCTAATCCAAAACATAACTATACTGACTTAGGGGAACCTATCAAGATGGTATTTCAAAAATTGGTGCAAGCAAACATGATCACATTCCCTATCACTAGACCTTATGATGACAATCACCCTAAGCCTACATGGTACAATGACAAAGATTATTGTGACTATCATCATGTCCAAGGACACTCCACAAACAAGTGTATGAGGCTCAAAAATTACATCCAAGATCTTATTGATCAAGGCAAATTAGAGGTTGTTATGTATGAAAAGTGGGAAGATGATGGATGAAGTTAAAGTATATCAAATCACAATAACATTCAAGGACAAAAACCAAGCCAAGTCACTACAAATGGATGAGGAATCAACTACAGGGTTTGTGCTCAGGAATGATATGGAAATAATAGATTAGATTGAGAGATTTGTCAAACCCTAATTATAGTGCAATCAGGTACAAACAAACAGAATGCCATAGGAAACCATATAGGAAGATACTCAAGCATGATCAGAACATACCAAAAGTTGAGTTCTCAGAAATGGAAACTTTGCGGACTACGGGGTGGGCACCCAAGTCTAATAGGGCAGAATTTCTTGAGATTCCAAACAAAGAGATGTTGTAGACTATATCCTGCTTCTGAGTTCTGAACCAAACTTATCAGGAGGACTACGGGGTGGGTGCCCTAGTCCAGGAGGGAGGAATATCAATAAGATTCTTTGAGATCCTGAATCCTTATCCTTCAAACTGCTTCTCTACACCTGTACTTTTCCAACACCCACACCTGTAGCCTACAATCACAAAGAAAGGGGGTTGGGGGTTGTGGTGTTTAGGAGCTTGCCTCGGTCAAGCCTCGAAAGGACATTCAAGTCTTCCGACACCATTGTTACATAGAGTACATGCCCAAGGAGGGCAGAGGCCAAATCCAATGATGAAATGAAATTATTGAAACACAAATTGATGTCACCTTAGAGGTGAAGCCCTCACGGAGATGAAGATATTTCAAACCATGAGGAGATGGATTGATGAAGCCAAATCTGCAACAAACAAACATAATAACAACATAATTCTGCTCTGAAACATAATGAAGGCCTTGAAATCTCTTTCCTTAATATCACAAGTTTACATTATCCATATAGGTTTAAAATGAAGTCATAAACTCACTTATATGTGCTTTTCCGCTAACAATCATAAATTAAATCGAAGAGGCTGATAGAGGGAAACCTTTTGAGAGGGCCCAAGCCAATAGGCATTTATTTTTATCCTGACAAATCAGGCTAGACTTGGGCGTAGGTGCCCAAGTCCCAAGGCCCTTTTTGTTCATGTTTAAGTATTTACAATGGGCCCCTTAGTCCAATTTGACATGGGTTTTGGGGGAAATTGCTCCAGGATGAGTATTTAACTTGCAAAGTGTTAACACGGTGACCTAGGAGATAAACTAGGAGGTAAAAAGGCATATGGAAACTTTTTACTCCATAACATTTAGCCCCCACTTTAATACATGTATGATCTTACAATTTCATACATGCATTAAAGTATAGTCGAAGCACATCAAACACATCAAGCACATAGAGCTAAAGCATACCCAAAGGTTGGAGGACTATTTCTAGCCCCTATCTCAGGTAAGCACTAGAAAACACACATAAGACACACAAGACACAAGGTAAATAGTGAGAAGCACACAATACATGAAGAAGACATGAGAGTAGTCATGCAATACACGAAGTATACATTGATTTAATCAACTAAAACAAATCCTAAACTAGGGGGCAGAGGGAGCTCATCACTATGTGCCTTTAGACCATCGAAAACACATCAAACAGAACCCAAAGTGTGGAGGGAGCTCATTACTATGCGCCTTTAGACCACACTCAGGGGAAGACACAATAGACACATAAGGAAAACACATAGAATACACAAGCGCCGCATAGTATGCCATAGACACACTATACATCTTATACATGACAAACACGAGCGATGGGAAGGAGCTTATTTCTAAGTCCTACCATCTAAAACATGCCAAACATACTTGATGGTTGAGCTACACTACCACAACCTCCAAAGACATGCTTAAGGGTAGATGACTCAAGATCCAACCCCACCTTGCGATGAGGACTTTGTATAAAAGGACGTGCACTAGCTCAAGAGATACACCATCCTACCTTCCATAGAAGGGCTTTGTATAAAAGGATAAGCACTAGCTCGAAAGATACATCATCCCGCCTCATGATGAGGGCTTTTTTATTTAAAAGGATGTGCACTAGCTCAAGAGATAGACCATCCTGCCTCGCGATGAGGGATTTCAAACACACTTTGTCAGTGTAAAATTAATTAGACATATACCATTATATATGCCCCCACCTTAAGGTGGTTGATGCCACTTGCTGATATCAAGCACATTAAGGTAGAGTTAAAACACACAAGGGAACAAGAGCTTTCACAAAGCCCATGCCCCCAGAGGTGACATGTGCCACGATCATCGAATGTTCCCAAAAACATATTGATATTAAGTTTGCTAAGATAATCAACAAGATAGAGTCTTTGGTTAGAAAATCTTACTCTAAGATAGAAACCAAATTAATTCATGAAAGCTATGCATAAATCATATATTAAATCACATCAAGGACCAAGGCTACACTTGCAAGTTTAGAACCAAGTATAGACATTGGGATATACCACAAATATCTCAAAACTGAGTGTAACAACAAGGTGAGATATATAACCATCCAAAGTGCATAGAAGCATATTGAGAGTATTGTAAAAGTTTGTTACCAAAAATTTCACAACAAGGAGTGATTCTACTAGTCAAGCATCAGATATATATCAACCCCATATTCATATATGGAATGGGTCCATTTTTTCTTTCTTGCTGAAGGGACACATAGTCCTTATTAGTATTTGTTTGTTTTCGTCATCTGCCGACTAGGTAGAATCACTGAAGAATGGAAACAATAAAAATGAGAGAGTAGACCAGAGTGACTTAGGAACACCACGTAGGAAGATGCCCCCAAAAAACATCCTCCGCAACGCTATGCCCCTAAGGCTGATGGGGAGCGCATAGTGAAAATGCAGAACGGGTCCCACTTTTCTCACAGACGGCAAGACTTAACAAATGAGCCACTGATACATCTTGGTTCTCAGACAACAAGGATCAATATGACATTCTCAAGTCTTACCATTGATCTACTTTACACCAATTCGGTCAACTCTTCATCGTCGGTGAGACTTACTTCTATCGGTGAAGTCTTCTATCCTTCAACCGATGCCCCAATGATGGTTAAGTCCCCCCTCATCTTAATCGTGACAGTTTTAACGCCGATTAAACTCCTTTGATGTGCTTCCGATATGCCGATGGCATTTGTCTTCGGTGAGACCCTTCTCGCCAGCCAGCACTTACAAATTCTGGCCGATGAACCAACTCCCTCAACGAGACTGCTCAACTTCGGTGGACTTGTTGTGAGTCCCAACGATTTGTCGATGCACAACTTACTTTCTTCCTCTTCAACCGAACCCTAGCACATGGAGATGCTAGGTCAACCTACTGTGCAAAAACACTCTGTTTGAATCCTCTGCACCGTCGGACACAAAAATAAAACAAGAAACAAAACAAATACTTATACAATGAAGCCATTCCACTGATTTTGATAGAAATCGTACCAGTGGAATGCTTCACATCGACATACTGCAACAATGGAAAGCACAGAAAGAATAGAAATCTACAGTTATACAAATTGCAGTTACAGGGAACGGAAATCAAATTGACAGAACATAATAGTTTTTATTTCTCCTTAGAACAATACACACTCACACACTTCTCCTTCCTCTCTTCCGATGGTTCCTTCCTCTGGTTGTTATCAACTCAACCTACCAGCAGTTGGAAAACCAACCGATGCAAATAGTTGGGAGACCAACCGATCCAAAACTGCTTCAAACTGTCCTACTGCCCTGTTTTGGCACTATGTGATTACAATATGACAAAAGTGTGTTTTAAGTCACTTTGGACTTACAAAAATGGGTTCTAGGTCCTAAAGGACCTAGAGACAAACTGAAATGAAAATGCATTGGTCAAATAGACCTTATTACAAAAGAAAACAGGATTTTCTAGGTGCTCTTGCACCATACTCCCCAGGTGAAAGTTGTCTCAAGTCCTCTCAGAGACTAACTGTTGCAAATCACCACCCTGCTTTTTGATGTCTTCTTCCAGCATCAGTGTGGCTTCTGAGTCTGGAAGTCCTTGCCATTTGACTAAGTGCTCAAAATAAGTCTGATTTCTTGTCTTCTTGGTTGTCCTGCTATCCAAGATGCACTCCATCTTAGGTGGTTCCTTAGGTGGTAAATGCTGCACCCACTCTGCATTGTCTTGGACAGAATCTGCTATACCTTCTCCTGTATCAAGACTCCTATATAATGTTAGATCAGCAACATTGAATATAGGGGAAATAGCCATATCATCAAGGAGTTCAATTTTGTAAGCATTAGGACCATATTTCTCTAAAATCTTACAAGGTCCAATTTTTCTCATCATCAACTTGCTGTGGTTTCCCTTGGGTAGTTTGTTCTTGTTGAGATGAACCATGACCATATCTCCTATTTGGTACTACACATCCCTTCTTTGATCCACTCTAGCCTTGATCTTCTGACTATTCTTGTGTAGAGTATCTCTGACTTGTTGATGGATCTCTTTCATAGCCTCTGCAAATGTATCAGCATGTCCACTCCTTTTGTCCAACCCTTGAACATCTCTCAATTCAAAAATTCCTCTAGGATGACTACCATAGACAACTTCAAAAGGACTGACTTAGACCTGTACTTCTGTTTGTAGAATCATTATAGGCATATTCTGCTTGTGGGAGTACCACATCCCAACTACCTCCATGTTCTCTTGTCAAACACCTCAGCAAATTGCCTAATGACCTATTCACAACCTTATTTTGGCCATCAGTCTAAGGATGATAGGTTGAACTAAAAGACAAATTTGTACCCAATCTTTTCCACAAGGTTCTCCAAAAATGTCCCACAAATTTGCTGTCTCTATCAGATACAATACTCAAAGGCAATCCATGAATCCTGACAATTTCTTTAAAGAACAAGCCTGCAATGTAACTAGCATCATTGGTGGTTGTACAAGGAATACAGTGAGCCATCTTGTTGAACCTGTCTACCACAACAAACACACTATCATAACCTGTCCTTGTCTTTGGTAACCCTATCACAAAATCCATACTCAAATTTTCCCAAGGCCTATTTGGTATGGGCAGAGGTTGGTACAGTCTTGCATTGGTTGAGACCCCCTTTGCTCTCTAGCAAATCATACAACTCTCAACAAACCTTCTGATATCATATTGCATCCTTGGCCAAAAGTAAAATCTTCTTACTAGATCTAAGGTCTTATTGAGCCCAAAATGTCCTCCTAAACCACCACTATGTTTCTCCTTCACTATATTATCCCTCATTGAACACTTAGGGATACATAGTTGACTCCCTTTAAACAAAAGTCCATCCTGCAATGTATAATCTAAAAATTCACTATGGAAAGCATTGGCAAACTCACTGCATACCTTGTAAATCTCCTTGAAATCTTGGTCCTCTTCATACAATCCTTTGAGTGCCTCAACACCCATGCTTTGTAGCTGCACTTCTTGCACTGTCAACACCCTTTTGCTTAAGGCATCAGCAACTTTATTGGTTATCCCTTTCTTATTGTTGTGATGTTCACAACATGCCCCATTTTGCCCCTTAGCAAAACGAGGACCCCTACCGTCGCTTTGCTTTTTGCTTCTGCTTGTGTTTGTTCTGTCTGGTGGTAAAGGGAAAAGAGAGTCAAATTTGCAAACCTTGTTAAAAATATGGAAAAATGTATTTTTAGTACCATTGCATAATATGGTTGGATTCCTTGCGAAAAATGAGCCAAGGTTGCTTTTTGAACCATCGTAAAATTCAACATATCTTGCAAGTTATGATCATTTAGGTAAAATGAACTATCAGGTTTTGCATAATATACAGTCAGTTGTTTGCCCTTTTTGTTGGCATTCATTTTAAATTTCGAGAAAATTCATACTTAGTGGTTCCGGGTCGTGGGCAATTTTGTCTAGGTTCCACTCTGTATGTTACATTTGATTATTTTGTAGAAAGAACATCGGCCTAACAATAGTGATCGGTGGAGTTTTGAAGTGTTCCACCGAAGTAGGGTTTCTCGTCGATGAAATTGTCATCGGCATAACCTTCAGGTATCGGCCGAGTTTCAAACGGTTACCCCGAAGCATGTGGTCTCGCCGATGGTATGCCATCAGCATAACCTACACTGTCGGCAGTGTTTTGTTATGTCTTAGCGATAGGCGGGAGTCATACCGACGAAGTGGCATCGGTATAACGAAGGCCATCGGCGGAGGAGATTTGTGAGTTGCCGATGGGCCATCTCACACCGATGGCGAACAACGAAGGGGGTTATCGGCGAAACTCTCACCGATAAAGGTATCAGCCAAGGTAAAGGCATCGGCGGAGGGAAATTATGAGGCGCCGATGGGCGATCTCTCGCCGATGAACATCAACGAAGGAATCGTCGGTAAGAGTCTCACCGACGAAGTGGCATCGATGTAACGAAGGTCATCGGTGAAGGAATTTTGGGGCCCGCCGATAGCGATAGTCACGCCGATGGGCGGGAAATGCATAGCGATGGAAATTTTAAACTATATTTTTGGCACCAGTAGCATTTTTGGTCAGCGATAGTTGACCCGATGGGTTTTGAACAGTCTGTGTACATTTTGAACGTAGTTTCTGCTAATTTTGGACCCGATTTCCACATTTTGCATGGTCACCCTGATTTAAACAGATATTTTTGGTTTCTTGCTGTTCGTTTGATAAATATGGTACTTATTGCTTGTCTTGTCTTGCAGGCTTGCAGTCGAGGAAGCAGCTAGAAATTCAACACAGTGACCTCATGGAGGAAGGAAATCCAATCTCAGGAGCAGGAAGATAAAGATGAAGTGCGAAGAAGTCAAGGCCAACCAAATAAAGAACAAGGTTGCAGCTGAGAGTATTACTACAACAGACAAACAAGAGTTATTGCTGAGCTGCCAGAACTTCTTAGAAGGGGCAATATTTCGCCCAGATTTGACACTGCTCAGAGATATTTTGGAAGATCTGGTTCATCTGTATTTATTGCTGTAACCAGGGGTTTGAACCAGGGGTTCAGTTAGGTTTTTTTTGCTGTAGTGAGGACAATCAGAGAGTCTTTATATTGTGCCTCTCTACACTATAAATACTTTACAACAGGGGCTACACAGGGATTTTTAGGAAAACACAGCAAGTTAGCTTAGTTTAGATTAGAAGTAGAAGAAGGAGGTCGCCTGTTTGTCTGCAGTAAGGTGCGCGTGGAATGTCTGGCTGCCTTACTGTATCTGTAAAGCTTGTAAGTTCTCTGTAGTATGATCAATGAAACTAAGAGTCATTCCTACATTGTAAATCATGTATGACTATTCGTTTCTAATACAATAGAATCTGGAGTTCTGCATCTATCTTCTGAGTGTTCTCTTGCTCTTCTTTGTGTTTTGAAATATTTTCTTTGAGAGCTTGCAATTTTAAATGTATGTTTGTGAAAATGCTCAGAACTTGCATTTAAGGTTTTTACTGTGGATTTGATCAAATTATTGTAGTATTTACATAGTGCATAACAGAAACAATTAGATTCTTCGGTAGATTAAATGAGGTATAGATTAGATCTTTCTAACTTTTCCCAACCCATCTGAAATATTTAGCTGAAAACGTAGAAATCTAAAGGAAATTGTCTCAAATTTGAAGAAGCATGCATAACAGAGTTAAGAGTAGACAGTTTTCATAAATGTATAAAAGAGAAGGCTGCAATAATTCAAGAAAACGATCTAAATTTGCAACACAGTAACACTTGTATGCAAATGAACAAAATACTTGTTGAAATCTATGATTCTTTTGCATATTCTTAGTCCATTAAACCACCAAACAAACCTAAACTACGTAAGGCCCCTTGAACATTACAGCTTCACATTGGCCAACTGAACTTGACCAACCGAACCATTGTAGACTTGGGATTAGTTGAATCTTAAATGATTCCTTCTTATCTTTCAAGTATAGTTTCAGTTCATTATATGTGAATTTTAACTTACTGTTATGATTGCATCAAAACAATCATCAACACTTATGTTTGATGATGAAGGTGTATACTTGAAGACTTTCCACCCACTTCATGTGTCTATGACCGAGCTTTTCATGTCCATTCAAAAAATTGAGAGCATGATTGTGAGTGTATACAATAAATTCTTTAGGAAGCAAGTAGTGCCTCCACTTTTTCAGAGCTTGTACCATGGCATACAACTCTAAATCGTAAGAGGAGTACTTCCTCTTAGCTTCATTCAATTTTTTGCTGAAAAAGGCTACTGGTCTGCCTTCTTGGCTCAACACTGCCCCTATGGCCAGTCCACTTGCATCACATTCAATGGTGAAGACTTTATTGAAATCAGAAAGTACTAAGACATGATACTTGGTAACTTTCTGTTTCAGACGTCCAAAACTCTGATTTGCCTCTTTTGTCCACACAAACTTCACCTTACCTCCACCCTTGATGGTCTCTAACATAGGTGCACAAATATCACAGTAGTTCCTAATGAATTTTCTATAAAATGTGGCCAAACCATGAAAACTTCTGACCTCTCCTGCTGTCCTAGGTGTAGGCCAATTCAAAATAGCTTCTACCTTGGAAGAATCCATTTTCAAATCACCCTTTGAGATGACAAAGCCTAGGTAAACCAATTCTTGTTTCATGAAGTCACACTTTTCCAAGTTTATCATTAACTTCTGATCTTGTAGCCTCTTCAAGACTATCTCCAAATGTTTCAAGTGTTCTTCCCTACTCTTACTAAACACCAAGATATCATCAAGGTAGACTACCACAAATTTCCCTATGAATTCCTGTAACACCTCATTGATTAGTCTCATAAAGGTGCTAGGGGCATTTGAAAGACCAAAAGGCATCACAAGCCACTCATACAACCCTTCATTGGTTTTGAATGCTGTCTTCCACTCATCCCCCTATCTTATTTGTATTTGGTGATACCCACTCTTTAAGTCTATCTTGGAGAAATAAGTAGCCCCTCCCAAACAATCCATTAGATCTTCTATTCTAGGAATAGGAAACCTATACCTGATGGTTATCCTATTTATGGCCCTAGAATCGGTACAAAGCCTCCATTTCCCATCCTTCTTTGGGGCTAAAATAGTAGGTATTGCACATGGGCTAAGGCTTTTCCTTATCAGCCCTTTGTTTAGGAGTTCTTGAACCTGATTTGCTATCTCTTCATTCTACTGAGGGGTCATTTTATATGCTGCCTTATTAGGAAGTACTACTCCTGGTATGAGGTCTATCTGGTGGCTAATATCTCTGACAGGTGGCAGGGAATCAGGTAAGTCTGTTGCAATCACTCCTTTGTAACTTTCAAGTAGATCTCTAACCTCCTTAGGTCCTACTTCCCTCACACTTTCCTTCCTTTCCCCATTAGGCTTCATAATCAAAGCAAAACCTACTCCATCACCTGCCTTTAATGTGTCCATGAATTATTTTTCTCCTACCATCATTACACTAGACCCTACATGCTATGGATCCTCTTCTACCAATGACTGTATCCTATAAGTCACACCATCCTTTTGGAATGAGTAAGCATTCTTTTCTCCATCATGATGAGCCTTTCTATCAAACTGCCATGGTCTGCCTAACAAAAGATGGCAAGCATCCATTGGAAGGATGTCACACAAGATTTTATCTCTATACCCCCAATACTGAATTCTACCCATGCTTGTTCATTGATGAGTATGTGCCACCCCTTATTCAACCAACTGACTTTATATGGGTTGCTATGGGGTATCTTTTCTAGATTCAACTTATTCACTGCTTCCAAAGATATAATATTATCAGTAGAACCAAAGTCAATAATAACTTTACAAACCTTACCTTGGATCTTGTAGTTGATTCTAAACAAAGCCCTTCTTTGAGATGGTTCAGTCTGCACTGGTTCCTTGAGCAGTGTCCTTTTGATCATCATATTTTCTCCCATTTCTGATGCCAGATTCACTTCAAGAGATGTCACACTCCTTGCATCTTCTTGAATCAAAGTGGTTCTCTTCTCATTGCCATGAGAAGTTGAGGCCTTCTCTGGACACTTGTATGCTGGGTGCCCTATCTGATTGTAGTTATAACATCTCATATTGGAGAACTTGGATCCTCTACCTGATCCATTTGTCCCACCCCTTCCATTAGGCCTTCTTCCTCGGTAGCCTCCTCTGCTACTTGAGTCTCCAACTTGCTCTTCTTAGCTAGACTCACTACTAGGCCTCTGGTTAGGACTTCTTCCTCCAAAACTACCTCTGCCTCTTAAACTTCTTCCTCCTCTACCTCTATTATTCTGCACACTCTTTCTGTTTATCTTCTCTTCAGCCCTTAAGGCCATTTGGAAACACTTGTTCACTATTTCTGGGGCTAAGATGTTGATCTCATCTTGGATGTTCATCCTTAGGCCATTCAGATACCTTGCCACCTTCTCCGACTCTTCTTCTTGTCTTTATAATATGAGACTGAGTTTATGAAACTCTTGTGTGTATGCATTCACATCAAGGTCTCTCTGTCTGAGGTTCTACAATTTCTTATACATCTGCACATTATAGTCCAGGGGTAAGAATTGTGCCTTGATTTTGGTCTTCATCCTTTCCCAGGAGGTTATCATATTCTTCCCCTCCTTGACTCTCTCTCCTTGTTCATAATTCCACCAAGCAAGAGCAGACCCCTTCAATCTTGCCTTTGCCAACTTAACCCTCTTATCATCAGGGACTTCTTTGTATTCGAAATGATTGTTCAATGCCTTAATCCAATCAATCGCCTCTTCAGCTTCCATACTTCCACTATACCTAGGTAACCCATCTATGGTGTCCCTATTGACTAACTTCAAAGCATTTACAAATGCCCTCTGGTCTACTGGTATCTCCTCTGTATTAGTTTCCTCAATTTCTGTATCTCCTTCATCACTGTCACTTTCATCTTCCCTATTCGTTCTTTTCAACTCCTTGAGCTTGGACTCAAACATCGCTTCAATCAATTTCTTCACTGCATCTTGTGACATGCTTTTAGGAGGCATTGTGTCAACCTCTACTTCACTTTCCTTGTCTGACATACACCAAGACCACACTACCTGAGTGATCTTCAAAACTCGCTCTGATACCATTATGATGGGGGTTGCACAGTGAAAACGCAGAACGGGTCCCACTTTTCTCACAGATGTCAAGACTTAACAAATGAGCCGCCGATACATCTTGGTTCTTAGACAACAAGGATTGGTATGACCTTCTCAAGTCTTACCGTTGATCTACCTTACACCGAGTCGATCAACTCTTCATCGTCGGTGAGACTTACTTCTATCGGCGAAGTCTTCTATCCTTCAACCGATGCCCCGATGACAGTTAAGTCCCCCCTCGTCTTAATCGTGATGGTTTTAATGCCAGTTAAACTCCTTTGATGTGCTTCTAATATGCCGATGGCATTTGTCTTCAGTGAGACCCTTCTCGTCGGCGAGCACTTACAAATTCTGGCCAATGCGTCGATGAACCAACTCCCTCGGTGAGATTGCTCGACTTCGGTGGACTTGTTGTGAGTCCCAGCAATTCATTGATGCACAAGTTACTTTCTTCCTCTTCAACTGAACCCTAGCACATGGAGATGCTAGGTCAACCTACTGTGCAAAAACACTCTGTCTGAATCCTCTGCACCGTCGGACACAAAAATAAAACAAGAAACAAAACAAATACTTATACAATGAAGCCATTCCACTAATTTTGACAGAAATCGTACCAGTGGAATGCTTCACATTGACATACTGCAACAATGGAAAGCATAGAAAGAATAGAAATCTACAGTTATACAAATTGCAGTTTCAGGGAACAGAAATCAAATTGACAGAACATAATAGTTTTTATTTCTCCTTAGAACAATACACACTCACACACTTCTCCTTCCTCTCTTCCGATGGTTCCTTCCTCTGGTTGTTATCAACTCAACCTGCCAGCAGTTGGAAAACCAACCGATCCAAAACTGCTTCAAACTGTCCTACTGCCATGTTTTGGCACTATGTGATTACAATATGACAAAAGTGTGTTTTAAGTCAATTTGGACTTACAAAAATGGGTTAGAGACAAACTGAAATGAAAATGCATTGGTCAAATAGACCTTATTACAAAAGAAAATAGGATTTTCTAGGTGCTCCTGCACCAAAGGCACAACACACAACAATAAAATAGAGGAGAGGAAAGATAAAATAATAGAGAAACATAGAATAATGGTCATAACAGAGGCAATCTCTTGGTATCCTTGACCTTACAAGAGTATCAAGGGTCATCCAAAGAGACCTAAACAACACTTATCACAACACGGGGGAACACAACACAACACATATATATATTTTATCTAAGAGGAAACCAAACTTGAGATCATCTTAGAGAGGTGCTCCATCAAGTGTGGCAAATTGTGTGAGAAGTTCATACCTGATTGATGCTTGTTTTTGGAATGGTCATGCGGTGCTTATTTCTCAAGACCATGTATGTTAAAAATCTTTTGTTGCTTATGAGGAGGGGAATCATTGCTATTTTCCACTAATGATAGTTGCCTTTTTCTTTTCTGATCCTTTGCTTTCTTGTTTTGATTTGTTTGATGAAGGAGTCTTTCACGATGAAATGGGTTGTTTTCCGTCGTGGCAACTTTTTTGTGCTTAATGTTATCCTGTCAAGATTGCTCAATTCGTGTATCTAGTGCATTCTAGTTATCTCTCAATCCTTAAAGGGATAATGGTGGAGGAACCTCAACATAGATACCTTTCCCTCATGGATGAGGTGAGTTTTCAATCTTTTCCTTATCTACTTCTATCATGCCAATTATTTCATCATAGTCGAGGTAGTCATCATTTTGCTCTATAGTATTTTGTTCTACCATTTTGTTGTCATTATGCTTAGGATAAGGATTAGTGAAGATCTGTAAATTTTGATTCAGAGGGGCAACCGACTTATTTCCATTGTCATTCACACCAGTTACCTATATTATATTAGAATCGATGAGGTCTTGAATTTCATGTTTAAGACGCATGCATCGTTCGGTATCATGTCCTTGTGATTAGTGATAGTGACAGTAAGCATGGGCATCAAATGAAGTTCCTTGTATATTGTTGCTATTGAATGGTTTCACAGGAGGAAGCTTCAAAAGATTATTTCTTATTGCTTGATTCATAATTGATTAAAGAGAGTCAGATAATGGAGTAAACTAGTGATGTTATTGTCTGAATTGGAATGGTGCCCATTTAGGATTATTGATAGCGAACACTTGTGATTGAAAATTGTTTGAATGTTGTCCATTGATCTTGATGAAACTCTTGTTATTCCTCTTAAAGTTGTTTTGAGATGTTCCATCTGTGGATTGGCCAACTTGAGCCGATGAGTTTTGGTTCTCATACTAACTAGATGAAAGCTGGTAATCGTGAAGAGCTGTGCATAAATGTTAAAAAGAGATATACTTCATCAAGAGGATTTTATCACGGATGTTAGGTTGTAAATTCATAATAAATATCTTCTGAACACTCTCATCTATAATCAAATATTGTATCTATGCAAAAAGAGCTTGATATCGATTGATAAACTCAGTTAACTTTTCTTTTTAACCTTGTTTGTAACAATGAAATAAATAAATCAATGAGACTAAAGGTCCAATATTTGCTTGGAAATGTTGCAGGAATTGATCAACAAGCTGTGAGAAAGAGTGTATTGAATTTAGAGGTAATGAGCAAAACCATTCCAAAGCAGTATCTTTGAGAGATCGCAGAAAGAGTTTTGCTAACAAGTCCTCTTCGAAGAAGAAATCACTACACATAGTTGTGAATGCTACCACATGAGTATTAGGATCACCTTTACCACTGTACTTTTCAAAGCTAGGAGTCTCAAACTTATCAGGAATTTGAGCTCTTAGGATTGTAAAAGATAAAGGACTGCGAGCATGGTATGTTGGTACATTAGGTTGAGAGGAAGCATTGGTCAATTTTTTCACTTTCTGATGTAAGGAGGTTATACTTTGCAATAGTTGGTTTAATATGGCATCATTAGGTGACGCAGTTTATGGGTTAGAAGAATTAGAAGTTGTAGTCATGAAATTTAAAGGTGATTAGGTATGAGTTGTATTGAACTGTGGTTGAGAGAAATTG
This sequence comes from Cunninghamia lanceolata, assembly GCA_027924645.1. Lineage (NCBI taxonomy): Eukaryota > Viridiplantae > Streptophyta > Pinopsida > Cupressales > Cupressaceae > Cunninghamia > Cunninghamia lanceolata. The sequence goes on from BSBN01000567.1 coordinate 6,064,617, forward strand.
CAAATGAAAGATGCTTGAGAATAAGTGGAATGGATCAGTGGTTGAGAATGGTAATTCATATAGGAAGACACCTTAGGTTCTAGGTTTTGATAATTAAATCCCAGGTATGTGCAGGATCATGATGGGCCAAAGTATACCTCTAAGTGGCAATGAAAATACAAAAAATCAGACTGAATCAAGTTCATGTGAAAATTTGAATGGATTATCTACACAATTTGAAAAATATGTAAGAACAAAATTTGTAGAGAATTGAATCTAGTTTATGGACTACTATTTAAAAAAAAAAACTAAATTCACTTAGTGAAAAATGAATATTTCAATGAACAATTATTAAATTTTTTAGAAAAAAAAAAAGTGGGTGCCATTCCAGCCAACCTAACTATGAGCAATTTTTTTTTTTTTGAAACTTTCAAAATAAATAGAGGACTCATGCCCGAATGTGACGCATATTTTTTTGAAATTTTTTTCCAATAAAATAATTAGTTATGATTTTTTTACTGTGACTTTTTTTAAAAACTAAAAAGTAATTTTCCAGCTAACCTAACTTGATAAAAAAATTAGAATTCATTTTTTTAACCTATAGCCAGAAAAGCATAGAGTGTGACGCAGCTTTTGGATCTCAAAAAGGCGAAACAATTTGAAAGTTATGGATGTTTTTCAATTAGTGTGTCCATCAGGATTTCAAACACACACTATATAGAAAATTATTAGTAATTATTTAATAAAATGATAACCAAAGAAATCTTATATTTTTAGAAAGCTAACAATTTTTTCTATAAACCCTTTTCGTTTTATCAATTTTGCATTAAAAAAAAGTCGTCAGCACGAAGGGTGAAGTTCAAAGAAGAAAGTGAAGCCTGCAAAAATGTTAGGAATTGAGGGAAAGTCAACTATGACAATCCTAAGCCTACATACAAGGCAAAACCGAAGCAAAACGGATATCCATTTTGCTTTGGTAAAATATCAGTTTCCTTTTTTTATGTTTTACAAAATGAATATCCGTTTTAGGTTGCCCAAAATGGATATTCGTTTTGCTTTACCCTATTCTTTTCATTATTTTTTAGTTTGTTAGTTTGCAAGGTTAAATAGAATCGACCCATATAAGATTTCTATTGGATTTAATTTGGGTTTACCTTGGGTCAGTGATATCAATCAGTTTCCTTGATGATTATATTAATCCAAAGTTATCTCGAATCTATTCTTCACTGGTATAAAGAATATGCACCTTTATTTGTATAGATACCATCATAAATTTTATATATATCTATGAGTATGTCTTTTTTGTTAGGCACCTAAGGAATCTGCTGGACAACCATCTATTAGTGCCTTTTTATAATCAATTGCTAACTTGCTCACTAGTGCTAAATCTAAAAAATATTGATGACTCTTTTCGTTGCAATCTTTAATTGTTTATATGATAGTGTTCGGATAAGTTGTAATTATTTGCAAGTTGATGATTTAGATAATTTATTATATCATGCATTGGCCATTGATTAAAAGAGATACTTTTGATGTTAAATAGGAATATGGGTTTATTATGATCTTATGTGTGTTCTTATGTGAAGAATTACTACAACTAAAATTATGCTTAATTAATCTTTTCCTTAATAGAATAGAGGATTAAAAATCTCAGAGAGAAAACATCTTTGGTTATTTAAATGATTTCTTATTCTTATGTAGCTTTCTAGCTTAAAGATGTAAAGAGCTATAAACATCTAGTAGGAAATAATAGATAGGCTATTAGCCTCCTCTTAGTTTACTTAGTTCAATTTATGTAGTATTGTTATGCAGTAATTATGTATCAGCTTGGTTTCCTTATGTTAAATTATAGGTTGACAACATATAGCATGGAGGGTGCCACTTCTTAGGGTTTCCTTATATTATGGAACTTAGAATCTCACAAATATTGGTTTTATCTTCATTAGTATATTAGTCACTTATTGTCAACAAATGAAGTTTGCTTATTTAGTACAAGTTGAGTCGAGATTGGAAAGTAATTGTATGGTTAGGGTTACGTTGTAATTAATTAAGTCACTGTGAGAATTAGAACCACTATAGTACATTGACAATAAAGATTTTGCTGGTGTAATTAAATTTTTAATTACACTTTAATAAGTTTACTTAGGGCTTATTTTTAGTCTTAGGTTATTATTAAGTCATATTAGGGTTTGATTTAATTTGCAAATATAAAAAGCAAGTTGTCACATGTAATTCTCAAAATCCATTTCATTAATTCATCCAATATTGTGCAAATTATTTCTCTTTGCTTTTTTCTCTTATAGAAGGTTAATCTTTGGCTTGTAGAAAATTCTGGTGTTTCAGGTTTATCATAAACTTCAACATGGTATTAGAGCGGATCTGCAAGCCCCTTCTTAGATTTGGAGAAAAATTCAAGCAAGAGCCATTTGCTGGGTGTGTTTATGTGTAAAATGGAGTATTCTATTGGATTCAGAGCAGTTGGAAAAGGCAGATTTATCTTTTGTTTGGTTGAATTTGGTCTTGGGAGGCCAGATCTGTGAAGGTTTTAGTGAGTACTTTTTTGGGGATTCAGGGGAAAGCTATTTTTCAGAGCATTTTGGGCCCAAACAGACCTCACCATCATGCTCAGAAGGGCTAAACCATTCCCTGTTCATTCACAAAAATTAGAGACTGAAAAAAATCTCTATGATTTTTTGAGGGTGCATCCTTTTATCTAGTGGTTTGAAGGGTGCATCATTTTATCCAGCGGTCCAAAGGGTGCTTTTGCATCCTTTTATCCAACAGTCCGAAGGGTGCTTCCGTAGGGTGCATCATTTTATCCAGTGGTCTGAAGGGTCCTTCCGTAGGGTGCATCATTTTATTTAGCGGTCCGAAGGGTGCTTCCGCATCCTTTTATCTAGTGGTCCGAAGGGTGCTTCCATAGGGTGCATCGTTTTATCCAGTAGTTTGAAGGGTGCTTCCGTAGAGTGCATCATTTTATCCAATAGTCCGAAGGGTGCTTCCGCGTCCTTTTATCTAGTAGTCTGAAGGGTGCTTCCGTAGGGTGCATCATTTTATCCAGTGGTCTGAAGGGTGCTTTCGCAGGGTGTATCGTTTTATCCAACAATTCTCCATCCTACCCTCTTCTACATGCCATGATGGGGTAATTTCACAAAAAACTATCATAACTTTCACATCCGGAGTCAGTTTTTCACAAACGAAATATTGCTGGAAAGCTGGTTTTGCACACTTTCTAATGGTATGATCAATTTTTTTATTTTATATTTTGGTACTTGTTTTTGCTATTTGAAGTCAAAGCATTGTTTTTGGCTTTCGAGCTCCGTTCTTGCACCCAAAATCTGCATTTTTTGAAAATGAATAGGCGTTGGAAAGGTTTCAAAAAGTTCTACGTAGCCACCTATATAATTTTTTTAGATTCAGCCCTAGGTATCTTTTAATCAGTTTGTCAATTTTATGGCTTCTATTGGATATCCTGGACATGTTGCCTCTTGGAAAGGTTCTATTTGCTTTAATAGGCTTCTATTATCAGCATAAATCTATTTGCATGTTTTGATCTCTAATCATCTAAGGAGATGAGATTCTACCATCAACATAAATCTAATTGCAAATATTATGGAAGTAATCAACATGAGAAAGAGATGTGTCCTCATTTCTCACATCATCTTTTTGAAATGTTTGCTTCGATCGCTTCTCCTCCTGATGAGATCATTGCTCCACCATCACCTACTTCTACTTCAGAGTTCCATGTTGCATCATCATTGGCTTCTAGTAATTCTATGCAGCAAGTCAATATCAGTCTTTCAGATCCACCTCATTGGGATTCCTATCTTGCAGACATATCGTCTTTGTTTGTGGAGTCTCACATTGTTGATTTGGAGGACACATTTGAGGGTTTATCTCTCTTGTTTGATGCTATCTCAGGTGGCTTTGCATCACCACCTTCATCTTCTATGTTTCCACATGTAGTTCATATCATAACCTCTCCTGGTTCTTCTCTGATTGGGTAGACGTATTCTATTTTGGAGAAGACAAGTTTTCCTAGTATGAGGTCACATGAGTTGCATTCAGAGGAACACATTTCGATATGGATTCTATATTCATCCAAGATATGGGAATGGATTCTACATTCACCAGTGGATCTGTTTCTTCCGAAAGGGAGAAATGTTGTTTGCAAGTAGTGGATTGGATTTTGTCTTCAAGATCTCTTCATTGGTTCTAGAGCTTCTTCTTGGAGGGGATTCATATTCTCTTTTCTCTCTCTCTCTTATGGGGGGCATTCATGATTGTACTTTTGTGATGGATTCAGTTCTTGGGGGGTCTTAGTATTAGTCCTTCTTCCATCACATGTTCATGTACTTGTTTTTTCTCTCTTTTAGAGAGGTTTTTTTTTCCCACAGGGTTTTTCTCCTTTTCTCCACCTTATGAGAGATTATTGTTGTTCATCGATACCTAACATAGCCTTGTAGCTGGGACTGTAAGTAGAAAAATCATGCACTACCTCCATGAGGACCCTTATGATGATTCAAATCCTTGTCACGTACATGTAAGTGTGAAAATAAATTCTTTGGGCAGCAGGCCTCTTGATGATGTGTCCTCTCTTCTTGTTTTGTGTCGATTTTGCTTTGTCGATTCTCCTTCTTCCCCATTTGCGACACTTTTCAACACTTGTTACGACACTTGTCGACTTGCATTTTCTAGATTTTGACCTTGATCCTAAGCCTTTTGAGTGTCTTGTAGGTGAGTTTTCACCTCTCCCCTTTGTATTTCATCTAGTGCACCTCATAGAAGCCTTCTAGAGGTCCCCCGATCCATCTCCCGCTTTCCATTTTTGATTTTGACCAACCAATCCAAATCTCCCCCTATTATTTACAGATCCCCACTAGGGATCCTAAAGATGCAAGTGGAGATTTGGATTCTTCCACATGATTGAACTATTTCTTGATGTAGAAATCCCCCTTTTCCTCCCTTGTACCTTCTACCAACCTAAATTTTTGCATTCTGAACTTTTGATCATGGATCTCCCTGGGCGACCTAGGGTCGCCCCTGGGGTGACCCATGATCTCCCTGGGTGACCCTGTCTAACAAAGGTGGTGACCTTGCCGTCTTTTGACCCACGGAAAAACTTAAGTTTCTCTCTCATTTTTGCTCTGTTTTCGCCCATTTTTCTTTCTGTCTACATGATTTTTGATCCTTGATATAGAGTTAAATATTTCATGCACCCACACATGCATAATTATCTCTATTTGATCTATAACTAACTCTCTAATCAATCTCATGCATTCCCTCACCTCCATTTCTTCTTCAGTGATAAACTATCATTGCTTCATCACTCTCTAATCAACTGAGTTCACTAGGTAACCAACCTTGTTAACTCCCCAATCTATTCTTGTTAACTCATCAATCAAATGAGTTAACTCTTCAATCCAATCCCTTCTTCAAAACTATAAATACCCCCCTCCCTTAAGCACAAAGGGAGACAAATTCATTGTGCACCAGTTCTTGCCAAGTTTGCTCTCTAACCTAGCATTCATATGCTCATACAGGACGTAAGTGCCTTTTACTTTCTTTGTTTCAATCAAGCAATGCTACACTGATCAATTCTTAGCCATTGTTCCCAATTCAAAGCTCACATCGAGCTCATATAAGCTTCACAAAAGCTTCTTTTTGCTTCTTCGGGTCATTTTGTTATCAAGAGGATTACCTGCTGCTACAGAAGGATTCGAGGTTGCCTATACAAGGATACTGAGGGTAGTGGAGTCAACAAATCTTCATCTCTTTCAGGTTCTTTCATTGCTTTCATAGTAATTAGATAATCACATTGCTCTTGGGAATAGTAACATTTTGCTTTTTCCTTGATAGGTTAGATCTTGCATGCTAGATTAATCATTTTTACATTCCTAGATCTACTTTGATAGAAAAAGCATCTTTCCTTTCCATTAAATTAGATTGCATTGAAAACATCAAAAACCAACAAAAACATAGATTAAACTTTGCATTTAAAAAGACATATAGGATTGCATACATATTTCTTTCATAGATTAGAAGCATTTTCCTTTCCAAAATATTCTAAAAAATACCAAAGAGATGCTTTGCACGTTATTATTTAGTTTGCATTCATATAGATCTATTAAAGTAGACAACATTGCAAACCCTCGATTCCATCACGAGGTAATCACAGTTGAACAAAGTCAAACCCTAGGTCAAAACCCTAGATTTGGTGAAGGTTAGCAATTATACAATTCCCTCTATCCTCATTCACGAATATGTTTAAGCGTACGAGGAGAGTGGGTAAGGGCTATCCATGACGAGATCGAGGAGTTGTATCTGCAACCTCAACAATAGACACACATTCCTCTACAAGAAGATCCATTTGTTCTCTTGTTGATTAAAGAAATTAGGCAATTACGATTACACAGAGCATTTCTCATAGACATAGAAATAGTAGAAACCATCAATGAAAACAACCGATTGCCCACACAAGGGTAGAATTCAAGGAATCCAAACAGATGAAGAGAGACTAGTGACCCTTTGGGTCATAAGGTTATTTCAACTACCACATCAATTGAGAGAAACATTCAACAAAATGCACAACAACAAAGGCCACAGAACTTGCCGACCCCCCTTCGCGAAGTCCAGCTCTCCAACGAGCCATACCCCCCGCTGTGTCTCGTCTCCTCTTGACTGGCTACTTCCACATGAGTGAGAGTGACATGGCAGATCACCTCATGGCAAGGAGGGAAAGGGTTCGTGTGCATGCCAAAATCTGACCTGACAACCCCAGGCAACCGGAGTCACGATTTTGAGCGTACAGGGACCCATTCTTGCATTAGTTGCATGCTTTTCATTTCTCCCTAAGTTGCACTTATGGGGGGTGTTGGTGTAATTAAATATTTAATTACACTTTAATAAGTTTACTTAGGGATTATTTTTAGTCTTAGGTTATTATTAAGTCATATTAGGGTTTTATTTAACTTGCAAATATAAAAGCAAGTTGTCACATGTAATTCTCAAAATCCATTTCATTAATTCATCCAATATTGTGCAAATTATTTCTCTTTGCTTTTTTCTCTTGTGGAAGGTAAATCTTAGGTTTTGCAGGTGATCTTTGTGGCTTGAGTTAATTATCAACTTCAACAGATTTCACCTATTCTTTTGTGAATCAAGGAATATGATTATATGTTTGGATAATTTCAAATGCATGGTGTTGTTTTAAATGCTAACTATTTGCAAAGATATATATGTTAATTTGTAAATCAAAGTTACCCATCTTGTGATCTTGTATACATTAGATATAATAACTATTACACATGTGATATGTAAAGCTTCAGTCATGATCCTCATAAGGTACTTTTATAATTAAATTGTATTAATAGGAGGCATTTGAATTATGTAGTACTTTTATTTGATTGAAAAGTGTATAAAGTAGTAGCTTCTTATTGGTATTGATAGTTCTTAAGATAGATAAATAAGAATGATGTAGTTTGTTTAGTGATGTTAGGATAAACTATAGTCACATTTGTATTCATGTCTTCTTGTATAACCACCACTACCAACCATAAGCTTGTGGTAACACATACAACCATCTAACCAATTCTTTCAACTTGTAGTATTGTAGAACATTCTCTTAACATAACCAAGCCTCTAGATTGATCCACATGAACTTCAACTCTGCTACAAGTGCACCTGCATAATTATTTATGCTTCTACTAGCATAATTAAATATGTAACTTTGTGAGTACTTCTTCAAATGACTCATGGTTAAATTTCCATAGCATCACCACATGTAGACATATCTCCATGCTATATCGCAACATCTAAAACTCACCACATCCTACCACATTACATTATATCATTGTTCAATATTTCCATATAAACTCTCTCTCTCTCTCTCTCTCTCCCAAAACCTAAATAATGCCCCTAAACTTGAGCAACCCTAAATCTCTATCTCCCCATCTCTCCCTTATATCCCTATCTCTATCTTCCCTCTACCTCTCAATCCTTCTCCCTATCTCTCTGGACATCTTGCTCACTCTCTATCTCCCAATCTCTCCCCTCTATCTCCTCTATCTCTCCATATCTATCTCCTCTCTCTCTCTATCTATCTAGCTATCTCTCTATCTCTTGCCTCTCTCTCCTTATCATTCCTCTATCTCCCTATCTCTCCCCTCTATCTCTCCCTCTCCCTTATTGATGAAGGAAATGAAAACAAGAAAACTAGGACTCTCTTTCTATCTCTCTCTCCTAACGAAATTCGAAAGGAAAAGGAAAACTAGGAAATCTAGGAAAAGGATTTAACTAGGAGGTAGATGAGAGAGAGAGAGAGAGAGAGAGAGAGAGAGAGAGAGAGAGAGAGAGAGAGAGAGTTGCTTGGGGTTTATGAGTTTAGCATTGCTCAAGTTTAGGGTTTATAATTTAGGGGTTAGGGTTTAGGGGAATTATTTAGGGTTTTGGGGTTTAGGGTTGCTTGGGTTTAGGGTTTATAGATAGGGAGATATAGGAGTGATAGGGGGGAGAGAGGCAAGAGATAGATAGAGAGAGAGAGAGAGAGAGAGAGAGAGAGAGAGAGAGAGAGAGAGAGAGAGAGAGAGAGAGAGAGAGAGAGAGAGAGAGAGAGAGAGAGAGAGAGAGAGAGAGAGAGAGAGAGAGAGAGAGAGAGAGAGTTGTATTGTTTGTCAAGTTATATTGTGTCCAAGTTGTATTGTTTGTCAAGTTTTTAGTAGATAATTGTTAGTCCTAGCTCTCACAGTTATTAAAATGTTAGTATAGTTAGATTTATCCTTAGGTAACATTAATTTACACATTGTTGCACAAACAACCACACTAAAAAATAACCTTACCTAATTAAGGTTAACCTTTAAGGTTCTTTCATTTGGTGAGCCTAATAGATCCAACTAGTTCAATCTTCTTATAGTCCATGCTTAGCCTTACAAGAGAGTTCATGCCATGTTAACTTTGCATTATGTCCTCACTTTCCTCTTGCTAGTTGTAGTACTCTTTTTTTCTAATCCTATCCCTATATCATACTATTGTTGTTGACTTTTCTTTCCATCTTCATCATCATAGTCCTGGTTATCCTATTTTGAGCCTACCATTTATCCTTAGCCATGTCTTGTACTTCTTGTATTCATGTCAATTTTAATGACCTCCAAATTTTCCATAAATTCTTCTCCACCAAACCCTAGACCCTCACCCAAATCCTTACTTTCCTAAGAAAAGCCCTTCCCCAAACATCATTTGATCATGTGGCTCTTTCCATCACTAGACAGGTGCCCCTACTTTCCATTATTCATCCAATACAATCCCAATGTCATAGCTCACATTCCCACACCTACATTCATATACTCCATTCCCCTTATTGACACCATCATTGATAATCATTTTAAGGAGTCTCCCTTGAATAATCATTAAACCATGGATTATCCCATATCCCCATCTTACACTTTCCTCACCTTTGAACCCTTAGAAGATGACATTTAGCTATTCCCACCATTACCAATCACACTTTCTAGCAATCCCACATAAGACATCTTACCCATCACTACCCTAGGTCATCACTAATTAAATCACCTTAATAGTTAATAGGCAATCCCACATAAGACACCTAGGTCATCACTTCTATCGAAAAACAATATCATGTGGCTCCTTCCATCACTAGACAGGTGCCCCTACTTTCCATTATTCATCCAATACAATCCCAATGTCATAGCTCACATTCCCACACCTACATTCATATACTCCATTCCCCTTATTGACACCATCATTGATAATCATTTTAAGGAGTCTCCCTTGAATAATCATTAAACCATGGATTATCCCATATCCCCATCTTACACTTTCCTCACCTTTGAACCCTTTGAAGATGACATTTAGCTATTCCCACCATTACCAATCACACTTTCTAGCAATCCCACATAAGACATCTTACCCATCACTAACCTAGGTCATCACTAATTAAATCACTGCTTTCAATTTCAACAATATCCATTTTGTAAATGCCAAAAAAAAGACAAAAGGAATGTTGTTGGGCTCGACAACCACGCCCACAGACCTTCTTCTGTCGAAAAACCCATGATTTCTACCTGGTACAGTAAAAAAATATTTTTATGCACTTTTGGAGACATAATTTGCTTGTTACAATCATAAGGGTGATATTGTTGTTCCCCTAATGGGGAGCAACAGTCATCGTAAAGCAAAAAGGAGGAAAGTTACATTGGAGGAAATTGAAGCAATTAGGGAAAAGGATAGGGCAAGGAAGATGATTGGAAGACTGCATTTGGTAGATGCTCATCAAGGTGAAGCTTCTTCTTTACCATCTAATGACATGCAAATTGAAGATGTTAATTTTGAGGGTAATGAAATTGACCATGATATTTCAAATGAAAATGTTGCAAAATGTTATGAAACACCTATTGATAAGAGCAATACCCTGGACAAAGAAGAAGAAGAAAGACAAAGATGTGCACTTGAAGACAGTGGATATGAACCTCATGATGTTGAATTTGCACTCCATAATCCATTTTTTGATAAAATTGATGGGGTTGATAACATGGATGAAACAATGAAAAACAATGTATCTCCAAATTACATAAGAAGAGAGGACGTTTGTCAACATTATGAAATTGGAAAACATCCAAGAACCCCAAAATGGTTACTTGAAATTGATGAGAACATATTGGAAAAACTTGAAGGCAAGAGGTCATCACGAATGGTTCAGTTGTGGGCTTCAAAACTCTTCAATGAATACTTTGAGAATAAAACATTAACTGAACAATGCTAACTTTTTGTGCAATTACTAAAGATGTACAAAATGAGACCTTTACTAAAGAAATTAAAGATTCGGTTAAACGTGTCCGATCGGAATAAAATTATTGTTAGAAGACTTTTCAATGCACTCAATTCTATTGGAAAGACTAGCAAGGAGAAAGATAAAAGAGTTGCTCATAGAGTAATAACAACCTCGATAGTAAGCAAACAATTAAAAAAGGCTTGATTAATGAGGAAAACTTGTGTTGACTTAAGATTGAATCGTAAAACATTGTCAAAAGCACTAGCATTAAGATCAAGACTAGATAGCCCTCTTGGAAATGATACTTGGGCTTTTAGTGGTAGGCTTCCACGAGTTGACAAGAAGCTAATCAATAGCACAAAGGAAGAAATTGAATGATTTTGGCACACTAACTCTAGGGTATCACCGAATGCAAAAGATGTTTTAAAGTTGAGAATTGGTGATAAAGACCGCACACCACATCCTAAACATTACTTGGAACGCAGCCAAACAACATTGTACAAACAATATTGTGAAACACACCCTGATATGACAATCTCACAAAGAGCATTTGAATCTCTTAAGCCATTTTATTATGTTCCTCTTAAAGTTCATAATACATGTTGTTGCAAATACCATGTAGAGTTTTCTATGTATCATGAATTATTATGCAATATTCGGTCTACTTTGTACACTAACAAAATGTTATAGGAGTGTAGTGCAATTCAACTACCAAAGTCATCTAGGGACTTATTGGATTTATTTCTATGTATTAGAGATGATGGTTGCATTTTCTATAAGAATGATTGTTTAAATGAAAAGTGTTTACAATGTGGTGGGTTATCAAAGTTTGTATCATGTTTTCATGAGGGCAGCGAGCATGATTTTTGAAAGAGAATGGTTGAGAAAAAGAGATATGAGACAGTGAAATACAATTTGAAAAATGGAGGTGAAGGTTCTAGATGTGAGTTGATTGTAAGAGAGGTAAGTATTGCTGATTTAAAAAAAAATCTTTTCTACAAGTATGTCAGACACAGCCACAGGTCTCGATGGTTAGATCAATAGTTTAGGATGTGTAAAGACTTTTTTCTGATTGGAACTATTGTCTCTAGAGTTGATTTTGCAGAAAACTACACATTGCAACCCTAAAATGAAGTTCAATCCCAGTACTACAATTCTATTTAGATTGCTATTTTTGTTCACATCACATACAGACATGCCCCTGATAGTACAGAAGAAAACAGGAAGATTGTCAGAGAATACCATTTAAACATGAGTGATGATTAATCTCATTTATCAGAGTCTGTATAATATTATTTTCAACAAATTTATGGGTTCTTGCAAGAAAAAGATATTAGAATGGATCAACATCTCATTTGGTCAGATAATTGCACTAGTCAATTCAAGAATGCTTGTATATTCTATTGGTTGAGCAAAAAGCATGTAGAGACATGTATACCTCATATTTGGAATTTTTTTGAAGCTGGGCACGGAAAGGTGAACATGATGGAGCGGGTGCATGCGTGAAGAGAGCTCTTTTTAAAGAACAACTAAAGATTAGAGGTGGTGCTACATTCAGTGATACTGATTCTATTGTTAAGTGGTGTAACTATGCATTGTCAGAAGGAGTGGCTCTTGATTTAGAAGTACACATGTTCTTTTGGTTGGTTGATGATGGAATAGTGAGAGAGAAATTAGATTGTCAGAGAATCAGTGAATCGTCAAAGATGCATTCATTTCAAAGCTTAGATGCAAGTGCATGGACTATTTGGACACGAGAATTAGCTTGTTTTTGTCAGAGTTGTATTAAATGTGATTGGAATAATTGTGAGTCAAGTGAGTGGGTAGATGCATGGATTCCACGATATTTAACCCCTTTATCTCAAGGTTAATCATCTTTAGTCAATGACATGGAGAGCTCATTTGACTATGAACATCTTTCAGACCTTGTACAACCAGGTCATGTTTATGTAGTTGTTGCACTGCATGGACATGAAGAGGGATCAGATTATTGGTTGGCACGATGTGTACAGGGAAAACAAAAGCTAACACAACCTACGACAGATGATGGGTTCACATATCCTACAAGATCAGTTGTTATTGCTGGGACTTGGTTGCGAACATATATGATTAGAAAGAATGGCATCCCCGCCTTTGAAGACTCTGAGAAGCATAAAACCATATTGATGTATTCACACCTAGTTGTAGCAACAAATGTTAAGTTACTAAGGCATCATGCAAAACCAAAAACAAAACAACTATGGACAATTAGTAATGATGATCATGAAGCAATATTGGATACTTTAAAGGTAAGAGATGATCCCTCAGGTACGCTTGACTAGCATTTAAACTTCTAGATGGATAGGTATGACAATTTTTATCTTAACTTGTTCTTGTTTTTTCTATTTTTTAGATTTGTTTTATTATAAATCTTGTTTCTTTAACTATAATGCATTTTTTTGGACTATACAAGATTACGAATGAGGTTATTTTGCATGGCATTGTCAATTTTTTTGCATGGCATCATAGGTTATTTTGACTATACCTGAGGGATGATTTTTAGTGTTAATTTGAATTTCTTAATATTTTGCTTTCTAGCTTTTTCTACATACTAATTTCTGCCTATGCTTCCTCACTTTGCATTCATGTCTTCTAGGGCAGTTGCAACTACAACATCTGACAGATTTCCCATATCCTTCATGCAATCTCATATGGTATATGGGAATCTCTACTTTCCTTGGGTTTTGGATAAATGGTTTCAATGACACCTTGACCATGTTCAAGCAAGTAGGTATGACAAATGAAATCAAATTACACACTTTTCTATGTTTCCACACTTTGCTTTAGACCCGCCAATTGCATTTTCTTGAAATTTTGTAAAGAAATAAATCCATTTTGCATATATCTTGCAATCATAGTAGAACAGTCCTATAACAGTCCTATATAATAGTCCTAGTAAAAGGTTGGGGAATTTGGCTTTACACCCACCAAATGCATTTTCTTGAAAGTTTTTATAGCCTTATCAAGAAATCATTTTTTCCATATCTTGCAATCATTGCATTCCATGAGATGACATCTATTTGAGGTGTTCTGTCAAACAGTTCACATGCCTTGTCTATCCTTCCACACTTTGCATACATGTCTACTAGGGTAGTTGCAAGTACATAGTCTAACAAAATCTCACTTCATGTTTTGATGGATGTCCATGTACCCTGTTCCAAAGACCCCATTTGCTAATGATAACCTTGTCAAAAGCTCATGGCAATCTCGTATGGTATATTTCATAAATCCATTTTGCATATATCTTGTAATCATAGTATAACAGTCCTATATAATAGTCCTATATCATGCAATCATGGCATTCCATTAGACCACATTTCTTTGAGGTATTCCACCAAATAGTTCATGTGCCTTGCCTATGCTTCCTCACTTTTCATTCATGTCTCCTAGGTAGTTGCAATGACAACATCTAACACTTAGGAAGGTTGCACTTAGCTATAGGATCATGCAATAGTCTCTTAGCAGCCCCATTTTCCTTTATGACAATACTCATGACAGTCTTGAAGGAACGAAACTATTTATGTACATCAGTCCACTATGACTATCATAGTATTAGAATCTTTTGGAAACCTTCCTTCAAACTTTCCTCTAGACTATCTTACCCTCATACCCTCATGACTATCATAGGGCAGAGTATGACTATTTTTTAAAAATTAGGACAACATTGGCCCTCTAGACTATCTTAAGGTTTATAATTGTTTAAGACAACCTAGATATAACAGTTCCCTATGCCTCAGTAAAGATAGCTTCCATAATTTAACTATAACATTCAAGAAAGGAGGGTTGAGATTGTGCACAAAGTCTTAGTAAATAGTTTGCGTGGCTTGGACCTATGTTTCCACACTCTGCTTTACACCTGCCAATTGCATTTTCTTGAAATTGTGAGGCCTACCTTTTTCATTCCCGTACATTTGACTATTTATTTTACTGTTGCTGATACATTTAGACTTGTGGGACTGTTGATCCTGAATTCCTGAACTATTAGACTTTATGATGTTATGGGAAAACTAATTGGGTGATGTTAGATAGATGCTTTATATTATGATGTTATGGGAAAACTAATTGGGTGATGTTAGATAGATGCTTTATATTATTATGTTATGGGAAAACTAATTGGGTGATGTTAGATAGATGCTTTATATCATGATGTTATGGGAAAACTAATTGGGTGATGTTAGATAGAAAATTAGTTTTGTGATTTAATCTTGGGAATGGATGTTTGAAATGCAGAATTTAGAATATGATTGTAACGTGACTTCCTTTATACTTAAGTGAACTTGTGATATTTTATGTGAGTGTATGTTTTTAATTTTCTTTGGCTATTATATATATATGTGGAAATTAACTTTGCAATTAAGTGCGTAGGTATTTCTAACAAGCCACAGATATTGGAGATCATCCCACACTTGATGTTGTTATCCCTTGTGAAGCTGATCTAGTTTTGCGAGGAACCAAGATCAACTCTGTGTATGATGAAATTCTGTAATGTTGATTTGCATGTTGTTAATCGGGTTAAGTCTACCCCTCTTTTAATTTGATTTATAATTGGTGTTGTAAGAATTTTGTCTTTGAAATTTTATTTTTAAAATTTTAAATTTGGAGACCCTTTTCACGTGCTTTAACTTAACCCTGGTTACTCTAACTAGGCTAAACTTGACCTTGGGTTGTACCCGTTGGGTCTAGGGACCTTTTTGACTTGGGTAACCCTTGGTAAACCTCCATATGGTCACCTTAACTTCACCCTAAAGTTAAGTGACGAAATTGGAGGCATGGGAGGGAGAGGATGAGTGGGTACAACACTTAACCCCATCTCTTTTCACTTCCCAAGGTTGGAGATGTCTCCAAGACCCACCAATTGTGGAGGACTTGACTCCAAGTCTCTCTCACAATTGGTGAGGGTACCCTTGGAGTTGTGTGGTCCCTCTTGAGAGGAAAGGAAGGGGACACATGTGTCATCCATTCCCTCTTAAGCTCCACTTTTCTCTCCCACATGTTTGAGAGAGGACAAGTGGTAAGGGGTGAGGGAGACTTGGGGATGGGTGAGTGACATGTGTCAACACCCATCCCATGGGTCTTGCTTGTAGTGGGGAGGAAGAGTGAGGAGGTGACAAGTGTCACCTCCCCATTCCTCTAAGCTCATGGATTGAGCTTATTTTAATCCCACTTGGAGAAGGTTATGGGTTGTTGAATTTTGGAGAAATTTTAATTGTTTGAATTTTACTTTGGGGAAAAAGATAGAGAGAGTTTTGTGGCTTATGTTGGAGGAGTATTTAGAGAAGCTCTACATCAACATTCTTTCATAATTGGGCTTTTAAAGGTTGGCTTCAAGGCTAAGGCCTTCCCTTTGTATTTTTATTTGCTTGCATGATGCATATGTGCGAGATTTATTTTCTTGAGTTTTATTGTTATTGTGGAGAAAATTTGTAGGGTGTTGTAAGAGCCTCTCCCACTTGGGAGAAGATGCTCAACAAGTGTGGGGTAGGGGAGGAGTGATCCTCCTTGGGGTCATTACCTTGTTTTTGTGGTGTTGCAAGCCTTGAGGGCAATATATGTGATTTTGAGCAATATGAGACATGGCTTCAGAGCCAAAATATGGAAACTTTTAGGAAATTGTGTTAAAAGTGTTGGCTTGAGGCCATAAGAGGAAATTGTATTAGGATATTTTGTAGGAGTGGCACTCTTGAGTTGAGTGTGTCCACTACCCTACCCCTTTGAACTCACCCAAGTTGAGTTCATGTGTTGTGATTATCCATGGGTGTAAAATTGTGATTTGGTTGTTTGGAATATCTTATTGTGAAGTGGAATGAGTTCCCAAGTGTGTGGGTGACCTCCCTAGCTCAGGGGTGACCCTCTTGCGGTTCTACGGTAGGAAGGAGAGCAAGATGCGTGGTTTTCTTTTCCCTTGTTGTGATATGCAGGTTCATTGGAGCTAAGTGTGAAGTTGAAGAAACTCCTTGTTTATGGAGTTAATATTTTATTTTCCTTTACTCTTTAAGCTCTTGAGAGAGAGCTTGGCCTACTTAGGAGATTTTACCAATTGTTAGTTGTCAAGACGAGAACTTGGTTCTCTCTTTTGTTGAAAAATTACATTTTCTTAAGTAGTGTGTAAGCCATTTTCATTGTATTGAAAGTTATAAATTGTTGATTTAATTCTCATCCTTCAAAAAGGTTGATTGAAGAAAATTTGTTTATAAGTTAATTCATTTGGATGTAAACTTTAAGCATTTGTCAAATAGAAGAGTTGTGGTTTTTACTTTTGAGACAAAAAAAAAAAAAAGAATTGTATTTGCTATTATGAAAGAAAGAAAATTAGTTGTTGTATGAATTAGAAGTATCTAATTATTGTATTTATTCCTTCCTTGAAAAATGTGCAAATATTAATCATGCAAATGAATATATATTTTATTTGAGTTCATTGTCTTATAGTAGATTTGATTTAAACAAAAAAAATAGATATATTTATCTTTGTATATTATTTATAAAGAAAATTTGTATGTAGTTGAAAAGAAGAAAAAAAAGAGATTATATTTATTATGAGCATTTGAATGTATACATTAAATGAATATAAAAATAATTGATTTCATTATTTCTGCCAAACAAAATGGACTGTATGAAATATACTCATAAAAAAAAAATATATATATATATATTAATTTATATATATTTTATTAAAGCTTTAACTGTGAACTTGAAATTATAAAAAAAATTGTGATTGCTGTGTATATTCCTATATATATATTATATTGAACAAACTTAAATTTAAAACAAAATATTAATAAATGTAAAATTTTGGGCAAAATTCTGAAGGGACCATTTTTTTTCTTTTAACAGTCTGCATTTTTTTTGACAGAGATTACAATAAAATAATTGGTGGGGGGTTTGAACCCCCCACTGTTGAGCCTTTGATTATTGGGTGTGGGGAGGGCGGCGGAGCACCCACCCACACCCCATTGTATTGGATGTGGGTGGGGGCTCCGTCCCCCTCCCCACACCCCCATTAACTTTAAACCCCGTGGCCTCTGCAACTCTGTTCCTCTACCGCGGCCACCCTTTGCCGCTCCCTGCAGCCACCGCTACACTCCTCTCCCCGTGATACGCCCTCCAAACTCCACCATCGCCGTTGCTCTCTGCAGCCTCCCTCAGCGCCGCCGCTGCCACCATTGCAGCCACCACTTCCCTCCTCCCTGCCAATAACACAACAAACAATTATTTAGGGTTTTAGCATTTTTATAAATGCAACAAAAAAAAACATATACATATATTTATTAAAAGAAGACCTAATTTTATAAACATAAAGAAAATAATATTTTATTGTTGGAGGAATTCAGGGCTAAGAGTATTAATTAATATTTAATATTCCTTTAATCATGATTGGGGCAATTTAATTAACGAAATTGAATTAAATGTTGATTTAAACCTGACTTGGAAACCTAGTAAACTTTTTGAATGTAGTTAGTAAAACCTATTTCTGAGATTTGATCTACCAAGAAATTAGGAATAATGTAAAGGATGCAGAGATAACTCTGATTGATCAAACCCATGGGCTCGTTGGCCCAACGAAGGCGTAAAGTCTGCAAGCTCGTTGGCCTAGCATGGGTTTGAACTCTGGTGGCCGCCACTACAACCAAGCGACTTAACCACCCAACCACGCCTTTATCGGTGAAAAAGTTGTGGAATTTGGCTTTACACCCACCAATTGCATTTTATTGAAAGTTTATAAAGCCTTATCAACCAATCCATTTTGTGCATATCTTGCAATCATTACATTCCATCAAACAATATCTCTTGCAATCATTGCATTCCATCAAACAACAACTATAACAGTCTAATTCATCACCATGACCATGTTCATATGGACTAGTATAACAGTCCTATAACTAATTTTCTTAAAATCTTCTAAAGCAACAAATCTATTTTGTGCATATCTTGCAATCATTGCATTCCATCAGACAACATCTCTTTGAGTTGTTTTGTCAAATAGTTATAAATGTAGGTGTTTTAAGTTTTTTTTGCTTGACAAATTTTAATATACAAATGCAGGTATTTTGGAGAAAAGAGCAATTGTAGATTCTAGTTAAGGCATTTAGCTTTCATTTTGGAGACATTTGATATAATTCCTAAGGTGACATATAAGACATCTTTCATCAAACTTCTTATAAAAAAATAAGTTAGTTGTACTTGATGGTGTTTACTTTTCTTAACAAATTTTTAACTTATAAATGCAGGTGTTTTTGACTATAAAGCTATTGTAACTATAATGCATGCTTTTGACTATACAGGACTACGAATAAGGTTATTTTACATGGCATCATAGATTATTTTGCATGGCATCATAAATTATTTTGTATGGCATCGTAGGTTATTTTGACTATAATCGAGGTACAATTTTTAGTTCTCATTTGTATTTCTTAATATTTTGCTTTCTACCTTTTTCTACATACATTAATTTCTAAATTCATTTTGTGCATATCATGCAATCAAGGCATTCCATAAGATGACATGTATTTGGTGTCTTCTATCGAACAGTTCATGTGCCTTGTCTATGCTTTCACATATTACATACATGTGTCACATGGTAATTGCAACTACAACATCTGACAAAATTCTCATTTCTTTGAGGTATTCCACCAAACAGTTCATGTGCCTTGCCTATGCTTCCTTACTTTGAATTCTTGCAGGCTTAGACCCACACCAACCTATCCTCCTTTACCAAAACCAATTGTGGTTTTTCTCATCACTTGTCTAACCTATAAGAGTCCTATAAAAGTCCTATAAAAAACATTACTAATCTTGATAGTAATTGCAATCATTGCATTCCATGAGATGACATCTATCCGAGTTGTTCTATCAAACAGTTCACATGCCTTGTCTATCATTCCACACTTTGCATACATGTCTACTAGGATGGTTTGAACTACAACAGTCCTATAACAGTCCTAGAATAGTCCTATAAAAGTCCTAAAATAGTCCTATAAGGTAGGAGCACTTCATGGTGAATAATGGTATTTAGGAACAAATTTATAGTTGGGATAGGCATAAATTTGTTCCCAAAGTTGTAGGAGCACTAGAGAGATCCTACGATTTCCTAGATGACCTAGGTTAAGATATAGGGTCATTTCTCTTCAAATTTGGCCTATGATTGGGAGTCCAATTGAGTCCAAATTATACCTAACTCTTGTTTATCTTGAGTTCTCCCACCAATCATGTTTTTGATTACTAGTTACCTCTCTCAATCATGACTATGATTAGGATTTCTCAGCCTATTTAAGAATCTTCAATCCCATTTCCAAAGGTTCTTTGGTTGTTGATTCTTGCCTACTATGTGAGTCTGATCCCATTTCCCTTTGACCATAGTTTCTTGAGTAGGATTTGATTATTTGGTGTCATAAACCAATTTATAATTCTTATGCTATCACACACTCCCAACAAGCCTCAAATGGTCCATTCATCTTGAAGCTTTCTAAGCTTCTATTTCCACAGTCTTCTATCAGTCATTCCCTAAGCTTAGTTTCTTATCCATTTCCCTTCTTCCATTATTCAAAACACCCTAGGCTAGACATAAGAGAAGGATACAAAATATTAGAGCCCATAAGGACTAATGTATGATAGCTTCACCAAGAATTTTCTAACTTCCAGGTGTGAAATCCATTCAAAATGAAATAATGTAACTAAATTGAGAAACATAAAATCACTAACTACAAATATTCTTTTGTCAACTCCACAAAACCCTAAATCATAAAATGTTGTCAATGTTGTAATGACAACTTTTGCAATATTTGTTAAAAAAATAGTTGTGGGTCAGTTGGAGGTTGTTAAATGATTGGAAATACATGAATATGTATTATAAACATGATCCTCAGGGTTAGCAAGAGTTTTGAATGAAGAAGATTTCAATTTTGCACATTCTAGATTGCTTTTCCTTGTAAAAATAGACTGTAACTCGTCTTGTATGGATTTGTACTTTCTTGTATAGCCTGAAAGTCAATTAGACAAGTTGCAGGAGTTCATTATATTTACAATGCTTTTTGTTTGATCTAAACCCATTGAGTTTTGTAGGAGATATAGGCATTTTTGTAAAAATTGTTGTTACATCCCCAATTTTTGTCTTGCTTTACTTTTACTTTTTACTTGGTCATAAGTAAATTTGTTGTGATGTTTAGATTAATGACAAGGGAAGAACATGGTTTTTATTGAATGTCAATTATTGAAATCATGGGAATGATTATGTTGTTATTGATTTAATATTTGTATTATGAGATTTGATTTATTAGTTGAATTAAATGAATAATGATGCACTGATCACATATTGTTTAGTGACAAGTGAAACATGATTTCAAGTTGCAGATGACTCTCGAAGAAGAGAGAGAGTATCTTTCCAGGAGAGAGATATAGACCTTGGGATACGAGTGGTTTATTTGCCAAACCGAGTTATAAGTGTTTAACGAAAATGTGAACCAATGTGTCATAAGAGGTAAGCCTTGTTTTGTCAATTCACTTTTGAACCTAATTGACGGGTAATCAATATTGTTTTACAATCTTGCTTAGTCGTATTATGTCGTCTTAGACGTTAATAATGTAAACGACATCATTAAGTTTGATTTACGACTATTTACGTTTAACGTAAATATTACGATGTAATTGTCGTAAAAAGGTTGTTATATTATTACTAAGTCATTTGAAGTGTTTTAACCAATTCTTAACATTAAGACTTTATCGTCGAGTTAAGATGACATGCTTTGTCGACGGATTGTTGTGAGGAGACTAGCTCAACTCAATCATGTTATCCATGACTTTTGTTTTAGTATTATTCTCTTATTGATTAAATCATAAAATCAAATAGAGATAATGATATATAAATAATATTTGATTTAATCAAAATATATAAATATGAGTCGAATGAGGAAATACCTCATAATATAATAGTATGGTTAAGTCAAGCAGCCATACGCATCTTTTGAGGAATGCCTTAAATGTTAAAAGCATGATGGATTGAATTTGTTCATAAAGAGTAACCGATTGCTTAAGTCAGTTTTTAGAGTTGGCAGCCTCGTATAGGAGGAGTGGCAGATAACTCAACCACCATCGCTGATCTCCTCAAATGATGTTTCTATCATCAACATTTGTCAATGTTTACACATTTATAGCTATGTATGGAGTCGAATTGTTTAGCATTATCGTTGGAATTTAATTAGTTTTTAGAACTATTTGGAGTGAGAGCGAATAGACAGGATGACTCATTATGAGTTTGTTTTGAGCTCTTAAAGCCACGACTTGGATAGTCAAAGGCATATCTGGTAAGTGCTTATGTTTGTTTTAGAAGGTTTGATTAAGATGTATAAGGAAGCTTGCGGCAGGTAATGAGGAAGCTGGTAAAGGTTAAGTAAGAATGTGGTCGTCTGGGATGAACACAAAAGCTTTTCACTGGCCCATATAACACTGTAAGCTGACGTTGTTAGGTAGATATTCCTGCATATCATGTTTTATAAGACAATGATATTCATAATGAATGTTTGTATGGACAACCGTTTAACTGAGTTTGGTTATCCTATCAGTGTTATATGTAAACTATGCAATGTGATAAGCCGACTATGTCAACTTAAATACTATCGTTGTGACTTATTTGTCTGAGTTGATGGTGTATGTGAGTTTTAGTACAACCAAGAAGCGTCGTTTAGCCTGATAAGGGCCGATGCAAGCTCTTGCAATGACATCAGTTATAGTGAGTTGATATTGCATTTATCCTTAACCGATAGGTAGCCTCTTCTATTGTTTAGGGTATATAAATACGAACTTTCTTGGAAACTATTATAGTCTTCTATCGATTAGAAAACCAGTCGCTCAGTTGAGAAGAGCAATCTTTCAGAAATAAGTCGACTATCCTTATCATAGGTGGAATATGTATTAAATTCTTAAAGAGAATAGTGTAAAGGTTTTCGTTAGTAAACTCTCCAACCAAGAGTAATACGGAATAGAGTATTTAGTGATGTCAACTTTATTTGAAACCAATCTTGTTTTCATTTCTGGGCATTGTCTAAACAATATCTTAACCAAAGAACCTAGATTCTTGGTGATCTATGGTGACTATGAGGTAACCTTTTTGAAAGATACAAAAAATAAGGATAGTTGGATGAATAGGACAAAGTCTCAAAGATCTTCTCTTATCTATGCTAGAATCATGATGAGTTCAGCCTATAGTAAACCAATATGTAGTAACAGACTATGTCTATATAGAAATAACTTGCATAAAGCATATATGAGTATAATTATGAAGTGATGAGCAATGGCATCATGTAGGGTATAATTGAATAGGAATTCTTATTCTTGTTGAATAGAAGATAATACCTTAGCAAGATTTATTGTAAGCCTTTTATGGTTGTGTTAAACCAAAGATCTATTATAATCTTTATTAAGATATTGGTGCAGGAGCTCCCTATTCTAGTCATCTTTTTGATATGTCATTTTGGTTGTCATGTTATATTGTTCTCCCTAAGGATTTGAAAGCCATTTTCATGAGTTGTAATAAGGACTTGGTCCATTTGGTCGACTTGTCCAATATAGACCTTGATATGGTCGATTTGAATGTAATTACACTTAAGAAACATGTGGTTTCTTGTGAAGGAAGTAGTTTCCAATAGCTAACTACCCTTGGATAGAAGTTGTATGGTTGGAGGAGGAGGAGAAACATCCCTCAAGCCTTTCATAGGCAGTTGAATGTAATTACATGCCAAGAAAAATGAAGATTGGAAGTTTTAGAGTGCAAAAACTGTAATTTCCTACGTTTTTCTGAAAACAGTCATTCTGTATGGCTCTATACGGATAATAGGGGATCTAAAACCTATGAAATGTGTTAGTACTTTGAAATACCTTTCATTTGAATGTAGTTAGGCCTCTTGAAACCTCCTGTGCTGCGAGAACCAAATGGATTTGTGCAAACTGGTTTGAAAACCCTCAAAACTAGGGTTTTGTGGCAAAATGAATGATTTCTCCTCTATCCTCTGAAAAGTATCAACCATTTTTAGTAGGATGGAGAGAGATAGTGTACATTGAATTTTTTTTTTGTTTGTAAGGTCTGCACTCCTCACTCCAAGGCACTTGGCATGATTCTAACTAGTCTGTATAGTGACTAGTTAGTGTGCAAATAGTGGAAATTGGTGTGATTTCAAGGAATAGTCAAGAGAATGACCAAATGGATGATGTAATTGGTGTTTGTGGACATAAGCATACCTATGAATGTGGTTTTCTGGTCCTGAGCAAGAGATATTGATGCACTTCCTTTGTAAAGGTCCCCAAATCAGGCTTATTCCCTAAGAAGTAGGGTTCACTGGCATTGGACGCCTGAAATAGGGTACGGCCCTGCAACTTGGTAGATTGTTGTATGTCCATAATGGGTATCTAAATGTACAAAGAGATTGGTCTGTCCTTTGGAAGTTTGTAGAGTTATTCCTTGATTACCCGATCTCTAGGGCTACAAGGAATAGGTCATTTTTAAGCACTGTCATAGTGCAGTCATACTCTAGATTGTTGCCCACTGTCCTTGAAGGTACAAAATGATGTTATTGGGTCAGAGACCATATGTTGGTCATGTCTTTGACAAATATGTGTTGGGTGTAGCATGAGATCCTATTGGTAGGGATATTGGTAGTTTGGTTGTTGATCTAGAAGGTGTGTGTGTGTGTGTGTGTGTGTGTTGGTTGGGTTGAGTAGAGACTCCCCAAAAGAGAGTTGAGTAGTCTATGTGGTGGACACCAGGGTGTGGTCCCAAACTAGGTTAGTCTCTTGAATAGCCTTGTATTGGCTTGTGTTGCATAGGGTTTGCAAAACCTTGTGAAGGAAACCTAGAAGTCTAGGTTTATTGTGTGAATAAAACCAAATAGGACCAATACCTCTGCATCATATTGGTATCAGAGCCAATATCTGATTAGAGCAGTGTATGTCAGACGAGGAGATTGAAACTGAGGCTAGTACAATGCCTCCCAAGACAATGAGTCAAGAAGCCATCAAGAAGTTGGTGGAAGAGATGGTTGAGGCAAGATTGCAAGAAGAAAGAAGGTCTAAGGGCAAGACCAAAGAAGATGGAAGTTCTTCTGACATAGATGATGAAGAAGAGGCAGAAGAGAGTCCTCTAGGGTAGGACATGTCTGCAGATCAGAAAGCTTTCTTGAATGCACTTAAGGGTGCTCATGGAGACAGTGGCGATCCCAAGATGGATGTTCCATTGGACCACTATGCTTGCCTGTAGTCAACATTATGCAGTTAGCTAATGCTTAAAAATTTCTGTGCCAGGATGGTACGTTTTAAGAAGATAGTAAGAAAGTCTATTAATTCAAGCCAACGTTTCCTTAAAGCAAAAAGAGAACGTGAGGCCATTATCAAAACCTTCGAAGGAACCAATGATGAGAGTGACATTTGGTTAAGTGATACAGAAACTCTAGTGATTGCCTTAACTCGAATCAAGCGAGTGAGAAAGGAGTACTTGGAAAGGGTTAAAGATCAGGAAATAACTATGGTTAGGCGAGACCCCCGCATACCCTCAACTGTTGAGATCATAGAAGCTAGGTCCGATAGTGAGTCAGAGGGTTATAAACCTCAAGATTATGTATCTTAAAATGAGTCTAAGGGATATACTCCTCTTGATCATGACTTTTGAAGTCATTTCTTGTAAAAAGGAACGAAACTCTATACTTTTGAAAAGAAATAATGAATAAAAGAGTTGTTTTTGTGCCAAAATATTGTTTAAATTGAGTTTTATGTTTAGATTTAATGGGTTACATTATAATCTTGAACTAATGGACAACTCAATAATCTCAGGTGTGAGAAATTGATAAACATGGTGTGGACAAGAACTAACCAAGGAGAAAGTCAAGAGGAAAACCACCTGCCAAATAATAAGCTGGACCAAATCATAACCATGCTTGAAGAAACCAAGAAAAGATTGGGTGATTTGGAAAAGAAGGTGGATGATAAAGGGAATACTGAAGGGGAGGTGAAAACTCTCATGGTGAGAGTAGAGAAAATCATGAAGATCAAAGTAAGAGTACCAAACCTCATAAAGAGGCAAGGGATAGATTGACCTTGGAGCTTTCAAAGGATATGAAGAAGGTTGCTCCACCAAAATTTGATGGGACAGAAACCGGAGACACTGCAGAAGCTTGGTTAAGAGAGATGGAAAAGTACTTCAAGATAAGAAATTACTCAAAGGTGACCAAGGCAGTATGGGGAACATTCCAACTGGCAGGAGAAGCATCCACTTGGTGGATGAATAAAAAGATGGAATTGAATCTGAGCTCTCTAAGGGTAACTTGGGATGAGTTTGTGGAACTCTTTCGGAAAAGATGGTTACCACAACTCTATTTTGATCAGAAATTGACTAATTTTTAGAATCTCTGACAAGGGGATATGACAGTAGTAGAATATGGAGAAAAATTCACTCGACTCCTAAAATACGTTCCACAATATCAAAAAGATGAGAGATTTAGGATCAGAAAATTCATCATGGGCTTAAATGCTCAAATTGGTGGTGAAGTGGATGTACATGGTCCTACAACAATGGATCAAGTGTACGAGAAGGCTATCAAGCAGGAGAGAAAGCTGAAATCCATCTCAGCTTATTGTGATAGAAGCCGCAAGAGGTTTAATGGAACTCCTAACAATCAACCCTACAAGAAAAGATATGAAAAGAGCTACAATAACAAGAGAAAAGATAAGGGACCTCAGAAGAGCAAAGGTGGATCTGGTAATGAGAAGAAGAATGACAACTTTAAAAGAAGTGAGGATAACTATGAGAAGACTTCAGATAAGAAAGGACCCATTAGAGGATGCTTTACTTGTGGGGGTGACCATTATGCAAATCGTTGCCGTAACAAAAATCTAAATGGTCAACAAAGAGGTACTACACTACCTACTTAGCAAGAAGCATTCTAGCAAAGGATTCATGCATCTCTCGACAACCGTCAAGCAGAGTATCAGATCACACCCATTGAGATGATAGGTACTTTGTTTGAAGTCCCTATATCTATTTTGATTGATACAGGAGCTACAAAATTTTTTGTTTCTCCTAGAATTTTGAGTAAATTTTCTAGAAAAGTAGGTTACATGTCCAAACCTTGGTCAGTAGAATATGCTAACCAATCTAAGGCTTGGGTAGAACAATGTTTGTTTGAAGCCAAAGTTGACCTTCCTAGTTTCTCAACTGAAGTAAATTTCTATGTAGCCCCCTTAGGTTCTTATGATGTGATCCTTGGAATGAATTGGTTATGGAAACATAGAGCTAAGGTTGACTATTTTTCAAAAACAGTTGAATGCTTGGATGATTTGGGAAATTTGACCTGATTCCAAGGGATTCAAAGAAAAGTTAAAATTAGAACTATCTTTGCCAAGCAATTAAAAAGGGCTAGAAGGAAAGGTTGTCAGTTGTTTGCAGTCAAGATGGAACAAGTAGAGGAAGGGGTAGAAAACCCTAGTTTATCATTTGGGGAAAAGTATCCTTTTCTTCAGGAATTTTAGGATGTGTTTCTAGAAGAACTTCCAGGATTACCTCGCAAGAGGGTGTTTGATTTTGCAATTGACATTAAACTAGGATCTGAGCCTATATCAAAAGCACCCTACCGTATGACAACAACAGAATTAATGGAATTGAAAGCACAATTACAAGAATTGTTGGCAAAAGGTTTAATTAGACCCAGTGTTTCACCTTGGGGTGCCCCAGTTATTTTTGTTAAGAAGGATGGAACCCTTCATTTGTGTATAGATTATCATATGCTTAACAAAGCAACAGTAAGGAATAAATATCCTTTGCCACGTATTGACGATCTTTTTGATCAGATGCCATTTAGAACCAGATATGGACATTATGAATTCACAGTGTTGCCATTTGGTTTGACAAATGCACCTGCTACATTCATGAATCTCATGAATAGTATATTCAGAGATTGTTTGGATAAGTTTGTTTTAGTTTTTATGGATGATATATTCATCTATTCTAAGAATGAGGAAGAACATCAATGACACTTGCAAATTGTTCTCCAAAGGTTAAGAGAACATAAGTTATATGGGAAGCTATCCAAGTGCACATTCTTTCAGAAGGAGGTTCAATACCTAGGCCATATTATATCAGCTAATAGGATATCTATTGATCCTACAAAAATCACAACTATTTTGGAGTGGCCGGTACCAACAAATGTGCATGAGGTGCATAGTTTCATGGGCCTGGTAGGCTATTATAGAAAGTTTGTTCTAAATTTTTCTAGCATTGCTAGTCCAATCACTTCCCTGCAGAGGAAAGGAAAGCGATTTGAATGGACAGACAAATGTTAGAAAGCATTTGATCTCGTAAAGGAAAAGTTAACTACTGCTCTAATCTTGAAAGTTTCTGACCCCAAAGGACAATTTGAGGTAATTAAAGATGCCTCAGGGGAAGGATTAAGAGGAGTGCTTATGCAAGAAGGAAGAGTCATAGCATATGAGTCAAGGAAATTGAAATCTTATGAGAAAAATTATGCACCACATGATCTGGAATTGGCAGTAGTAATTCATGCCTTACAAATGTGGAGACATTATTTGTTGGGAAAGACTTTTGTACTTAAATCAGACAATCAAAGTCTTAAGTCTATTTTCTCACAACCGCATTTGAATGCTCGACAAAGGAGATGGTTAGAATTGATATTTGACTATGACTTTGAGATAAACTTCATCAAAGGAAAAGAGAATAGAGTAGCTAATGCTTTTAGTCGTAGAAGACATATAGCTTCTATTATTTCTATTCACAAAAATTTCAAGGATTTGGTATTGCAAAATTTGTCTGGTGATGAGTTTTATGAGCAGGTTAAGCAGGCTCTAAAAGATAATCCTAAAGATCCAAGATATGATGGTTTTTTATTTGAGTCAGATGGACTATTGAGATACAAAGATAGAATTTATGTACCTAATTCAGCTAGATTAAGGGATTTAGTATGGAAAGAAGTTCATACAACGCCATATTCAAGACATCCAGGAGTGACCAAACTTCTAGCGGATGTTAAACCTCTTTATTTCTGGAAGGGAATGAAGAATGATGCTGCAAAATTTGTAGCAAGTTGTTTATAATGTTAAAGGGTAAAAGCAGAGCATCATCACCTCGCAGGATTGTTAAATCTACATGATGTGCCAGAGTGGAAATGGCAAGTTATTAGTATGAATTTTGCTCAATGTCTTCCTATGTCAAGTAATAGACATGATGCCATTTTAGTGGTGGTTGATAAGCTCAAAAAGGTAGCACATTTCATACCAAGAAACTTGACTGATAGAGCACCTATATTAGCTTGTAAATTTGTGCAAGAGGTGTTTAGATTACATGGTTTCCTTGAAAAGATTATCTCAGATAGAGATGTGCATGTAACATCAAGGTTTTGGAAAACTTTGTTTTCTGTGCTAAGGACCAAACTCAATGTGAGTACAACTTACCATCCTGAAACTGATGGGCAAACTGAGAGAGTTAACCAAGTCTTGGAAGATTTGTTGCATATGTATTGCATGGATCAGCAATATAAGTGGGAATAATACTTACCACTTGTGGAATTTTCTTACAACAATTCTTATCATTCCGCTATTAAGATGGCACCATTCGAAGCATTATATGGAAGAAGATGTCAAACTCCTATAAGATGGGATAAGCTAGAGGATAGGATTAGCATCGGACCATAAATGCTATCTAAAATGGAAGAGAAAGTTAAGCTAATCAGGAAAAGATTGGCAGAAGCCAATGATAGGCAAAAGAGCTATGCGGATGCAAAATGTGTTCCAAGGCAATTCTCAATTGGAGAAAAAGTTCTTTTGAGGGTTAAACCTCAAAAAAGTTCTATTAAGTTTGGGAAGTCTTCTAAGTTGGCCCCTCGATATGTGGGACCCTTTGAAGTGCTTAAAGTAGTCAATCCGTTTGCCTACAAAATTACTCTACCACCAGTGTTATCTAGAATGCACAATGTTTTTCATGTGTCTTATTTGAAGAAATATATTGCAAGTAATAATCATATTTTGACTTGGAATTCCTTACAGATGCAAGACCCAGGGGTGGTCACGATCGAGCCACTCAAGGTGTTAGAAACGTGCAAGATTTGCTTGTGTAATAGAGAGGTTTTGCAATGCAAGGTCCAATGGGACCAGTATGCTGAGGAAAATGCTACATGGGAGGATTACCATGAATTTTATCAAAAATTTCCTCATTTATTTGAAAATGTTACCAGTTGAAGCAATGAATTTGCTTTTTAGCTACGTTCTGATACCTTATATCATCGAGAACGATGAATCTTTAGGAGAAGGATATGTTACATCCCCAATTTTTGTCTTGCTTTACTTTTACTTTTTACTTGGACATAAGTAAATTTGTTGTGATGTTTAGATTAATGACAAGGGAAGAACATGGTTTTTATTGAATGTCATTTATTGAAATCATGGGAATGATTATGTTGTTATTGATTTAATATTTGTATTATGAGATTTGATTTATTAGTTGAATTAAATGAATAATGATGCACTGATCACATATTGTTTGGTGACAAGTGAAACATGATTTCAAGTTACAGATGACTCTCAGAGAAGAGAGAGAGAGTATCTTTCCAGGAGAGAGATATAGACCTCGGGATTCGAGTGGTTTATTTGCCAAACCGAGTTATAAGTGTTTAATGAAAATGTGAACCAATGTGTTGTAAGAGGTAAGACTTGTTTTGTCAGTTCACTTTTGAACCTAATCGATGGGTAGTCAATACTATTTTACAATCTTGCTTAGTCGTATTATGTCGTCTTAGATGTTAATAATGTAAATGATGTCATTAAGTTTGATTTATGACTATTTACGTTTAACTTAAATATTACGATGTAATTGTCATAAAAAGGTTGTTATATTATTACTAAGTCATTTGAAGTGTTTTAACCAATTCTTAACGTTAAGACTTTATCGTCGAGTTAAGATGACATGCTTTGTCGATGGATTGTGATGAGGATACTAGCTCAACTCAATCACGTTATCCGTCACTTTTGTTTTAGTATTATTCTCTTATTGATTAAATCATAAAATCAAATAGATATAATGATATATAAATAATATTTGATTTAATCAAAATATATAAATATGAGTCAAATGAGGAAATACCTCATAATATAATAGTATGGTTTTAAGTTGAGCAGCCATAGGCATCTTTTGAGGAATGCCTTAAATGTTAAAAGCATGATGGATTGAATTTACTCATAAAGAGTAACCGATTGCTTAAGTCAGTTTTTAGAGTTAGCGGCCTCGTTTAGGAGGAGTGGTAGATAACTCAACCACCATCGCTGATCTCCTCAAATGATGTTTCTATCATCAACATTTGTCAATGTTTACACATTTATAGTTGTGTATGGAGTCAAACTGTTTAGCATTACCGTTGGAATTTAATTAGTGTTTAGAACTGTTTGGAGTGGGAGTGAACAAACATGACAACTCATTATGAGTCTATTTTGAGCTCTTAAAGCCACGACTTGGATAGTCGAAGGCATATCTGGTAAGTGCTTATGTTTGTTTTAGGAGGTCTGATTAAGAGGTAGAAGGAAGCTCGGTGTGGGTAGTGAGGAAGTTGGTAAAGGTTAAGTAAGAATGTGGTCATCTGGGATGAACACAGAAGCTTTTCACCAGCCCATATACCTCTGTAAGCCGTTTGTGCATATCATGTTTTATAAGACAACGATATTCATAATGACTGTTTGTATGGACAATCATTTAACTGAGTTTGGTTATCCTGTCAGTGTTATATGTAAACTATGCAATGTGATAAGCTGACTGTGTTAACTTAAATACTATCGTTGTGACTTATTTGTCTGAGTTGAGTTTTAGTACAACCAAGAAGTGTCGTTTAGCCTGATAAGGGCCGATGCAAGCTCTTGCAATGACATCAGTTATAGTGAGTTGATATTGCATTTATCTTTAACTGATAGGTAGCCTCCTCTATTGTTTAGGGTATATAAATATGAACTTTCTTGGAAACTGTTATAGTCTTCTATCGATTAGAAAACTAGTCGCTTAGTTGAGAAGAGCAATCTTTCAAAAATAAGTCAACTATCCTTATCATAGGTGGAATATGTATTAAATTCTTAAAGAGAATAGTGTAAAGGTTTTCGTTAGTAAACTCTCCAACCAAGAGTAATACGGAATAGAGTATTTAGTGATGTCAGCTTTATTTGAAACCAATCTTGTTATCATTTCTGGGCATTGTCTAAACGATATCTTAACTAAAGAACCTAGATTCTTGGTGATCTATGGTGACTATGATGTAACCTTTTTGAAAGATAGAAAAACTAAGGATAGTTAAATGAACAGGACAAAGTCTCAAATATCTTCTCTTATCTATGCTAGAATCACGATGAGTTCAACCTATAGTAAACCAATATGTAGTAATAGACTATGTCTATATAGAAATAAATTGCGTAAAGCATATATGAGTATAATTATGAAGTGATGAGCAATGGCATCACGTAGGGTATAATTGAATAGGTATTCTTATTCTTGTTGAATAGAAGATAATACCTTAGCAAGATTTATTATAAGCCTTTTATGGTTGTGCTAAACCAAATATCTATTATAATCTTTATTAAGATATGATTAATGTAGAGAAGTATTGTAATATTCAAGGGTTGCTTTAAAACCCTAGAGTTGATTAGGAACCCATTGAAGGTGTAAGTCATTAGACTTATCTAAGTCTAAGTAGACCATTATTAGGACTTGATGATTAAACCAATTATGTATTGATAATCAGGATGAATAACTGCAAGAATAGAACATTATCCAAGTCAAGTAGGGGTGGGTGAACACAACGACTATGTTCATATGAATGATATTGATATTAAAAACTTTGGCCAAAGTAATGAATTTGTTTTATGCTACAGTGTCAGTTCACTATATTCTGATTGCTCATCCTATCAGAAATCATACTTACCTAGAGGGTATCTAGGGTTGTATGGTTGATAGAGTTGAGTAGAATACAACACTATGTACTCGGATAAGGAAAATAACCACTGGTCACCTAAGGTCTATAATACTTGTGAAGGGTAGGGCCACTTCCTATGTGGAAGATGTGTGGGAGACCGCTGGTCTGTGGTTGGAGGTAAATCATTGGAAAGATGCTCTCTCTCTCCAAGCAGGAAACATGCCATGGCTTGTGATAAATATATTAGATATTTAGTTGCAGTACTTAATCCAAATTTGTACATGTAATGGAATTACATTTGTAAACATTGTAAATGAGAAGGACAATATGGTTTTTGTATTTTTGTAAAAGAAATCTTGTAATTGTAGTTACTTGATTTTTAGTTAAATAAAAATAAAATTTTTCTCTATCTCATTTTATTTACCTTGTTGAGTTAGTCTATGGTAAAATTCTAGATTTACTACGTGTTTTAGAACTCGGTTGTTACAATAGTCACAAACCCTACCTAGGGTTTCTAGTCATTGAATAAATGTCATAGATAGAGATTCCAACGTAATAAAATGATGAAGACTTGTGGAATGCTCTGTCTTGACATCATCTACATCTCTACAAGATTGAAGTCCATTATTACACGTGTGTAAAAGATATGTTTGATATTATGCCTCATAGCCTCATTGGGACAATCCTAAGACCCTACATGATGGTTGCTTGATTAAATCCATGCATTGCCTCTTAAAGTTTGGTTTGGTAAGCATTGTACCATGTTGTTAGAAGTCTAAATGAGTCCAAGGTTCTAGTTGAGAAGTTGTTCTTTCAATAGTTCATGTTGAGGTCTAGGATGCTTGAAGAGATAACAAGACAATGTTGCAAGATTCTTTGTGCTGATCAATTGTTGGACTGAGAAGCATTTGGAACCCTTCAAAGGGTATTGAGGTAGGCCTACACAAGCCTTTACTTTCCTCTCCCATGGTGGTTACCTTTCCTTGGATACCTTATGACTATGTTGCCAATGGTGACAAGGTGTACAAAGATGTCTTATGCATGCCTTTCAATGAACCCTTGTAAGTGTTGGTCCTGATGTTAGTCATTCGCAAACATAGAATAAAAGTTACACAACAACCTTTACTCATCTTGAAAGATACGATGAATTCAAAGAATTCATGATCCCAAGTCTCCGTTGATTAGGTCTTAATCTACTGACATTACTCAGTGGTTGATGTGTGTTGCTGTTTTCCATTCAGGGGCCTTACGTGTTTCTGCACAGTTCACCATCATTATCTTCAAATATCCTGCTCTGGATGTTTGCTCTGCATAAGTCTCCAACAATTCTACCTCTGCACTGTAAATTTAGTCAAATAATGTGCCTACAGGCTGATATTTGCATGATTTCTATCATTATTTATGATTCTTTGCATGATATTTTCAATAATACATGCATTTAACTCAAATATGCTAAAGATTTTCAGTTACCTACAGGATTTCAGCATATTTCACTATTTCTGCTTGTTATTTATCATGATTTGCAGTTATGGTGATGAATTTATGAAATTAAAAGAAGAAAAAAGGTTAAAGAATGAGATTCCCAAAACTACTGGACTTAGATCACTGATCCACATACAAGCTCCCATACATGCAATGAAAAGAAGGAAAACTAGAAATCATACTTCACCAGGACATTCCACAAATCCGCATGATCTAGTGCAAATCTTCAAAGGAAAAGTTGACAACAACATGTAATGAAATGAAAGCGCTTCCAGTTGAACACATCATTCACCAGTACATATCCAGAAATCAACAAGAAGATTACGTAAAATTTACAATTAGGATGTAATCTGGAACTTCATATCCATTCAGTATGCTCAAGAACAGGTACATTTACAGTGATCTGAAGAAAGAACCTTGACATTTCAACAATTCTATCCTCATTAGTCTCAGTAATCCGATCTCCTAATTGATTCTACAGTAATTGACTTTTTGCGCCAGATGCGTCTATGTATTCTAATGTATTCCTCCTCCTTATTTGATGACAAGCTCTGGCTCTTATATAGAACAATTGCCAAAAAACGGTTACAACGATCCAAGGATCAGGATCCTCTCATAACAAACAACGGTCCAGATGAAAAGCACATGCTTCGTCAGTTGGCAAATGCACAGCTGGCACAGAATATTCCAGCATCTTCAACTTGATTCGGTCTCCAGCTGGCGAACAGCATATTTGACAATATCCTCCTCATTTCTAGCTCATGTTGCCTCCATGCGCAACTTTGTAATGCTCAGCTTCAGCAGCAGCATCATGACTTCAATGCTCAGCTTCAGCAGTAGCATCATGACTTCCTGCAAATAAACAGACAAACATTAAGTTCATCATCATGATGATAAACAACAGGAAGTAAACATTTTATTAAACATACCTCCCAATGTGCAGCTACAGGCAATCAGGCTTTACCTGTGGAAAATATGCACTAAATGCATAAACAGCATAAAACAACCAGGTCAACCCTCGTTGACCAAAATCAGGCAGTCGGGCTTTTAAATTTCTATCGTTTCAAATTTTCCCGCCCATTTCCATGTGTATCGGGTTCAAATATGATCATGCATGTCAAAATACACAAGGAAATAACCGCTCTTAACAAATTACTTCACATCTGGCTTTGCATCATCATCATACTTGCATCGGCGTGACCACATATGATCGGGGTGACAAATTTAGACTCGGCCGATGGCAACAGCTATACCTACGTCAAAAATCATGATGATGCCTAACTCTATGTCTTCTATCTAGCTGCAGGATATCACGAAATATGATGCTCCTCCTTTCCGAATGCTCTGATGAAAAGCACATCAATATATTTCACTTCTGCATATTGGGGAAAGAAAGACATCATCATCATCATCATGACGAAGACAAATAGGAGGTTTTGGAATATGATCCTGCAGCTGAGGAAAGGAATATGATGGTGACATCATCGTCATATTCGGGCTTCATTAAAATGCAAAGGATGACGTCACCGTCATGTTTCGTTAAGATCAGGGGATAAATGTAATATCGGGTCACCTTAGGAAGATGATCAGGTGGTGCATGTAAAATGACCCCTTTTCGGCCAAGGTAACCTGCTCGACAGATCAGGATGATGATCATGATCATCATCATCATATCCGCACTAGGTGATTTAAAATATGATCCTGCT
The DNA here is from genome assembly GCA_027924645.1 of Cunninghamia lanceolata. Lineage (NCBI taxonomy): Eukaryota > Viridiplantae > Streptophyta > Pinopsida > Cupressales > Cupressaceae > Cunninghamia > Cunninghamia lanceolata. Next base: position 6,100,538 of record BSBN01000567.1, read on the forward strand.
GAAGGTCCAGATGACGTCATCAGGATATCTGGGGCTTCTGTTAATCTTATAACATGACGTCATCATCATATTCACGAACCGGATCATGCCTTGGAAAATATCCTGCCGAAGGAGAAGGTAATGGTGACGTCATCCTGATATTTTCTTCTTCGTTTATCAGGTCGGGATGACGTCATCAGGATATTTGCAAAAGGTTATACTTCTCGGCAGGAGGATATTGCGAAATGTCGGGTAGACAAACAAGATCATGATGATCTTGTCAACATGACTTAGGAATGAAATATCGCCCTCCGTTTTGAAAGATAAGGTGATCATCATGATCACGCAAAAGGAGATCAGGAGGATTTTACGAAATGTGATCCTGCCTTGAAAGATCATGATGATGATGATCACCAGGACTTTGACGTGCGCGTGCAAATTACGCAGATGGCAGATTTCTTAAGCAAGGTGATATTATAATATCAGCATGATATTATAATATCAGGTGATGTTAGAATATCATGATGCTCGCGATGTGCCCAAGGTTGCTTGACGGGTAAAACACACTATCACTTAAGATTGACGTCCGGATGTTTCGGGACTGCATGATTTTTATCAGGTGATAGAGTAAGATCATGATGATGACCTTTCGCGATACAAAAGACCGCTCGACGGGGACAACCTACTACGACTTAAAACTTGACGTCCGGATATTTCGACCTCAGGATACTATCGGGGGGCTTTTCAAATATCATGATGATGATCTTCATCATACAGCAATTATCAGGTTTGACCAAAACTTTGACTGTTCATAACTCCCTCATATGGATGAATTTTCGAGTGATGTAAAAGGCAAACCTGCATGGAATTTCAAGCTCTTTCTAACCATGAAGTCATAGAAACAAAATATGAACTTTGACAAACTAACCTCATGATGATGACCTACCTCATCCTGACCTTCATGATGATGATGCACCTGACCTATTTTTACCAAACCGCCAGAAAGCAGACAACACAAACCAGAACAAAAGTTGGGTCCCTGTTTTGCCAAGTCAAAATGGGGCGTGTTGTGTAACCACACAACAGTAAGAAGTGTGTTGAAACAGTCAAGTTGTGTTAGGATCTTTCCCTGCTCTGCATCAATTCCACACTTTGCATACATGTCTACTAGGATAGTTTGAACTACATAGTCTAACAAAATCCCGCTTTATGAACTAGTATAATAGTCCTAGTATAACAGTCCTAGAACAATCCTAAAAAAGTCCTATAACTGATCATTAATTTACAACAAGAGTCCTATAATAGTCCTATAACTGATTGAAGTACGTACAACCCTCATCCACTAAACTTGCATGGCTACATGAAAATAGAACACAAGAAAAGATTACAATGTTAGGATATGTTCCAAAGTACATAATTAATTCAAATATTTTGAGAGCATACTTGCAAAATACATTTTGTGCATATTTTGCAATCATGGCTTTCCATGAGACCACATTTCATGTGTGAGAGAGATTGTGACAACAATGGTTTGTGACATGAATGATTCAGAGTCATCAATTTCAATGTAGGAGGAATACATAAATGAATGTTATCATGCCCCATGTTGGTTGCCTTCATGTGAATGCCATTAGGGTTCAGGACCTAGTTGTCTAGGATGAACAAATTGCATGTTTGCATCAATTGCATTGGGTCAATGATTGAGAATGTGTCAAGTTAAATCAAGTTGAGTCCTCCCTCTGCATCACATGAGGTGTTTTAAGTTTTTTTGGCTTGACAGATTTTAATATACAAATGCAGGTGTTTTGGAGAATACAACAATTGTACATTCAAGGGACTGAGAATTTAGCTTTCATTTTGGAGACATTTGATATAATTCCTAAGGTGGCATATAAGGCATCTTTCATCAAACTTGTTATAAAAAAATTAAGTTAGTTGTACTTGATGGTGTGTACTTTTCTTAACAAATTTTTAACTTATAAATGCAGGTGTTTTTGACTATAAAGCTATTGTATCCAAGGGATTGAGATCAGTGGTTAAAGAATTTAGCTTCCATCATGGAGACATTTTTTATATTTTGTATTTGTATATTTTGTATATCCTATGAGGAGACTATGACCATAATATAATAATTTTTACATCTTCACATTTGGTGCCAATAATTGATAACCATTTCATGTGATTTTAGTAGTACACTCTTAAAGGTGTGTTTTTTCATTATGTTTAATGCTAAATTTGATGGTTATATATGTAGTGATTTGATGTCATGAATATTCTAACAATAAAATAATATATCTCTTCAAAACAATCCCAAAAAACTCTTAAAAACAGTCCCAAAAACCTCTTAAGAACAGTCTCGAAACCTCTTAAAAACAATCTCAAAACCTTTTAAAATCACATATCTCCCCCTATGAAAACTAGGGTGTTTGCCAGGTGCCATTTTTTTTGTTTTACTTGTTGTGGCGCTGAACTGACTGCACAAACGCATCGGGGTGGGCGGGTAAATGCCAGGGGAGGTCTCGTTTTGTGTGCCAAGGCTCCCAATCCTTCCGGGCTGTAAGCTACCGACAAAGTCACTTTGCCGGTAGCTTATAGCTTGGAATGAATGGGATGCTTTGCACACAAAAAAAGACCTCCCCTAGCATTTACCCATCCACCCCAATGTGTTGGCACAATCAGTTTGGCCCCACGACCTGTGGAATGCAAAATTTTAGTCCTAGCAACTTTCAACTTTGTCGGTAGCTTACAGCTCGGAATGATTGGGATGCTTGGCACATGAAACAAGACCTCCACTAGCATTTACCTGCCCACCCTAATGTATTGGCATAGTCTGTTCAGCCCCATGAGCTATGGAATGTAAAATGTCACTCCTAGCACCTTTTCACTGCATCAAACTGAAGCATTTTGCAAGAATGCGTTTGATTTTGGCACGATCAAACAGACTAGAGTTGAACAAAACTAAGAGAGGTTATTGTGGATGGACCCCACATGCACCTGTAGGTCCAAATGGAACATTCCTAGCTATCATGAATTCCAAGAACTGCTCCATCAAAGTTTGGCAATTTTTTGGTCTTAGGGATCTTAAGGGACTTTGCCAGTAGCCTGTTGCCTAGAATGACTGGGACACTTGGCGCACAAAATGAGACCTCCCCTAGAATTTAACCACCCACCCCGACGTATTGGCTCAAGCCGTTTGGCCCCACGATGAATAGAACAAAAAATATGGCACTTGGCAAGGTTGTGCTACATGAAATTGAAGCATTTTGCAAGAATGCGTTTGATTTCGGCATGGTCAAAAAAATTAGAGTTGACCAAAACCAAAAGAGGTTATTGTGGATGGACCCCATGTGCAACTATAGGTGTAAACAAAACATTCCTAGATGCCACAAAGTCTGAGAACTGCTCTGTCAAAGTTTGGCAGTTTTTTGGTCTTAGGGTTCTTAAGGGACTTTACCGGTAGCTTGTTGCTTGGAATGACTGGAATGCTTGGCGCATGAAACGAGACCTCCCCTAGAATTTACCTACCCACCCCGATGCATTGGTGCAATCCGTTTGGCCTCACGAGATATGGAATGCAAAATGTCACTCCTAGCACCTTTCCACTGCATCAAACTGAAGCATTTTGCAAGAATGCGTTTGATTTTGGCACGGTCAAATATACTAGAGTTGACCAAAACTGAGAGAGGTTATTGTGGACAGACCCCACATACACCTATAGGTCTAAACAAAACATCCCCAACTATCACAAATTTTGAGAACTGCTCCGTCAAAGTTTGACAGTTTTTTTGGTCTTAGGGATCTTAAGGGACTTTGCTAGCAGCCTGTTGCCCGGAATGACTGGGACACTTGGCGCATGAAACAATACCTCCCATGGCATTTACCTGACCACCCTGATGTGTTGGCATAGTCCATTCAGCCCCATGATGAGTAGAACAAAAAATATGGCACTTGGCAAGGTTGTGCTACATAAAACTAAAGCATTTTGCAAGAATGCATTTGATTTCGGCACGGTCAAATAGACTGGAGTTGACCAAAACTATGAGAGGTTATTGTGGACAGACCCCATGTGCACCTGTAGGTCCAAACAAAATGTTCTCAGCTACCATGAATTTTGAGAACTGCACCGTCAAAGTTTGTCAGTTTTTTATCTTAGGGATCTTAAGGGACTTTGTCGGTAGCCTGTTGCTCAGAATGACTGGGATGCTTGGCGCATGAAACAAGACCTCCCCTGGAATTTACCTGCCCACCCCGATGTATTGGCATAGTCTGTTTAGCCCCACAAGCTATGGAATGCAAAATGTCACTCCTAGCACCTTTCCACTACATGAAACTGAAGCATTTTGTAAGAATGCGTTTGATTTTGACACGGTCAAACGGACTGGAGTTGACCAAAACTGAAAGAGGTTATTGTGGATGGGCTCCACGTGCACTTGTAGGTCTAAACAGAACATTTCTAGCTACCACGAATTTTGAGAACTGCTCCATCAAATTTTGTCACTTTTTTGGTCTTAGGGATCTTAAGGGACTTTGTCGGTAGCCTATTGCTTGGAATGATTGGGATGCTTGGCGCATGAAATGAGACCTCCCCTAGCATTTACCCACCCATCCTGACACGTTGGCATAGTCCGTTTGACCCCACGACAAACAAAACAAAAAATATGGCACCTGACAAGGTTTTTGCTCTTAGGATCTTAAGTGACTTTGCTCTTAGGGAACAATGTATCAACAAAGACCCTAGTTTTCATAGGGGGAGACATGTGATTTTAAGAGGTTTTGGGGAATGGCATCAAAAACAAAAATTTTCTTGACTAGATTTTAAGGCAGCAGGCTGCTATAATTCTCGTCTCTTGTAAAATTTGTTGCAATGTCGTAACTTCACAAGTTTGTGTCACTTATCTGGTTTATATAATTTACCCTTATACCACCTCCTCCTTCACATTTGGGCCTTTATACCACATCCTTCTTGTTTTGAACCTATAAATTAGATTATCTTCATGTTATTAATGGCATCTTTGATTGATCATGAGGACAAGTGGTGTTTATGGACTGTTATGATGGTCATATAAGTGTTGGGACAACCACTATGTATTTGGTAGTCCTCTCTTGTTTTATTAGAATAGTCCTAGAGTTGGTTTGGTAGCCCCTTATGAATTTCATGAAATCCACTTGTCATAAGTGTGGACCTATATTGCCGATAAGGGCGTGGTTCAGTGGTTAAGTCGCTCGGTTGTAGTGGCGGCCACCAGAGTTCAAACCCCCGCTGGGCCAACATGCTCGTAGGCTTTACACCTTCGCTGGGCCAATGAGCTCACAGGTTTGAAGTGTTCTTTATAAGTGATGAGGTCCCTCGTGTTGTGGCCTCACCAGTTCATTGCTCTGGGCAAAAGCATTCACGTGGAGTTGGAGGGCGTGTCGCACTTTGTCACCGGTCACATTAAAAAGTTTACCAGGCACTTTAAAAAAAATGTGGACCGATATGCGTCCTTTTGATGTTCCATGACAAAGGATCACAGATTTATTAAGTAAAAACATTAAAAACTCTAATAATAGTCAATGAAGATAGCAAGTTGTACATGGACTGTGACAGCCCCAAAACTCATATAAATCATCCATTTTGGTGTTTGACAACCTTATAAATCTATTAGATCATTTATACAAACCCTAATGAAACTTATAAACCCTCTTTGCATAGTAATTTCATGAATGAAAGACCTCATAACACTGTTGTTTGACTGTGACAATAGTAGGCCATGTTGGAACCCTTGTATGAAATGTGTTCTTTTCACAGTTGCATGGATTGTTCTATTCACTTCCAGATGATATTTTCACTTTATTATTATTTCATGACCTTGATAACTCTATTATAAATGTCACTTTGATATAACCCCCTTGTTCATGATGATAACTTCATGACTGTCTTGTATGATTGTTTTGTGCATTTTAAGAACCTAATGAAGGTTTGGGCATGAGGCCACTGTAGTCTTTGATCTCCTAACAACTTGAGGATTGTATGGTGTTGTGATCTTCATGATTTTAACTTCATTTATTTGATATAGTTCATTTAGCCATGCTTGACAAAAAAATTACCTTGAAATAACTTAATGACTACAAAATCCACACAATGTCATCACAAATCAAACCAAATTCACCCTCAAAATTTTGTCATAAGATTAGAACAAAGGTATATGGATAATATCACAAAAGCATACCTCATCATGTAATAACCACACATGCGTATCTCACAATAATAACATGCAAACTCATAAGTCCAAAATCTCAATACATAACTATGGGAATACAAACCATACTCAACCAAGACCTCCTAAATCAATAATAACTTAAGCCCATCATACCCATGTAACCAAGAGCCTCATGAAAAACCAAATACATTATGAACCAACCAAGACTCCACAATCAAAAGCATGTCAAACCTTAACCAATGGACACACAAGCAAACCATCAAATTGACTCAAATGAGATATGTGGCAACAAACAAGTGCATCCAAAGCATACAAGTCAACTAGGACTTCCAGGAGCATCCAAATGCATCTAAGACCATGCTAAGCAACCAATATCCAAAAATCATCAAAATATGTCAAACTATTACAAATGCATGAACAAATTTGTTGTTAGTATAACACTACTCATGGAGGCCCTCTTGGGATGGCTAAAAATATAAAATACACATGGGTCAATGACACAAAAAATATTCTAACATATAATATATCATAGAATTTGGGGGCAAGAAGAAGGGAATAGAGGGGGAGAAATATATAAAGAGTAAAATATGAAAGTTCTTCAATACAATAAGTTTTTGGCTCTTTATTTAATCTAATCCCTCTTTCTTTTTACTATGTTGTTTAAAATTTGTATTGTGTTCTTAACTAGCATCTACAAGACTGTGTTTTGACTATTGTTTTCTTGCAAAGGGCAGATCACATACCTAGAAACTAGAGGCTTCACAACAAATCTCCAATTGTGGAAATCTCGAGAATATTCTCCAAAGTCAACCAAGTGTACTTATAGGACAGTCATAAAGAGTTTTATCCTAATTTGCATAATTGAAGGAAGGAATGATTTCAAACTCCTAATTTGCTATACCAGCCATGAAACAAATTGATTTTCAGACCTATATCACTATTGTACCTACATAATCATATCTAGAAATGGTCAAAGATGAATGAATCAAGGTCTTGGAGCTGAATGAAAATGAACTTTATAATCATGTACGAGAATTACAACCTTAAATATGATTGTTGTAGCCTTCCATGAGGTACCAAATTGCTGTTCTAGATTGCCGATGTCCTGAATAAGATTGAAAATGGAGAAAACATGAAGAAAGGAGGCTAGAAATGAAGTTTTGATGGTGAAATTAGTTATCTAAAATTGCTTTTTGATGTTTGTACTTGAAAAATGAAGAGCTGCAACTACATATGGAGGAGATAAAAAGTATTCTATAGCTCTGCACATGTGTGAACCATTCAAATTTGTCATTTCATGAAAATCCTATATATAACTAAAACTACAATCAAGTGGCAACTAAGATCAAGTTATGTCTTGAGGTATGAAACAACTTATATCATCTTTCTACCAAGAAAAACAATCATATATAACAAGAAATCAATCTATAACATGTTATTGATCATAACTCAACCATTGTAAACTAATTATACATCAAACTTTTAAGTTTCAAAGTAGGAATACATGCACATAAGGAATTTAAATTATATTGTATATCAAGGTGTATATATATTAAAATCTAGTCCATAATGCTAGACATATACAAAAATTTGGCAAATATGCCAACTCAAAACATTTTTTACAAAATGTGGCATATGCCATGTCTCAAAATCTATATATAATCTACATGCCAAATAGCTACATCAAATACTAAAGGTCCACTTGACCTTATGTCTTTGGTGAATCCTCAATCTGTGATCGATCCTCAAAAAGTGTCCTCTTCGTAGCATGATGTCTAGTAGTTGATGGAGGCAAAGTTGACTGCATTAACAAGTCAAACCACAAATTTGATCAATCTCTTCAATGGTAAATAAAAATAAGTTAGAGTTAGTAAATAAAATCTTATCAACTATAAGACCGCTAGATAAACTATCAATTATTTAGAAAAATTTAATTCAATTACCTCGACTCTTTCTTGTCATTCAGACAATCGTTCTGCAAATGATTTTCTCTTAAGATCATCAGGTGTCCTACTGAAGCATGATGGCAAAGGTGGCACATCACTGATATTCTCAAGAGACTGTAAAAGTAAAGTAACATTGAAATAAATTAATATATAATTATTAGACAAAAAAATGAAATGCTTACATTAAAAAAGGTTAGGTGTGTTACACATAAACAATCTAGAGTGCACTACACAAAAAAAATATCTACTAGAAAATAAGCACATACCACCATCGAGATCTCCTACATCGATTGAGAAGGACTCATCATGGATGAACCAACTAATATCTCCTGTATGAAAAATGACAAGAATGTAAGACTCTATGTATACAAATAATCATAATAATTTTTAAATTATTATTTATCTAAATGACTATAATCAAATATTTAAGTTTTTTAAATTATCAATTAAAGTACAATTCAATTGAATTACTTCCACCCTTTGTTGGAGTTCAGAAAGATAGTCCCTTGGGCCGATTAGGAGTTCGAGTGAAGACCATTGGCAAAGATGCCACATCATTCACATTTTGTATTGACTATAAAATTAAATTAACATCAAGATATAAATTAATATATAATTACTCACAAAGAAATAAATGCATAAAAAAAAAGTTGATGTGTAGAACAAATTATACCGGCAAGTCAAGGTCAAATTGGATGGCAAACAAAGTTCCATGATGAACTTATGTCAACTCTTCCTCTGTCATCAACTATTATCCCCCTTAGATACATTAGTACTAATAAATTTGTTTATATTATTCATATGGAATACACCATGAAATTTAACTTTAAATTTTACCTGGATAAAAGATTGGCCATACTCTTTTCCTTCTCTATGGTCCACTGATGCTTGTGCTTCTACTCTTGTCCTTGACCCCTCAGCTTGAGTTCTAGACCCCACTGCCTCATCTTGTGAATGGACATCATACTCTGAAGTGTTCAAAGGTGGCTCACTACTCTCCAAAAAAGGACCTAAGCACAGCTGATTGCAAGAAATGCAATAATGGGGCACACAAACATGTGTGGACGAGGAGGGTCTAGTAAAATCAGGTAATCCCATATCATCGCTAACATCATTGGTTGTGCAAACTGAGAAGTCTATATCATCAAGTGCTCAGTCAAAGAGTGTATTGCACTAAGGCCCTGCTGTGTTGCATTTGCAACAATGTCTGGGTGTTGAATTGGGAGTGGAGAAGGGATAGTAGGAGGGGGAATATAGGGACCTTTACTTGTCTCATTGCCCCAGGTCTATCTTGAGGCATTCCCTTACCTACTCCTTGAAACTCTCTAAAATCAAAATAATTAACATGGTGGCCCATGACGAACTCTGCATAGAGTTTATGAAGGAAATACAAAGGTACATCTAAATTGTTGTAGGGTGGTTTATCAAAAACCATCCACCAATGATCCCAAAAATTCTGACTAATGCCCTCATGTGTACACCATTTGATTGAATTCTTGGGCTTATGAACATCAACATGCAAGTCAGTTTTAGGATTGACAAAATGTTGGGCTAACATACCTTTCATAATTTCTAACTCTTTCACTTGATCATATGATAAACCGTTAGCATATTTTGCCTTCTTGATTTCTCACCATTGCCTAAATTGAAAGGAAGCTAGGTGTGCGAAAAATGCTTCCTACACTAATCTAATGAGGAGAGGGCTATGTAAATTCAAATTATTCCTTACAACTACAACAACATAGAACATCTAAATGAGATATTGCAGCAATACACATGAACAAGAAAGAAGACAGAAGAAGAGAGACAAAGATATATAGTGGGGAAAACCCTTATCGGGTGAAAAACCCCACACTCAGAAACCTGCACAATGTATTAACAAATCTAAAAGAATGTTTACAATACACTTGCAATGCAAGCTTCAGTGGTCTTCGACACTCATATCTGGAGTCAATCTGATAGCATAACAGTACCTGTAAACCTGTAATACAAAATCCATCTCCAAGAACCTGTTTATATAGGAAATACAAGGCAAAATAGGTCCTATCTTGGGATGGGCATCCAACTTGGCCTCATGGCCCAAAACCCATGCCTAGGGACACTTGGTCAACATTGTAGAATGTGCCTGACACTGGTCCACAACTCCCATCCCAAAGAGGTCGCCTATTTCCAAAATGGGCTATGACAGATGCTCTTACGACACTTACGACCATCATAGAATCTGTCATAGCAGTTACAACTTACAGCTGCAAGAGAATCTGTCATACACATGCTATAAATAGCATATTCTCTTACAACATGTCATAGTCCACCTTGGGACGCCCAAATATGCCTTTTTCAAAAATACTTCATGACACATGTCCTCACCTGTCTTACAAACTTTTATTTCTGAGTCTTACATGTCATAGATTCTGTTATAGGAATCCGTCATAACCATTTTGGTTAATATTCCCTTACACAACATGGAAGATGCCGACACATGGAAAAATGCTCCTACCACAAACTGGGATGCCTATCTCCTCATGTGAGGACAAAATTACAAGTTGTCATATTCCATGTAGGATTGACACATCACCATGCCACATCCCACAATATGACAATATGGAATTTATAAATATTTACAACATAGGCATTTAAATAATAAATACAAACATTAATAATGTAAGGGATTACCAAGGTTGAGACACCTTAATTCCCAACATTCTCCCACTTGTCAAACACCTTGTAAGAGCTAATAGAAAAACAAGATTTAATTGCTATAGGCCGAGAGGCCCATAGACTTCGAACACCGTTTGAACTTCTCTATGCCCACTGGTTTTATCAATGCATTTGCAACATTCTTCAAAGTATCTACCTTCTCCAAATTTACCTTTCCATCCTCAACCATGTCTCGCACGAAGTGAAACTGAACATCAACATGCTTTGTTCTAGCATGGAAAGTTGGATTCTTCGCAAGGCAAATTACACTCTGACTGTCACAACTGATTGTGATTTGACCTGCATCAACACCAATATCTGAACACAATCTCTTAAGCCAAATGACTTCCTTACAAGCATGAGTTGCTTCCATATACTCACCTTCTGTCGTGGACAAAGCAACAACAGGTTGTCGCTTACTCATCCAACTAATAGCACCACCAAACAGTGTAAACACATAAGCACTGGTGGATCTCCTGCTGTCAATGTCACCTGCCCAATCTGAATCCACAAATCCATGAATATCAACAGAATGTGGAGGTCCAGAAACATCACCATGATAGCAAATGGAATACTCAGAAGTACCCCTCAAATATGTGAACACTCACTTAACTGCATCCTAGTGAACTCATCCAGGGTTAGCAATAAATTGACTAAGGACTCCCACTGCTTGGGCAATGTCTGGTCTTGTGAAAACCATAGCATACATCAGACTGCCAACAACACTAGCATAAGGTACTTTGCTCATGTCCACCTCACTAGGAGATTTTGGACAATCCTCAATAGACAACTTTGTCCCCAAAGAAATGGGAACACACAATGGTCTACTATCTGCCATGCTGAACCTATCCAACACGGTCTTCACATACTTACTCTGGCTTAGCCAAAGTTTTCTGTTGGTTTTGTCTCTTCTGATTTCCATTCCTAGAATGTACCTAGCTGCCCCTAAATCTTTCATTTCAAACTATGCTGACAATTAAGATTTGAAATCAGAAATCATATTCTTACCCTTCCAAATGAGCAACATATCATCAACATATAGTGCGACAATGAGAATACGATCACCATCAAACTTATAATACACACAGTGATCCAATTGACAACACAAAGACAACAAACTTCAAGTACCATTTCCTAGGGGACTGTTTCAAACCATACAAAGACTTCTTAAGCTTGCAAACCAAATTTTCTTTACCTTTCACCATGTAATGCTCTGGCTATGACATGTAGATTTCTTCCTCCAAATCACCATGAAGGAAAGCTATTTTCACATCCATCTGTTCTACCTCCATGTCATAAGTTGCTGCAAGAGACAACAGGAATTGAATGGATGTCAGCTTTGCAACGGGAGAGAAGATCTCACCATAATCTATACCCTCCACTTGTGAATACCCCTTCACAACCAATCTGGCCTTATACTTCTCAACACTGCCATCTGCACCAAATTTCTTCTTGAACACCCATTTGCATCCAACGGGTTTCCATCCAGGAGGCAAAGGCACCAAGTCCCAAGTTTGATTCTTTTCCAAAGAAGCCATTTCATCTTCCATGGCCTCCTTCCAGGAACCTGCATCTTTCATGTCCATAGCCTCTGATACAGTTCTAGGTTCATCACTGTTAGTAAGCAAAGCAAAATCACAACTAGAATCAAGCAATGTAAAACCAAACCTTTTAGGTTGCTTTCTTATCCATGTAGACCTCCTCAAGAGTTGAGGTTGAGGTTCAACTTCTTCATCTGAGCTTTAAGAGTTGCTAGAGCTCTCCTCATCATCAGGTCCAACATTATCTTTCTATTCAGTCTTCTCAAGGGTGAGAGGAAATTGAACAACATCCTCTTTCTTTTCTTTTTCTTCTGGCTATAAAACAATGGAAGAAGGTGTAAGCTCTCTGAAGATGACACTTATGCTATACAACACTTTTTCAGCCACAGGGTCCCAAAGCTTGTATCCTTTCACACCGACACCATAGCCAATGAAGATACACTTAACAACCTTGTTCTCTGATTTTGACTGCTTCTCCCTAGGCACATGTGCATATGCCTCACAACCAAAAACATGAAGATGCCTTATTGAAGGCTTTCTACCAGACCACACCTCCATGGGTGTCTTTCCAACAAGAGCTAATGTAGGAGATCTATTAACACGATAGCAAGTAGTGGCAATAGCTTCAGTCCAAAACTTTTGTTCTAGGCTAGCTCCACTAAGCATACTCCTAGCCTTCCCCATCAGTGTCCTGTTCATCCTTTCTATAACTCCATTTTTCTGCGGAGTGTATGGAGTTGTCTTATGTCTTTCAATCCCAAGTTCCTTGCAATATTTATCAAATTTTGTAGAACAAAACTCATCACCATTGTTAGTTCTCAAACACTTAATCTTCTTACTAGTTTGATTTTCAACAAAGGCCTTAAACTCCTTAAACTTACTATAGACTTCATATTTGTTTCTAAGAAAATAAATCCATGTCCTTCTACTATAGTCATCTATAAAAGATACCAAATATACAGATTTTGATAATGAAGGAACATTAATAGGACCAAATACATCAGAATGAACAAGGTCCAACACACCAGAAGACTTGTGAGAACTCGAATAAGACTGAACACGGTTTTGTTTCCCATAAATGCAATGTTCGCAAAAGTTGAACTCAAGATTACAATCATCTAACCCCTCAATGAGGTTTTTGTTTTTTAGGGTACGCAGACCCTTCTCACTAATGTGGCCAAACCTCTTCTGCCATAACATTGTCTTTTCAATAGGAAGTTTAACTTCTAAGGCATGATTACAAACATCAGAACTAGAAACAACAGATCTCTTAACTTCTCATTCAGATGGTGGGGATGAAGTGACTGCTGCCCTCTTCTTTGAATCAGAAGAACTATTGCATTGTGAAATGCATGCCTCCAGCTGAAACAGAGTACCTCTCCTAGTACCCTTAGCAAGCACCATAGCTCCTCTAGTCATCTTGTATCCTTCTTTCGAAAAGACAACCTACACACTTGCATCATTCAACCTACTTACAAAAATTAGGTTCTTTGCTAAGCTTGGGATATGCATAACCCCATAGATCCCCTTCACTTAACCATCAGGGAATTAGATAGAGACTCTTCCACGACCAACAATCTTTAGACGAGAGTCATCACCCAAGTACACCTTTCCACCATCGAACTCCTCATACTTAGTGAACCAGTCTCAATGCGAGGTCATGTGGAATGATGCACCAGAGTCAATCAGCCACACATCATCAGATGCATGGGTTGCTAGGGCTGCGATGAAAGCATCACCATCATCTTGTGATTTGTCAAAAACTGAATCATGAGCTTTCTTCTTCTTCTTCTTCTTCTCCTCTTTGCATTCCTTTCAGAAATGCCCAGATTTACTACGGTTCCAACAGATAGCCTTGGACTTTCTAGGAGATTTGGATCTCCCACGGGATTTGGATCTACCCTTCTCATCTTTTTTTTCCTTCTTATCCCCTTTCTCCTTGGGTCTTCCATGAACTGCAAGAGCTCTTTGGCTGCATCAGAAGACTTCCTCCACATCTCTTTAGATAACAATGCAAATACCACATCTTCCATCTTGAATGTGGATGTGGTGCCTCCAGTAGCCATGACAAGGTGATCCCACGAGTCCGGCAAAGAACAAAGTAATGTCATACACTAATTCTCCTCCTCCATCTTTACACTAATAGATGTCAACTGTGCAACCAACATGTTAAAAGCATTCATATGTTCGGCAACGGATCCTCTGTCCTCCATTTGAAGAGAATACAAATTTTTTCTCAAAAAAGTTTATTAACCGGGGATTTGGCTTGATACACATCTCCCAACTTCTTCCAAAGCAAGGTTGCAGTCTTCTCCTCATGGACATTTAACAATACAGAATCAGCAAGACTAAGTCTTATGAGACCCTTAGCCTTCCGATCCTTGAGATCCCAATCAGCTTATTGCATTGTAGCTGGTTTAGTTTCAGTAACGGTTTCTCAAAGGTCTCGGTTAACAAGCATGTCTTCCATCTTGAGCTTCCACAGCTTGAAATTAGTGCCATTGAACTTCTCCACTTCCATTCTTCTAAATGTGCTTGCCATCTCCTTGATGTAATAGAAAATAGAATACTTTGCATAGAATCCCACCCAACTTAAGATCAACTCAAAAAACCCCTACCCAACAACTAGGACCAAAGGTGATCAAGCTCTGATACCAACTGAAAGGAAGCTAGGTGTGCGGAAAATGCTTCCTACACTAATCTAATGAGGAGAGGGCTATGCAAATTTAAATTATTCCTTACAACTACAACAACATAGAACATCTAAATGAGATATTGCATCAATACACATGAACTAGAAAGAAGACAGAAGAAGAGAGACAAAGATATACGGTGGGGAAAACCCTTATCGGGTGAAAAACCCCACTCAGAAACCTGCACAATGTATTAACAAATCTAAAAGAATGTTTACAATACACTTGCAATGCAAGATTCAATGGTCTTCGACACTCATATCTGGAGTCAATCTGACAACATAACAGTACCTATAAACCTGTAATACAAACTCCATCTCCAAGCACCTGTTTATATAGGAAATATAAGGCAAAATAGGTCCTATCTTGGGATGGGCATCCAACTTGGCCTCATGGCCCAAAACCCATGCCTAGGGACACTTGGTCAACATTGTAGAATGTACCTGACACTTGTCCGCAACTCACATCCCAAAGAGGTCACCTATTTCCAAAATGGGCTATGACAGATGCTCTTACGACACTTACGACCATCATAGAATTTGTCATAGTAGTTACAACTTATAGCTGTAAGAGAATCTGTCATACACATGCTATAAATAGCATATTCTCTTACAACATGTCATAGTCCACCTTAGGGCACCTAAATATGCCTTTTTAAAAAATGCTTCATGACACATGTCCTCACCTATCTTACAAACTTCTATTTCTGACTCTTACATGTCATAGATTCTGTCATAGGAATCCGTCATAACTGTTTCGGTCAATATTCCCTTACACAACATGGAAGATGCCGACACATGGCAAAATGCTCCTACCATAAAGTGGGATGCCTATCTCCTCATGTGAGGATAAATTACAAGTTGTCATATTCCATGTAGGATTGACACATCACTGTGCCACATCCCACAATATAACATTATGGAATTTACAAATATTTACAACATAGGCAATTAAATAATAAATACAAACATTAATAATGTAAGGGATTACCAAGGTTGAGACACCTTAATTCCCAACATAAATAATTCGTGTTGGCTTGACAGGGTTTGAACATGACTAATAATTCCCTCTAAATTTGATGTCATTATAGACAATCAAGGGTGGCGGTGATACATTTCTACAATCCTACTTATTTGATCAATGTTTCTTTAGATTTTCTCTTCGATTTGGAGGGGGAGGGTTTGGTGGTAGAGGGTTTGGGTTTTCATTTTGTTCATCCATTTAACCTATTTAAAACATAAAACATACCTATTTAGCATAAAAAACTAAAAAAACTTGCTTGAATATACAAAACAAAAAAAAAATGCAAATTTACTAACCTCTTTGGATCGGATATCCGTTCTTGAGCTTTGATAATGGTTTTGTGAGAGGTCTACATTTTGTAAGCTGCGGGTTTGCAAAATGCGACCTCTTTTTCCCTTTTTTATGTTTTGCAAAATGGATATCCATTTTGCAAAATAGATATCCGTTTTAGGTTGCCCCCCAAAATGAATATCCATTTTAGGTTGCCCAAAACAGATATCTGTTTTGCAAAACAGATATCCATTTTTCTTTACCCAATTCTTTTCATTATTTTTTAGTTTGTTGTCTTAGATTAACTAATATGATAGAGGAGTAACTTAAATATACTATATGGAGTAACTTAAATATACTTTATTAGTTTTAGTTTGTTGTCTTTTCATTATTCTTTTCATTATACTATGATAGAGGAGTAACTTAATTAATATGATCAAAGACAATGATACAAATGTATTACCTATCTAGTAACATTGAAGAAAGCTCATGTGATAGTATATAAAACCAAAATAAACAATATGGGACACTAGATTTTATTTTAGAAACCCTTATGCGAGAAAACCTAGTAGTAAAAGATAGTTAAACCATTATATTATTTAGAATCCATTGATTTAATAGAATAATTCTTTTGATAGAGTTGATATCTACATGCTTATAGCATACTTCTCTTCTATGTTTCTCACATCCAACACCTAACTAATCACAATCCAACCATTGTCCATTCACATGAGTAGATAGGTATATGCATCATCACAGAATACCAATTGTTTAACTATCCAACGAACCAATGGAATACCAAGAGTCACAAAGCTATATGTTGACCATATCATAAAATCAATATATCACATATATCACCAAACATGATGCCTCCATGTGGATAACCATTATAGATGACTATATGTTACATTACACATTAAATATCAATAGTTTAAATTACTAACTATAGTCAATGTATTCATGTCTTCTTGTATAACCACCACTACCAACCATAAGCTTGTGGTAACACATACAACCATCTAACCAATTCTTTCAACTTGTAGTATTGTATAACATTCTCTTAACATAACCAAGCCTCTAGATTGTTCCACATGAACTTCAAGTCTGCTACAAGTCCACATGCATTATTATTTATGCTTCTACTAGCACAATTAAATATGTAGTTGTGAGTACTTCTTTAAATGACTCATGGTTAAATTTCCATAGCATCACCACATGTAGACATATCTCCATGCTATATCACAACATCTAAAACTCACCACATCCTACCACATTACATTTTATCATTGTTCAATAGTTGAACCATATAAACTCAGGAACTCTCCATAGGTGAATTATATGTACAAGAAGAGGACATCAAATAAAAATTCATCAGAGGATGCTTTGATTTGTAAAAGACAAGAAATAATCTACTCTACATCATCATATAGGCCATATGCATGCTTGTGTATGTTGCCTTTAATATCTAGCTCAACATCATTAATCTTTCTCCCCAAAGGGTTTGACCTAGTTGAACCCATTCACCTATCAAGTCAACAAACTCCTAAATGGTTCCCTAAACACCACCAAGTGACAAATTCAACTATTAACAAGGCAAAAACAAGTAGTTTTGGTGTAAATTCTAACAAACCATTTCACTTAGTACATATTAGATGATATTTGTGTCAACAATTGAGATCAAACTTGTGACACTCAAGATCGACCTCCGTCATTTTTCTATGCCTGTTTAAATTCCAAGACAATCATTGGATTGATGTCATTTATTTTCAAGAGTTGGCAAATCAATTTAGCACATCCTCAACATCATTCTTCTATCATCAATTCTAGATCAAAGTACTGATATCCCTCACCTTTAAGTTTTGTATTTATTGCAATTGTTTGTCCCAACTTTGATTAATCTATATATCTATGTTAATTCATGTTTAAATGATTGCATTTGATTAATTACCATAGATTTATGTAAAAAGGATTTTATTCCTTTACATTTTTGGTGAACTTGATGTTCCTACACAACTCAAGGTTTATTATTCCTTCCTTTCAAGATAGGGTTTTCAAATTTGTTTTTTTAAATTGCATAATCTTATTTCTAGATCTCATTAGGGTTTATCATTTGGATTCCCTTTTTGCTTACATGCTTCATAAATATGTCTTCCTTTAGGTTTTTGTGATCCATTGTGTGCTGTTGTTTCACCCATCATACCCACCCTTCCTTTTTGCCTTTAGGATTTCATTTGCTAATTTATTCTCGTAGATAAGTGCTTACTATTTTTTTGATTTTATATTAATAGTTGTAACATTCTTTTATATTAGTTTTGTTTCTAGGGTTTGAATCCATGCTTTATTTGTGTGTCATTAATTTATCTTTATTAGGGTTTGGACCTTTATTATATCATCTCTTCTTGATTCATACCCAAACACCCTTGTTTATGCTTCATTGATACATTTTTTTAATCATGGATTGTCATATTCCATTATTTTTAGCCTCTATTCATGTCATTATTACATAATTTGATATTTTTATACACTTTGTGATATTTGATCTCACCATCCTTGATTCACTCATGTCATTTTATCACATGCATGGCCTTATATTGTCAATGAAGGTCTTGTTCCATCATGTGTGTGCCTCTTCCTCCACTCACTCAGTTATTGCCCTTCATTCCCTTGTATACCCCCTTTTAATTTATCAACAAACCTCATGTTGTTTCTATTTCTCCTATGGATAAAGCTTGTAATGTGCTTGAGCATAGTGATAATTTATCTTTGAGCACTTTTCCTTCATATATGATTTGATTCATGATACATGGTTTGATAAGGATACACATGATATATACCCTTACCCTCTAGCGATAAAATTATGAATTATACTTTATATGGTTAAGCTACACCTTCCTTAATCCTTCATGACATTGTTATGCCTTGTGATGATGATGATCCTTCATGTGATGATGGTATACCTAGTGAACATATCCTTTATGCATCTCATGATAGATTTGCTTGTTCACTTATGGATTTTCCTGCTTGTGTCTCTCTTGCTTCATCTTGCCTTGAGGATCCTAATGATAAATTGATACACATGTTCCACCTTCACATGAGGTTACTAGTACATCTTAGCTATCTTGTGGCTCATGGCTTATTGTTGATATGTATTGTGATGAACATGATGAATTTTTTATCTTCCCACAATGAAGTTTATGACTCTTTGTATCACATACACTCTATTGGCCCTTCCTTAATGGATTCCATTGATTTTTCTATGCATCATGATGATATACAACTTTTGGATGGAGACCCTTCTTTGGATACTTTTATGCTTTTTATTATGTATCCTTAAGTGATCATGGAGTACATTCTTCTACATCTTCTATTGAACAAACATATGATTTAGGCATACCTAAGGATGACAAACATGTAGATCTTTTACAATTTTTACTTGGTATATGTGAGGATAATGTGCCATTAGCTGATGATACATCTTTCACATGTCCTCCACCACTATTACACATGAAAATATGTAAACACACATGAATATGCTACATGTTGATAATGATACTTCACCTTATATAAACTACCTCATCACTAGGATTAACCATCAAGAATGGTATATTGATGCTTATGTGCAAAGATCTAAACCACAAAATGATACTAGCAAAATATTTCATAATCCTTTGGCATATAAAATTTTAACTTATTCTTCACCAAGTGGATTGGTGGCACCTTTTTTTTACAAAGTGTGATGGTAAAGGTGATCCAATTCTAAATCTAAGGACTTTCACTACTACATGATTTTCTTATTTTCATGAGGACCAATTACTTGCCAAATTATTTCCAACAAGCTTAAGTGGTCATGATTTTAGATTGTTTTGTTCTCTACCTTATGCTTCTATCAATTCTTTTGGGGAGTTGGATACTACTTTTGTCAAGCATATTCATTACAATATTGAGCCTAAGACATCTATCACATAATTAATGCAATATAAGCAACAAGAACATGAACCAATTCAAGATTATATCATTAGATTTCATGCTTTGATTACTAATATGATATCTTCATTATGGGATGTAGAACAAAAATCTCACAAAATCTAACATTGTTGAATGACATCAATGTAGAACAAAAATCACTAAGTAACAAATAAACAAACTACTATGTTGCACAAAATGGATATCCATTTTGGACCGAACCAAAACAGAAATCCATTTTGAAACAGATATTCATTTTGAAATGGATATCCATTTTGAAATGGATATCCATTTTGGTTCGGTATCCAACCCAAAACGGATATCTGTTTCAACACCTATGAAAGTCAAACTTGGCCAAGTCACGAATTTGGCTAAGTAAAAACGTGATTTTTTTTCTATTGCCACCATTTGGCCCGCGATGATTCTACACATACCCTCCCACGGCCTTGTAATTCTGTGAATTAATGCCATTAGATATTCCCATGCTAGTGGTAGCAATACTACAAGCTTGTGCAATAGTGGTGAAAATTGATGATGTGAAAGTAGACATTCCAATAGTCGGTATAGGTGCCATTACCTGTGTATGATTCGGTGATCACATTGTTAATGATATTCACATAGTTAGCCATTGACATAATGTTGTTATCCACTATATGGGATATTCCACAAATCATGTTAATACCATCTTGTCTTTCTTTTAATAGTTCTCTTAAACTATGAACAACAGGTATGGCTTCTTCAACTAGCCTTCTTTTTCCACAAATGCTTGAAAATCATCTAGTTCTCTATCAAGTTTGTGGATTTGATCATCAGGTACATGTGTTATTACATCAATTGCATCTTCAGGATCATTAAGTGTTTGTTCTTCCATCATATTTAGGTTGTTGCTGTTTGGATAAGATATTGTTTCACCAGGTGTGAAGTAGTGAGAGAGTGGATTTTTTTATGTTGGCACACCATTGCTATCAAGAGCACTAGAACCCATTAATCTACAACTTCTTCTCACTAAAGTGTTTGTGTTAGGGCAGTGGGTTACAAAACTCATGCAAAATTTTATAACACACAATGCACTAATGAAATAAGATATTAATGATATTACTAAGATATGTATGTTGAAATACACAATGCGTAATTGCAAAAGGTGAAAGTTTCAAACCAAGGATGCAAAATTATGCAATATTATTCGACACTACACTTCAAAATCAGATTTGAATGAATGTTGAAAAGGAGTAGCAAAATCTGAAAATAAAAATTTGACTACAAACCCTAGTTTTTAGAATCACTAGTTTATATGAAAATGCAATTTTTAAAGCAAAACCCTAGCAAATGAAAACTGCAAATGTAAGATTTTATATGAATTAATGATGAATTACTATAATAAGGATCAGATCTAATGCAAATATCAGAAAATTAAATATTTTATCATATGCAATACAAATTATGCAAAACTATGTCTTAATGCAAGCCTAGAATGCTTGTTTTTTCAAAATTTTCAAATGTATGCTAGATTTTTCAATGCAAGATGATTAATATGACATGAATGAATGTAAGGACTAATTACAACACTCAAAATGATGCAAAATGCTCATTGTTCTAGGTTCACCAAAATGTTATATATGAAAAGTAGGAAGATGATGTATGAAGCTAACGTATATCAAATCAAACCCTCCTTTCACAATAACATTCGAGGACAAGAACCAAGCCAAGTCACTATAGATGGATGAGGACTTGGCTACAAGTTTTGTGCTTAGGAATGATATGGAAAGAATAGATTAGATTGAGAGATTTGTCAAACCATAGATCAAATAAGCCTCAAACCCTAATTATAGTGCAATTAAGTACAAACAGACAGAATGCCATAGGAGACCATACAGGAAGATACTCAGGGATGATCAGAAACATACCAAAAGTTGAGTTCCTAGAAATAGAAACTTTGCACACTACGGGGTGGGCATCCAAGTCTAATAGGGTAGAATTTCTGGATATTTCAAACAGAGAGATGTTGTAGACTATATCCTGCTTCTGAGTTTTGAACCAAACTTATCGGGAGGATTATGGGGTGGGAGCCCTAGTCCAAGAGAGAGGAATATCAGCAAGGTTCTCTAAGATCCTGAATCCTTATCCTTCAAACTGCTTCTCTACACCTGTACTTTTCCAACTCCCACACCTGTAACCTGCAATCACAAAGAAAGGGGGTTGGGGGTTGTGGTGTTTAGGATCTTGCCTCGATCAAGCTTTGGAAGGACATTCAATTCTTCCAACACCGTTGTTAGATAGAGTGCGTGCCCAAGGAGGACAAAGGCCAAATCCAATGATGAAATAAAATGATTAAAACACAAATTGATGTCACCTTAGATGTGAAGCCCTCATAGAGATGAAGATCTTTCAAACCATAAGGAGATGGATTGATGAAACCAAATCTACAACAAACAAACACAATAACAACACAATTCTACTCTGAAACACAATGAAGGCCTTGAAATCTCTTTGTTCAATATCACAAGTTTGCATTATCCACCTAGGTGTAAAATGAAGTCATAAACTCACTTATATGTGCTTTCCCACTAACATTTGTAAATTAAATTGAACAGGTCGATAGAGGGAAACCTTTTGAGAGGGCCCAAGCTGACATGCATTTATTTTTATCCTAGCAAATCAAGTTGGACTTGGGTGTTGGCACCCAAGTCCCAAGGTCCTTTTTGGTCATGTTTAAATATTTAGAATGGGCCCCTTAGACCCATTTGACATGGATTTCAAGGGAAATTGCTCCAAGATGAGTATTTAACTTGCAAAGTGTTAACACGGGGACCTAGGAGCTAAACTAGGAGGTAAAAAGGCATAGAGAAACTTTTTACTCCATAACAGAGGTAACGTGCAATTCTTTGCCTAATGCACAATTGGGTGTTTATCAGGACCCTTTTCCAAAGCACAGACAATCCACTTTGTCCTCCACCTCCAATCCAAAACAACCCCAAAATAATCACACCAACAATATTTTCTATAATAAGGTCCCTTACACCTATGACATTGTTGTAGGGTGTATTGACTATGATCCCTCACAAGTTGCAACCGTAACCATAAAAGCCACATCCCCTGAATGTGATGTTACAACAAGACACATGGAACAATTACTATTCCTAGACCTCCATCTTTCTCATCTTGCCAATCTTCCCGTTACAATATCGTAGACCACCTTGGGAAGACTCCCACACAAATATCCATCTTGGAAGGTTTCCCCTATCCACAAAGCTATATTGGATTGAGCCCTACAAGAATCTCAAGTCCCGCATAATATTGATCCTGAATAGTTCCAAGCTCTTGTGGGTCATCTATCATCCACTTGCCAACTTGTCTTTAGCCAACATGACATGCCTCCCATAGATCCATCTCATACTATCACCCTTCACATAGAGGTCATGATTGATAAACACAAAGTTAAGCGTGTCCTTTTGGATAACGTGTTTGACTTGAATTTATGTACCTTGAGGTTAATAAAACAATCGAGATATTTAGCAACTGACCTGGAGCCATGTGTTATTAGTATGAAAGTGTATGATAATGCCAAGAGAGAATTCGAAGGAACCATATGTCTTCCCATACATGTGGGACATGTCCTACAACAAACGACATGCCATGTTGTTGATCTTAATCTTCCATATAACATTCTACTTGGTGAACCATGGATCCATGCTATGCAAGATGTCCCTTCCACCTATCATCAATGCATAAAATTTCCCCCTAATGGAGTGGAAGTCACTATCCATGTGGATCCCTGACCTTTTACATATTGTCGATCCATGGAAGTTGTTTATCATAAAGATGACCTTTGTCCTAATAATGTTATCTCCACTAGCGCTAAGGCCAATTCAACATCTTATATCTATCCTGATGCCCTCGCTTCCACTTCATCATCTTCCCAAGATCCTAAAGTCAGAAAGGTCAAGATCATCAACAAAGGTTGTGGAGAATATGATCTACATAATGCCTTTCATGTTGGACAACTACCTTTATCTCCATAGTCTTATGGACGTCCTCAATAATGGCCTCATCCAAGAACTCCAAGTACCAAACAATTTGGGGCTACTACCTTTTTGTCTACGATAACTTTACCTAAAGAATAGATGGAAGACTCTTTAGACTCTTGGCTCTACAAAGATGAATCAGATGGTGAAGAGTCTACACTTGTCTACCTCAAGAAAAATTATCCAATTCCTTTGCATATGTGTGAAAATATGAGATATAAAGGTAAAGGCCTTGGCCTTCATGAATAAGGTGTTATTGAGCCGATACAAGTAGAGGTCCATGATGCTCATTTTGGATTAGGATACATGCCTCTTGGTTCAGAAACCAAGAATCCTCATGATCCCCCTACAAGTCAAGATGAACCCTCTAATGTTGTTGAAAGTACCATCGATGGGACCATCAATGCCTCTTCCAAAGATCTCAACATTTCATGTCTATTCCCTGACAAGGCCATCTTTGTCATTGAATTCTCATCACCATATCCTAATTCCATTTCCCGAGAACAAAAAAATCCAATTTGTCTTTCGATACTTGCCAAAATGATGGAGCAAATCTTGAGTTCCTTAGTCCTACAAATATAAAAGCAAAAAAGAAAATAAAATAACAAAGCATTGGACTTAAAAGAGAAAAATCATGCTATATTTGTCTTTGGGGTATCAAAAGCCAAAGAAAAAATTATTTTGCCCTAGCATCACAAGAGCATTTACTTAAGAAAAAAATCAATTTGGGCATAATATAATATAATCTTATTAAAGAAACACTAGTAGTTGTGTTGAACATTTGAAATATTTTTTTTTAGATATAATATTTTTAAAATATAAATTTTACTAGCTATGTTTCATCCTGCAACAATACATTTTTCTTAAAAACTCTAGTAGCTACATGTTCGAAAGAAGTTGCTTTAGATGTAATATTTTTTAAAATATAAATTTTTACTTATTAATTTTTGTATTAGAATAAAGTGGCACGAAATAGAATTAATTGTTATTTGTTCGTACCATTCCAAAGTAGTTGTTTCCTTAAGCTAATTTTATCTTTTTGTTTTTTCATAATAATTATAAAAAAGTAACTAAATTATTATATTTAAATCAAACTCAACTCTCATTTAACCCAACATTTTCCATTGAGTTGTGTTATCCTTATTTTCTACTTTTGAAAATTTTGAACTTTTTGCACTTTTTAAGTTGACATACATCATCGAGTCATTTTCCCAAAGTTGTGTTGATATTTCAAGTCATATGTGAGTGTTATTTTTTGTCTTGGATTTATTGAGTAAAAAATGTGGATGTCAAATTGTCTTGGTCATAAATGTTCTTGATCATTTTGAGTTATCAAATCACCTATGGAGTCAAAAAATGTTAATTGTTCACCATAGTCATAAGTGATTTACATAAAGTTAGATTGCCTAGAAGTGTCACAAAATCATTGAAGTCAAATCATAAAATCTTGCCAATCTAGTAAGTTGTGCAAAAGTGATTAATTTTTTGGTTGAATCATTATGGGTAGTTTGTAGTTTTAGGCTACATTTTGGCATTTTGTTCTTCCACAATTTGCATTTTCATGAAATTGTAAAATGGTTCAAAAAGTTTAATAAAAAAGTTTAAGTGACTATTTGAAGTTTAGACATGTTA
Organism: Cunninghamia lanceolata; assembly: GCA_027924645.1. Taxonomy (NCBI): domain Eukaryota; kingdom Viridiplantae; phylum Streptophyta; class Pinopsida; order Cupressales; family Cupressaceae; genus Cunninghamia; species Cunninghamia lanceolata. The sequence goes on from BSBN01000567.1 coordinate 6,126,504, forward strand.
ATTTTAGAATATATTAAGTTCAAGAATGTAATTAAATTTGATCCACAGGTGTGAATTTTTAGTTATTTGAATTTTTGACACATGGTCGTATTTTCCCACACCATGCACGATCTCCTTGGAAAACTCAATAATGGGTAGGTAGAGTCACAAATTTAACACAATTTGTACTTTGCCATTTGTAATTTGCAAAGTCACAAGTCACAGTTTATGGTTACACATGGCCATAATTGGATTTCCAAATGTGACTTTATTAAATTTAACAAATTTTAAAATGCACAATTAGTTGAATTGTTCGTCCATAAAATTTGGAGTTATAATATTAATGTGCATTTACAATGACATTTAAAATGTTTTAAACAAAGTCATTGTCATAAGTTTAGAAGTGTGTATGCACATTTTTAGGTCACAAAAAAAATGTTTTGAACAAAGTCATTGTCATAAGTTTGGAAGTGTGTATGCACATTTTTAGGTCAAAAAAAATATGTGGTAAATTAATTTCAACATATATATGGTTTTCGTAAATCTAAAAAGTGTTCTTTTAGTAGTGATGATGTGTCCATTTATAATTTAAAGATACCAAACACCTCATTTTAAAAATGGAAAAGCAAAATCCAAACTTAAATTCACAACTTGGGAATTGCTCAAATGTTCTTGATCTCTACCAACCTACAAAACATAGTGTGTGAAATACAAGGAGGGTGTAGGTAAATTACACGTCAAGCTCCAATTTCCACATGATAAGGCAAAATAATCAATTTATATTGAAAAGTGCAAGTGGGAAGCAGACTTATTCGCATTTGCAAAAAGTTACAAATTGCAAAGTGTTTCCCATTTCTGCCATCCTGGGAAGGTAAAGTAAATATAGTACAAAAAGCCATTCCCTTGTGTTAAGTGGAAATAGGATGGAGACTTGCAATGTGCATTCGCAAAAATTGCAAAATGTAAACGTGATTCCAATTTCTACACTTCGTAAAGATAAATGAGTACAATACAAATCAAAGGTCTTAGCCATATTTATTGCATGGGATGGACTTGCAACGCAAGGAAACAAAATTTGCACAGTGACTTCATGTGTCCGCATCTCCAAAGTTTGAGAAAGGGTCAAGTTGCATATTTTTTGGGATTGTACTATTGCTAAAAAAATTTGGAATGCAGCGTTCACCTATGTTCTAACTATTTTTGATTGTCAATTGAACTGGAAAGAAGCTCTTCTTGGTTTTGGTCTTGTGAATAAAATTGTTGCTGATTGTGTGAGACATGTTATACTTTCAAACATATGGAAAATAAGATGCTCAGCTGTTTTTTCTAAATTCAATACTCACCTTGCGATTGAAATTGCGAAGCTTTACTCTAACATCTATTTGCAAATTACTGCCCTTTATTCTCAGTTGAAGAGTTCGTTCAATAACAATCCCAGTGCTGCATTCCAGTTGGATCGGAACAAAGTTCAACTTAGCAATCTCAAAGTTTAGAGGAAGAAACTCCATTTTCAGACGGCTATTCTTAAACATCATCCACTTCAACAGTCAAAGGTCAAGTTTAGCCAATAAAAATAGGACAAATATTTACCACTTTTTGTTGTGGATGACGTGTAAAATTACTATTGACTGTTTGACCATTAAAATGGATGATATTTAAGTAGAGTAATGACGGTGTATACATAGAATAGGCCTATTGAAAACGCCTAGAAAGTTTTAAGTAAATGCTAAAGACAGCTATAAAGCCCAACCCCATAGCCTTTGCAAGCATTCTCTGCCTATACTAAAATGAATGTTTTGGAATAGGCTATGAACATCCATCAAAACATAATGGGAGGAGAATTTTTGTCAGATATCATAGTTGGAAATGCTCTGTAGAAATGTATGCAAAATGTTAGAGCAGAGACAAAGAACGTGGATCGTTTGAAAAAATGCCTCAAAGTAACATGTTACCATGAAATTGCATAACTGCAAGATATACAGAAAACAGATTTGTTACAAGAAGTTACAGAAATTCTAAATCAAATGCTGATGACGGACAAAAGTTGAAATCTCAAACTGACACCAAGATATTCCTCGCCCCTACTCAAAAAAAGTCATGAAACAAAGCACATGAACATACATTGAAATACAATCAAAGGTAAATTCTATCAAATATTATAGCTGCAAATGTCTAATACTGTGCATGAGCAAGATGGCAAAAGGAAACCACAATATTGGTTACACGAGGGTTCATTCCCATAAATCGGAGGTTATTGAATGATTTGAGATAATGTATGGAAAAGCTAATTATCTGATAAAAGATTGGATGTGTAGAATTTATATTGTTAATGCTCCGACTCTTGATGGATCTGTGAGAGGAAACTCTACTTTTAAACCAGAGAATTTCAAGTGCAAGATCATTTTTTCAAGGGATTATATATTTAAATTATTTGAGTGAGGATGCATTAGCTCACCTTTTGGAGGTTATCAAGCCTATCTTTCTTCTTTCAGGCACCACCATGATCAATGTATAGTATTTTCATAACTTGTACCGAAATGAGGACTCTAACATGGCCAAATATGATACAATTATGTGGAAGTTTAGAAAGGAGACTAGAGAATCATCATCTACAAACTTTGCTCATGAAATGTTTAACAAAATGCATTGAAGGGATGTGTATTTATAGCTGGTGTGTGAAATATTTGATGAAATGTTTGCAATAGCCTTACGACCGTCAAACTTACACAAAGATTTAATATTTTTTATAAAGTTAGTGTTTATAAAGTTTGCCATGTATTTACTTTAATGGGTCATGAAATGTACACTCTTTACAACTCTTATAATTTCTTTTAAAATGTTTGTAAAGTTATAATAGGCAATTAGATGGTTATATGAGGAAAGAGAAATTCTCACCTATTTATTGTAAAGCCAAGACACTATAAAGAGACTTTTTTTTTTGCCTCTACACAACTGTTGTACAAGAAATGATGAGTAACTTTGTGCTCTAATCTTTGAATGAATAAGAAGAATATTCCTGAAATTGTATCATTTTGTTCTTCATTGATTGTAGGTTATTCTTATGTTTAATGTGTAATTGGTCTTTTGCATTTTCCTTGCGTGTTGTAGATGCAAACTACCAAATACCTATATTCTTGTGTTGATATCATATAGCCAAATTGAATGAATTTTGTGTCTTCATTTGGTGTTGCGTATTCTTTTCTCTCTTCCCCTCTTTTGTTATTTTCCATTTTTGTACCCTTTTGTACTTTTTGGTAAAAAATACACAAAATTCTATAAACACCCCTATCATACAAGGGAGCTAGCCCTCTTAAACAGAAAGGAAAATTATCTGTTCAATGGTGATCTCTCCAACTGTTTCAAGCACCTACAACTACCCATTGAGCAAGTCATGTTGATTTTATGAAACACAACAATGACAACTTTACTTGCTACCATATTTTTAATCCTAAATCAAATTCTGATGATGGATATAAACTCTCAAACTAATGCCAAGATATTCCATGCATGTACTTAAACAAGAGGTGTGAAATAGAGCACATGGACATACATTGAAATATAATTAAAGGTAGATTCTATTAAATATTATAGCTACAAATGTTTAATAGAATTATGCATGAGCAAGATGATAAAAAGAAACCATGATATTGGTTACATGAGAGTTCATTCCCACAAATAAGAGGTTAGTGAATGCTTTGAGATTATGGAAAAGATAATTAGCTAATGAAGATTGGAAGTGTAGAATTTATCATTGTTAATGCTCCAACTCTTTATGGATCTATGAGTGGAAACTCTACTTTTAAACCAAAGAATTTCAAGTGCAAGATCAAATTTTCAAGGGATTATATATAAGAATTATTTGTGTAAGGATGCATTAGCTCATCTTTTGGTAGTTATCAAGCCTATTCTTTTTCTTAAAGGCCATGACCATGATGAATGTATAGTATTGCCATAACTTGCATTCAAACGAGGACTCTAACATGGCTAGATATGATGCAACTATGTTGAAGTTTAGGAAGAAGATTTGAGAATCATCATTTATAGACTTTGCTTGTGAAATGTTTGACAAAATGCATTGAAGGGAACCATTGTATGTGAAATATTTGATGAAATGTTTGCAATAGCCATACAACTGTCAAACTTACATGAAGATTTAATATTTATTATAAAGTCGTTTATAAAGTTTTCCATGTAATTATTTTAAGGAGTAATGAAATGCATGCTCATTACAACTCTTATATTTAGTTTGTAAATGTTTGTAAAGTTGTAATAGGTAGTTAGATGGTTAAATGAGGAAAGGGAAGTTACTCTCACCTATTTATTGTAAAGCCAAGATAATATAAGGGACTTTTTTTGCCTCTACACATAGCTACTAAATGGGACAATGATGAGAGACTTTGTGCTCTAATTTTTGAATGAATAAAAATAATATTTCTAAACATTGTATCATTCTATTCTTCATTGATTATATGTTATTCTTATGTTTAATGTGTAATCAATTCTTCGCATTTTCCTTGCATGTTGTGGATGTAAACTATCAAATACCTATTGTTGTGTTGATATATTATGTTTGAATTTATTGGACTTTGTGTCTTCATTTGGTTTTACATATTATTTTCTCTCTTCCCCTTTTTTGTTATTTTCCATTTTTCATGTCTTTTTGTACTTTCTAGTAAAAAGTACACAAAAATCTATAAACACCGCTATCATACAAGGGAGCTACCCCTTTGAAACATAGAGGAAAAATGCCCATTCAATGGTGCTCCCTTCAACTGTTGCAAGCACCTGCCACTTCCCATTGGGTGAGTCACGTTGACTTTTATGAAACACCACAATGACAAGTTTACTTGTGAATAGATTTTTAATTCTAAATCAAATGTTGATGATAGACATAAAGTCAAACTCTCAAATGAATTCCAATATATTCCCCACCTATACTTGAACAAGAGTTGTGAAAGAAATCTTATGAACATACATTGAAAAATAATCAAGGTAAATACTATCAAATATTACACCTACAAATATCTAATAGAACTACACATGAGAAAGATGACAAAAGGAAACCATGATATTAGTTACACATGTGTTCATTCCCACAAATTAGAGGTTATTGAATGATTTGAGATAATGTGTGGAAAAGCTAATTATTTGATAAAGATTGGAAGTGTAGAATTTATCATTGTTAATTCTTTGACTCTTAATGGATCTACATGAGTGAAAACTCTACTTTTAAACTAAAGAATTTCAAGTGCAAGATCAATTATATAAAGGATTATATATTATCATTATTTGAGTGAGTATGTACTATCTCACCTTTTGGAGGTTATCAAGCCTATCCCCGTTCTTTCAAGACATGACCATGATCAATGCATAGTATCTCCATAAGTTGCACCCAAATAAGGACTTTGACATGGCCAAATATGATACAACTATGTGGAAGTTCAATAAGAAGACTAGAGAATCATCATATACAAAATTTGCCTGTGAAATGTTTGACAAATTACATTGAAGGGATGTACATCTATTGTTACATCCCTAATCTTGACTAAGCTTAATTTTACATTTTATGTGGTAAAATGGATAAATAAACATAGGTTAATGATTTGATGTTTGTAGAAAATATCAAGATAAATCAGTGATTATATTGATTATGATTAATACTTAGATTAGACATGAGATTACATGTTGTTGAGATTATTTTATCATGATGTTTTATGATCTATTAATGATACATTGATCATGGTTTGTATGACTGTGAGTGTAACTAGGAAAGGAATCTTCCTTCAAGAATGGAAGGAGAGTATCGCCAGAGAAGGGGATAGATATTCTGAAAAGATCAGTTTTCCATTTGAAGTCTCAAAATGATCATTATGTGAACCCATGCAAGAGAAGGCATGTGACTGATAGTTTCTATCTCGAGATTATCCTCGATTCAACCATTATCGATTCGACGTGGGGAAAAGGTTTTCCAACGTCAAACTTCGTTGATTTGGTCAAAAGAGTTTTTCGATTTCTTTCTTTGGTTTGCTCAATAGCTGATGTTGACATAAGTATAAAGTGGTGATGGGGAAGAAGGTCTCGACCCACTCTCGCACCTTAGCCGTCAATGAATATAAACTTACGTTGAAATGGTAATGTTTTTTTTTTTAAATGTGCCTTGTAAACTTTTTAACGTGACCGGCGACGCTAGTGTGACACGCCCTCTGGCTCCACGTGAATGCTTTTGCCCGGAGCAATGAACTGGTGAGGCCACAACACGGGGGACCTCATCCCCTAGTAAGAACACTTCAAACTCATGAGCTCGTTGGCCCAGCGAAGGCGTAAAGCCTGTGAGCTCGTTGGCCCAGTGGGGGTTTGAACTCTGGTGGCTGCCACTACAACCAAGCAACTTAACCACCAAACCACGCCCTTATCGGCTTTGAAATGGTAATGTTACCATCAAGTTGATATATATATTATTTATATATTTGTTAATAATGATTTGGTGATAAAGATAATGGTTATATTAAGATATTATTATTTTTTTCCTTGTGTTAGAATTTACCCATAGATGCTATCTTTATGCTCACGTGGGAGAGCATTTTCCCCTCAACCCTCAAAAGAAGGGAAGGAGTGGGGAATAACCCACTTGGTCGTGGGGGTGACTAGGGCAGTTAGATGAAGGCATGCCCTCTCATGGAGATTAAGGGGGAGGAATTATAGCATCGTGGGGTTGGGAGTTGAGAGAATCCCATTCTCTCAAAGAAGGTAAGGGTGAGTATTGTTTTTGGGGTTATTCTTTTTGACATGCATGCTTCTGGTAGGAGGAACGAAAGGGAAGAGAGCATAGTCATTGGCAAGGTAAAGCTCACAGAGGAGCTTAAAGGATTTGATAAGAACTGAGGCTGAAGTGCTCAAGTAATCCCATATACTTTGATTATGATAGAATATGTAATGTTTACATACCTTTGTTCTCCTTATGGCTGCCACTGTGCTAAGTGGTATCACACATGGTCAGGACCGAACCCCTGTGTTGTGCATGTTAACTATTTATGTTTGATTTAAGACTATTTGCTTTGGATGAAACTTGTCTCTGTTATTTCTATGCTATACTTCGATAGCTATGCTAAAATTTGATCGAAGCTTGTCACTGTTATTTCTATGATCTACTTCGATAGGCATGCTATCATTTATTTGGAGCTTGTCTTTGTCGATTCTAACATTTATATTTCGATAGCCATGCTATCATTTCTTTATGACTATCATACGGCTCGCCTTATGAATAGAAAGGTGGCAACCGAAGTATTTGTCTTTGTAATCATATTTATTACATATACATATTGATAGACTAGTTGTATCTGTGTGTACATAGAAACTTGACCATGTCCACTGTCGTAATGTCAGGAATGGCAAAACTTGGAGATAACAGGGTTATAAACCTAGCCCTACTCTGTTGAATAATTACATTGTTATTATTATCTCTCATATTTAAGAGGAAGCATGGAATGTTTATTGTGTGCCATGGATATCGTATAGTTGTCTATTATTAAGATAGTGTTATTAACACACTTTTACACCTTGTGGGAGGTTAGCTGAGAATAATGCCACCGATCAAGGTATTTCTTTATAAACTTTAAGCCAGTAAGGCTACGTATGATTATGAAGCTCTTGACAACCTTGAGTTGGAGTAACTTAAGAAGAATTAATGTTCTTTAATGCATACATGTTGATAATACCACTAGTTGAGTGGTAGCCAAAGAAACCTTTAGTCAATGAGGTTGAATGGTATAATGATATTATGGAACTATTTTGCAAGAACTCTAGATAACCTTCAAGGATGAAGAGGGTTCTTGAGTCTTCAATATAATTAGTCATAATTGTCGAATATGCAATAGTCTCCTATTTCCCCAATAACAAGATTGTTATATCTTATGGGATTAGAGATGGATAACCTTTTTATGCACAAATGTTGGTAAACGTACAACTCTTTTATTTTTGACTTTTGAATAAACCAAGTAAAGTCATTATCGGGGAGGATTAGATGAGATTCCTCGGTCCCAATGAGTTCCTAGAGAACTTTTGATATTTTAAACAAATTTCTCTTGTGTTGATATTGGATATCAAACTATTTATGAATACAAACTTTTGCAATAAGGAATAGGCTGACAAGTAGTCATAGTTTCCATGTTGCAGTTGCCACAAGAAATCTTGAACTAAACTCTAGAAATCAGAGTTAGTAATCTATTCAGATGGACTAAGAATTACCTAATGCTATTGATAATGTATGTGTGTATTTATCTTGGTCTAATGAAAGATACCAAGTCAAATTGACTAAAGGAAATGATGAATAGACAAGTTATGTCTAAAACCTCTGTAGGATGAGATAGTTTCTAAGTCAAGTTAGAGTGTGTGAACAATCAACTACGTTCATTACGAAACATCTATGTATATTAAATCTTTGGCCAAAGTAATGTATCCATCTCTGCATGCATTAGTCAGTTCATTGTGCTCTAGATGACATAATTCTTCCAGTAGTGTCATACGTAGTTAAAGTGGATGTATAGTTGTATGACCGTGAAGAATTATGAAGGACACAACACTAGAGACTCAGATGGCAAACCTATTGGTTCCTTATATCTATTCCCTTCATGAAGGGTAGGGCCACTTCTAGGTAGGAAGTTATTCGGGGGACCGCCGGTCTGTGGTTAGACGAAAAGCACTTGAGTGATGCTCTCCTTCCCAAGCAGATGACATGCCAAGGCTTATGAAGATAGATATCAACATTCCAAATGCATTTTATTCTATTATATGACTTGTTAGTCAAAAGTTTTATTTAAAACTTATCATTATTGCCATGAGAAAAATATTATGATTGTATAGTGAAGAGATTCACTAATATGTTATCTTTGATATGTTGTTAATTTCAAATTTGAAATTATTTAGAAAAGATATACATTTTAATTATTGATTATGAAATTGATTATTGTTAAACAGAAACATGACTATGTTGATCATGACTATTTACTTAATGGTAAATTGAGTTGATAATTTGGGTAATATTAGTTGACATGTTACATATGGTATCAGAGCTAGGAAGTTCAGTACATGGACCTATGAGCTCACTATATGAAATCTTCCTTTGACATTAACAGTTGCTAATGTTTGGATGTTCTTTTGCTAGAATGGTAAGAATAAGAATGACACCCAGGAAGAAGGTAACGGTAAATGGATGCTACCTCAAGGCTATGAGGGAGTGAGCCTCAAAAATGAAAAGCCTTGGCCAAATTGGCTACTTGAAAGGTGCATGGTTATTTGATGATGAAACTTTCACTGATGCTATTAAATGCATCAAGTAGGAGAAGGACAAGGTAGTTAGGTCTATTGATCCTATCTCTGAAAATGAATCAATGCAACCATCTGCACCTGAGGAATCACCATTGGGGAGTGATCCTAATGATCCTATTGTTACTCAGGAGGTTACAGATGAGTACCTGCGAGTACATCCACCTCCTAAGTCTAATTTTGTGAACAGGTCAAGGATGAGGATAAACTTGGGAAGATCTCCCAATCTAAAAGTGACTTGCAGTTGCAAGATGTGAAAAATTGTAACAATTGATGGATTATATGTAGTCCATGAAAACTATAATGAAATTTTGAATTTTGGCAAATCTTTCCTTGTAGACACTTAAATTTGTCCATGTCTTGCAACACCTTGTCAAACACATTACTAGAGACATCATATGACATTTTGTCCTAATCCCACTCCTAATCCCATTTATCCCACTTTCCAATTAATTAAATACATCGTATTTATTTATTTAATCTCCCTTTCACATGTTCCAACTAATTTAAATTAGTTCTCACCTTTCATCTCATTGCAACACTTGTCCACCTCTCAATTGAATCATGTGTGGTACTATAACTTTCATTTAATACACTTCACATGTCAAACTAATTCAAATGAAATATTTGAATTAGATCTCCTTTATTCTCCTTCGCACACTTGTCACATGACTACAACTCCTCATGGAGTGGGAAACCCTATTCGATCCTAGCCATCCACATTGTTGAAACCAACTTTCAATCTCAACCATAAATTCAAATTAGTCACTTCCTATAAATCAACCCTAAACTAAGCCATTTAATGAATGAGCTTTCAAGTATCCTTATGCTATCGAAATGACATTAGAGCCTCTCATCATTCATCCTCATGCCATTGTTATGCTGTTGAAATAGTGAGCACCCAACATTCATCCTTTGAAATCATGCACTCCTATGCAAGATTGAGAAGAGTAATGGAGGTGAACCAAGCTTAGTGTAGAGATAGGTTTGCATTTGCTTTGTTATTTGATTTCTATGCTATCTTGTACTTCATTGTGCTTGTTAGGGTTTGATTATTTGTTGTCTACGATTCAGACCTGATTTTTACCCTAGCTACAATTGGTGAACCTAACGTGAAGCTTGCAAATCTAACATTTTTTATCAATTTCTAAAAATTAGTTTTTGCAAGTGACCTCTAGGCCTAAAACGGACCTCGCTGTTGCATCTAGGAGGCCTCGTAGATGAAAAATGACATAAAATTCGTCATATTTAGCTTCCAAATTTTTTTTGTCCATTTTAAAATTTTTTTTAGGGGTTGCAAGTATGTACAGTACGGATCCATACGGATTTGTACTGTACAGATCCGCCACCTCCTCTACGTTGACTGTCTCTACGGTTTGGTTCTGTAGGTGTTTGTTTGATCTCACAAGAGTTTATTTTGTTTGTATATTATAGGTCTTGTTTACAAAGGACTGAAAATCCCCTTTCGACCAAACCCTAGGCCCTACTAAAATTCTCTGTTGCCATCGACGACCTCCGCTGAAGACCGCCCCATTTCCACCATTTCTACTGCTTCCTATCTGCCATTTCCATTTAAACCCTACTACCTTATACCTCCTCATCCTGCCTCCCATCTAGGCCACTAACACCGACCGTTGTTGCCACCTTGAAGGATCTAGTCGCAGCCTTTGGTGGTGACTAGCACCTCCCACCACCTACTAATCCCCTCTTCTGCCACTTTACAAACCCTTCGCCGTCCTGCTACCTTGGCGGAACCCTAGCTCCGCTCTACTTTCAAATCGTCAATGCCCCTTTCAAACAGTCAACACTGATCTACTGCGTCGATGCCTTCCAACACTATGTCGCCTCCTATCTACCACCCGGCTTAACACCCCATCTGCCACCTTGGTTGCAGCTCTCAAACCTCCCAGTTGCTACTCATCGAAGCTTCATTTTCCACTGTTAAATCCCTTGTGGTTGCTATTGCTAACATTAGCCGCCACTATTGCTCACGGTTTGTCCATGCTTAACATGACTATCAAAACAATTAGTTGTTTGGTGTTTGAGATAGGTGTGTAGTCACACTAGTAACCGAGGGAGGGACCATCGAGCCCCCCTTTCTATTCCTTTTTTTTCAATTAGTTTGGCCCCTGGTCACATGAGTGACCAGGGGGTGATTTCAACATTAACCGCTAGTATTTAAGCTACCAGTGCTAACAATGCATGTGATCACATCGACCCTGACCGTTAGCGGTTAATGCTAATGGTAGACCCACCTCTTTCATCCTCAAATCCACAAGGAGCAGTATTTTTCTTTTTGCCATAACTTGGTCAAAACAGGTCAGATTTTTGCAAAAAAGGACTTGTTGGAAAGGTGACTCAGCCAACTTTGCTGTGGTGTAGGTTTCATTAGGTGACTATGTTATTTTATTGGACTTTTTTTCAGTTAAAGTCAAACTTAATTTTGAACTTTAAACACTTATATCTTTTGCAAAATTGATCCATTTTTCATGATTTTTTTAAAACTACATAGAATCTCCTAAATTTTATGTTCATGACATTCATTCTACTATATCTATTCATCTTGATCAGATTTCTTCATTTTCACATAACGCTTTCATTTGCAAGTTTACAAGTGTTCTTTCTTGGTTTTGTGGCTTCTAGGTGCATCTAAGGAGCTGTAGCAGCATTGGAATCAATCATAGCAGAAGATTTGGGATGAAAATATTTAGGTGCACTCATTTCATCTTTCATCTTTCATCTTTCATGTCATCAATCAATCTTGCTTGCATACACACTTCAATGTGGGCATAAAAAGAACATTTGTTTGCATTCACACTTGGATTTGGGTCTTAAAACGAACTCTTGTCTTCATACACATTCAAATTGGGCTTAAAAAGAACCATTGTCTTCCTTTCACACATTTGACTTGGGATTAAAAAGAACAAGTGCCTTCATTGTTTGGTGAACTTAAGTGAGATTAAGGGTGTGTATGCTCTTCTCATGTGCTTCGTGTGATCTTGAGAATCAAAAACACCTTTCATCCATTCAATTTCACAACACACATTTGGATTTCTTAAAGGGAAATTAACAAGTGCGAGTGTGAATCAAGTGTGCATGTGTATGCTCTCTCCTCGCACTGCAAGGTGATCTTGGAGATCAAAAGCACCTCTCTAGATTTTCTTTTATCACACCCTTCCTAGGAGGCCTACTTGGAGACACACCACTCTAAGGGACGACCTCAACTCTAGTGTTCTGGCGAAGTATAAAAGGTGAGGTGTTAATCAAAAGACACCCTCTTTGGAAGTCAAAATCTTGTCACTTTTGGCTAAGCCCCAAAGAACTTTATACCTTTGGTAAGTGAAGGTGAAGGGTGGGTTACCCATTTCTCCCAGCTGTGTGGCACTATTTCGCTTTCATTTCACAGAATTGGGCCCCCCATACCTTGAGTATATTGGGGACATCCTTAGTCAACCTCATGCATCCTAGAGTAAGACCTAATTGGCCATACCTAATCATAGGCTTGTTGATGTGTCTTCTCCAAGTGCTTTCTTAATCATCACATTCTTTAAAATTTCAAAGTCAAACTTGCTTATGTGTTTTGCATGTGTGATTCATGTGTGTACATGTGTAATCATTTGTTTACAAATTTCCAAATCAAGATATAAACACAAACACATAAGTAAATCATTCTAAACATTCTTCCAATCAATTTCATCCTAATCAAATCCTCACCATATCCTATCTATCCTAATCATTCCACATCATCATTCTAATCAATCACTTGCCAAAATGTTCTTGATCCTTAGCAAGCCTATGCCCAATCCAAAGCCCAAGGTCATACTTCGAGGAGGCCCTCCTCCTAATCCCAATCATGAAGACAATCCTAGACCCAAGCTTATACTTAGAGGAGGTCCTCCCTCTAATCCTAATGATGAGAAAAAACTAAAGCCCAAACTTATACTTCGAGGAGGCCCTCCCTCTAATCCCAATAATGAGACAAATCCTAGACCCAAAATCATACTTCGAGGGCCCCTCCTCCTACTTCTAATAATGACAAGAATCATGTTGCATACCTTGAGGAACAAGCTAAAATGCAAAGACTTAAAGACATGTGTGACACCATGTCAACACTAGAGAACAAGGTCCTAGCAACCCAACTACATGACCTTATCCAAACACTTTACTAAGTACCACAACCCCTAGACCAAAAAACCATGCAAGGATTCCAAGCCATCACTAAAAAAATTCAACAAATCTAATCGCCTCAAATACAACACCTCCTAGCTCAAGCCCAACAATTCATAGCCACTTGTCAAATCCAACAAACACAACCACATCATTCACATCAATCCTATGTGTCATCCCCCTCCACATCATACCACCCTAATCCATCCACCTATCAAGTCTATGCTACATCAACTTATCCTAGTTCATACCAACCTAGTCCACCCATATGTCAAGTCCATTCCACAATCAACCAATCTCAACCAACATTCATATCAAGTCACATCCAAGAAAGCACATGTGAGCCTAAGTCACCCCTTGAAACAAGATCAAATTCCCTCAAGTTCTAATGCTATCTTTGGCAAGGGGAACACCATCTAGCTCATACATCCTATAAGTATATTATAACACCATCCAGTCACATGCCAATCCAAGATCCTCCTAGTTCTACCCCAACCCCACCATGCAATCCACTTGTCAATCCATCAACTCCACGCCCTAAGTTCAAACGTTACAAAAGTAAACCTATTCCAAATCCATCAATTCATTCAATCCATTTGACCTTCCGTCCAATCAAAGTCAAAATCCTAAGCCTACAACACCCTCTATCCCCTTTATTCCTCCACCATGGGAACTTTTTACCCCACTAATCATAAGCCTACAACCTCCACTCTCATTATCCATCCACTATATTGTCCATCCACCCATAACCTTATGAAGGATGTGACCCATTGGCTACAAGCAAGGAATAAATTGTCCCCATGTCAAACACCTATCCTTAATCATATCAAAGAGCCTTCCAACATCACACCTAGTCCTTCAACCCCATCATGTAGTCCATTACCCATTAGACCTATTGAAGAGTCATCCACATCAACTTACATTCAAGCAAGTTAAGAGATATGTCAAGAGCATAATCCTAAGCATGTGGAAACATCTAGCCCTTGTTCCAATCAAGATCAAATTCCCTCCATCCAAACCATACATAGCACACTTAATCCTATCAATGACCAAGCTCCCATATATGATCAAGATCCCCTCTATGATCATGACGGCCATGATGATCCTCTTAGTCAACTTTATGCATTCCATGGTCAAGAGCTTGCTACTCCTCTACCTATCCATGATACACCAACTTCCATTTCCCTTGATGAGACACTTGGATCCCAAGAAAACATATAAGATCAAACAAATAACTTGGATCTTAGTGAACACAATGATAATCAAGATCCTAATGATCCTTCATCATCATCCACTATCGACTCCATTTCAAGTCCACCATCATATCCCCTTGGTCTATCTACCTTCATTCATGAATGTTCTTCCTTAGGACAACAACAACCTTTGTCCACCACCTCACCTTCTCCATCCAATCATGAGCTCAAGTCTAGTGTCCAAAGCACACCTAGTCCCATAGTCCATCGCATACTCCAAAACATGAATTATCAAGGTAAAGGCTTAGGCCTTCATGAACAAGGAATTTTGGATTCCATCCATGTCAAAGTCCCTCCATGCTTATATGGCCTTGGATATACACCCCAAGGAAAACAATCTCAAGAAGTTGGTACTTCCTCCATTCCTCCTAAATCCACCACTTTCCATCGCAAATCCTATCATACACCCAAAACATATGTTGCCATTCCACCTTCATCATCCTACAAATGTCAAATGCATGTGACCATACACCTTCCACCATACAATCTACCTCCATTACTTCCAACAACATCCCTCCATCCACTCTACCACCACTTCTCCCAACGCCAAATCCATCCATTTACACATTTAAATTCCTATTCATGATTAACAAATGCACACATCATCTAATCATAAAGCTTCCACCAACCCCATGGGATTAAAAAAAAACATTTGGATGCCTCTACCCATAAAGTCAAAAATCCTAAGGGTCCTATTGCCTTAGGGTACAAATGCAAAGAATCAAAGTCAAGTACATTAAAAAAGCTATCCAAGCCCATACCTCCACAAGCAAAGGTCAAAACTCAAATGGTTTAGGTCCCTAAGTATAAAATCAAGCAAGTCAAATGAAGCATCCACATCTCAAAAATCCCAACCATCCTCTTCCATCCAAAAATCCCATTCCATTCCAAAATATCAAATTCCTCCATCCCACAAGTCATACAAAAATCATAAAAATCCTAAGTATATGTGGGTACCTAAAATCCTATATCACCCATACCCTAAGAAAACATCGTCATTGCTTCCAACACCACCTTCAAATCATAAGCTTCAATTTATATCACGGTGTGTGCAACCATTGGTCATGGTTCCCTTCCCTTCCATAACATTTCCACATACCTCCATCTCCCAATCATTCCACTATTATCCTACATATTTTACCCATCACCTTCCTATGGTCCATGCTTTTGTATAAGCCCTACATAATTTGCATCATAATCCACTATCCCCCATCCATTCTTGCATAAATCCATCATAATCCACATCATAATCCACTATCCCTCATACTTCCATGCATAAACCTTTCATTATCCACTATCTACCTAATCCATCTCCTTTCATGCAATCCCTACCAACATCTTGGGCATAATGACACTTGACATGGTCCATGCAACGACATCCATCTTCAATGGGACTATCACCTTTCATGGAACATGACACTTGAGTCCCTCCTATCCATATCTTCCTATCCCATTCCAAAAATAAAAAAAGATAAAAAAATCAAAATAGTAAAGAGAAATCCCTTCGTCCAATGGTGAAAGCCACCCTTGGTGGCGCCTTGGATAAGTACCATGATGAAAACCTAGCAAACAAGCATCATGTGTAGGTTGATCTTCTATGTTACCTACATTTGGGGGCACATTGTCTCATCCTCCTATCATTTTCCAAACTATCATACCATTTTCATATAATTTCCTATCCTATCCTACCATCCTTACCCACCTACAT
Organism: Cunninghamia lanceolata; assembly: GCA_027924645.1. Taxonomy (NCBI): domain Eukaryota; kingdom Viridiplantae; phylum Streptophyta; class Pinopsida; order Cupressales; family Cupressaceae; genus Cunninghamia; species Cunninghamia lanceolata. Next base: position 6,142,932 of record BSBN01000567.1, read on the forward strand.
GTACATATCATATTGAGTCCATCCATCCTCCCTTCCTCCTTTTTGATCTTGATAAAGAAATGAGGGCAAAATGTTGAAACATGCTTTGGATATCGCTTGATATACCTCATCCCTTCCATCTGATCCTATCATCATCCTATCATCATGAGCTTTGTCATGCAAAATCCTAAGTATTACACCAAGAATGGGGCATGTTATTCCAATGTGACCTAGCCTTTGGAGATCACATCCTAGCTACCTTATGATACATGCATCCTCCCATTTACTATCATCCATCCTTTTATCCATTCACCCAATCCCATCTACCTCCTTGCACCTAGACTTGGTTTTCCCTTGTCATTGGTATCTAGCACAAAGGCTACCCAAATTGTCATCTAGTGACATCCTCAAACATTTCAAAAAACCAAAAAAAATTAAAACATTTCCAAAAAATCCAAAAAAATCAAAACATTTCCAAAAAATCCAAAAAAATCAAAACACTCAAAATACAAAAAAATCAAAACATTCCAAAAATCCAAAAAAATCAAAACATTTCAAAAATACAAAAAAAAATCAAATATCCAAAAAATCAATCCAAGGAATAAAATCAATCCAATCATCAATTCCTTAATTCAATTCATCCAATTCTTCCAATTCAATTCAATCAATTCAATCAATTCAATCCAATCATCAATTCAATTCATCCAATCTAATTCCTTAATTCTTTAATTCAAATCATCAATCAATCACACCAATCAAATCAATTCTTTAGTCAATCCAATTCTTCGAATCACTACATCAAGTCAAATCAATTCTTCAAATCACTTCTTCAATTTAATTCATCCAATCAATGAAAATCAAATCATTTCATCAATTCTTCAAATCCAATCATCAAATCAATCCAAACATTAAATAAAAACCAATCTTCAAATCAATTCATCAAATCATCAAATCACTTCTTCTAATCAAATCAATCATCAAACCAAATTAATTCCTCGAATCAAATCACTTCTTCAAATCATCATCAATCCATACCAATCAAGTCGATTCAATTCATCAATTCAAATTAATTAGTCAAATCAATTCCTCAATCAACCAAATCATTCTTCCAATCAATCAATTCAATCAAATCAATTCTTCCAATCACTCAATCAAATCGATCAAATCAATCAAGTCATTCCAAGCAATAATCGAAATGTAAGTCACCATCAATCCATACCAACCAAGTCAATCAATCAAGTCAAATTATCCAATTGCATCAATGGTCTTGATCCTAATCTTGACATAAACCAAATCAATCGATCAACCAATCAATTAATCAAATCTTGGTGTTGATTTGCATGGCCAACAACACTTGTGTCAATCAATCAATCAATTGTCTTAGACAGGATGTTGTATTGTCAAAACCAGATCAGGCGTCTTATACGGCATGTTTCATTTCTTTAAACTAGACACCATCATTATCATCAATCACTTAATCATTGATTTATAGCTTGACAGGGGCAATACCTTGTTTGTTTTTGAATCATTTGTACATGTTTGCTTGCTTGCTTGTGTGTGTTATCATTTTATCTTGCATTTGAATCACATCCAAATCATTTTCAACTAATATTCATATCTTGTGTATGTTGGAATAGCTTTTTGCATTATCCTTTGCATCTAAGGTCATATCATACCTTTTGTGTATTAGGACTTTAATTCTCTAAGTTTACTTCCTCATACGTTAGACAAGGTTGTATTATGCTGGGTGCATAAGACACATCATCACCTTGGTCCTTATAGCTTGGTGCATAATGTCTAGTGCTATAACAAACTTCATGGTTGCTCACCTTCATTGCAACATAATGTATCATTCCTTTCTTCTATCCATTCCCTTATCTATCATCCCTTGACCAATCCCTTTCATTTCGAGAGCCTACCCATGTTTGTCCAACCTACCTATCCTCTCGAGGGGGCATCATCATCCCATTTCATCATTATCCTTTTCCTCTATCCATACCTTAGCTTCTTTGAAATGATGTTACTCGACACAAATTTCATCATTTGCAACATCATCTCAAAGAGGGGCAAAATGTAGACACTTAAATTTCTCCATGTCTTGCAACACCTTGTCAAACACATTACTAGAGACATCATATGACATTTTGTCCTAATCCCACTCCTAATCCCATTTATCCCACTTGCCAATTAATTAAATAAATCATATTTATTTAATTAATATCCCTTTCACATGTTCCAACTAATTCAAATTAGTCCTCACTTTTCATCTCATTGCAACACTTGTCCACCTCTCAATTGAATCATGTGTGGTACTACAACTTTCATTTAATACACTTCACATGTCAAACTAATTCAAATAAAATATTTGAATTAGGTCTCCTTTATTCTCCTTCACACACTTGTCACATGACTACAACTCCTCATGGAGTGGGAAAACCCTATTCGATCCTAGCCGTCCACATTGTTGAAACCAACTTTCAATCTCGACCATCAATTCAAATCGGTCACTTCCTATAAATCAACCCTCAACTAAGCCATTTAATATGAGATTTCAAGTATCCTTATGATGTTGAAATGACATTAGAGCCTCTCATCATTCATCCTCATGCCATTGTTATCCTGCTGAAATAGTGAGCACCCAACATTCATCCTTCGAAATCATGCATTCCTATGAAAGATTGAGAAGAGTAATGGAGGTGAGCCAAGCTTAGTGTAGAGATCAGTTTGCATTTGCTTTGTTATTTGATTTCTATTCTATCTTGTACTTCATTGTGCTTGTTAGGGTTTGATTATTTGTTGTTTATGATTCAGATAGGTGATTGTAACAATTGATGGATTATATGTAGTCCATGAAAACTATAATGCAATTTTGAATTTTGGCAAATCTTTCCTTTCTTGTTAAGATTGCATAAATGAGAATGGATTTATGTTTATTAATGGATTCAATAGTATGAAAAACTAATTGAATGATTAACCTGCAAACTTCAGGAGAAGTAGATTACATCTTGGTTCAAATAGGAACCAATATGGGAGATAGCTAGGAAGAAGGGCAACGTTCAGGCCACTCTGATTTAAAACTTGACTAGATCGTTGCTATGGTCCAAGAGATGAGGGCAAGAATTGGAACTTTAGAACAGGAGGTCAGGGGTCGACATGGGCCAAGAAGGAAGCCTACCATGGGGGTGATGATGAGGAACATCATGAAAACACCACCCAAAGTGGATGAGGAGAGAATAACTATGAAATAAGACAAAATAAAGATAAAAGAAGCCATTTGGCTCTGGAATTATCCAAAGATATGAAAAAGGTTACTCCTCCAAAGTTTGATGGGACTGTAAACGGAGATGCCATAGAGACATGGCTTACAAAAATAGAAAAATAATTTGAAATAAGAAACTATTCAGAAATCACCAAAGCAGTATGGGGAGCATACCAATTGGCAGGTGAGGCATCCACCTGGTGGATGAACAAGAAAATGGAGTTAAAATTGAAATCCATGAGTCTAACCTGGGAAAGGTTTGTGGAACTTTTTAGGCAAAGATGGTTGCCTCAATTGTATTTTGATCAGAAACCTATAGATTTTCAAAATCTGAGACAAGGTGACTCATCAGTGAATGAGTATTGGGAAAAGTTCACTCGAATCCTCAAATATGTACCCCAATATCAACAGGATGAAAGGTTTCACATCCAAAAGCTTATTTTGGGTTTGAATGCCTAAATTGGAGGGGAAGTTGATGTGCATGGTTCCACTTCAATGGACCAAGTTTATGATTAAACATGAACAAAAATTGAAATCCATGTCTACATACAAGGAAAGGAACCGTAAAAAGTTTAATTGGTCCCAATCCTCCTAGTCATTTAAGAAAAAAGGGAAAAAAGAAGGACTTCACTAAGAAAGGTAAAAATGGATTCAAAGATAATTAGAATGAATCCAAGGGTGAAAAGAAAGGCAATAACAACTCCAAGAAAAATGGAGATAATTTTGGAAAGCCTTATGAAAGGCGGGGGCTCATGGGAGGGTGTTATTCATGTGGCAGTGATCATTATGCCAACCAGTGTCCCTATAAGACACAAGGAACTTATCCTCAAGGAAATCCTTTACCCTCTCAATAGGTGCATTTTCAGCAATGGATACTATTGTGATGCTCACAACATGCCCCATTTTACCTCTTAGCAAAATGAGGACCCCTGCTGTGGTTGTTGCTTTTCGCTTGTGTGTGGTCTTGCTTGGTGGTGAAGGGAAAAGAGGTAAAGGTTACAAACCATGTTAAAAATTGAAAAAGATTTAGCATTAAGTGCCAGAAGGGACTATAGATGAATTTTTTGTCAAAAATGAATGAGGGTTGCTTTTTGAACCAGTAAAAAATTCCCAATATTCTACAAGATATACGTGTTTTTGGTAAAATGCATTATAGAAGGGTTTGTATGATGCATATACAAGGTCATTTGTATGTGGATTCATTGTATAAGTCACGTTGAGTATAGTTGGGTTTATTTATCATGGTACTTTGTATGCATGTGCTTAGTGTTTTTATTCTTTGTATACAAGTCAGACCTGATGAGTTTCAGAAGTGGAGTGAATAAATGGTTAAGTTCACATTGTATTTTGGTTTGTATGTTTGTTTAAAAGGAGATATACAAAGCAATATACAAGGTGATATACATTCTGTGGACCTGAAGAAGATATAAAATGTGGTTTTATTAAGGTGAGAAAAAGGTATGTCTCGTAGTTTGTATGTTGTATGTTTCGGGCTTACATCTTTAGCATACATACAAATGCGGATTTCAAAGGATAATTAAATTGAGTGAAAGTGATGCATCATACCTTAATGTTTCTAGAAATATGCATTTGCTTTATATACATGTATGGATCCGAAAAGGTTATACAATATGATTAAGGATAATGAAAAGTCCAGGATGATTGTATAAGAATTTGCATGTATGGAAGGTTGTATCTAAGTCTAGATACAAGTGTTGTTTTTTCATGGAGATACAAGTGGGTAAGTAAAGTGGGTCCCACAGTTGTATCTCTTGGTTGTATATTGCATAAACAGATGGATATCCAAGGGCATATACCAACCGAGATACAACGCGGATTTCAAAAGAAAGTAAAATAAAGGTAAGGCTTTGTATGTTTGGGCGATTGTATGTTAATGACATACAATCCCGATATACAAAGGAATGAAAGGCACTGTCGAGAGCTAAAAGGTAAAGAGGGTTTGTACATGGGTTGAACTTGTATAAGTGTTTGTATCTATTTTACATACATTGTGATATACAAACAAAAGATATAAGGTTGGATATAAAGAAAAAAGGGTAACATTATTTATAATCCGTTGCATGTAGGCTTGTATATTGAAAAGATACAAAGTGACATACAAGAGAGCGTGATGTATGCAAAAAAGTAAACTAACAGATAGAAAGTTAAAATTAAAATGTCGAAGTAGAAAGCTGAAGCCATAGGTGCATTGATTGCTGCAATTAATGCTGAACTAACATTGAAAATGGTAAAATTTAACGGGTTAGGGTAAATAAAAGTTGTTTTTCTTTCAGATTTGCATTTTTAAAATTAAAAAATTGTAGAAAGAGGAACTGTGGCATAAATTGAACAGAAAATTCATCGCAAGACAAAATTTTAGAAGTAGGAACGGAGTAGAAAATGGTAAAGTGAGTCAACGTTTGTAAGGTTGAGCTATCAAAAATATAGGTATTTATCTTGAAAGATGTTACAGTTCAGTTGATTGAAAATGTAAAATGATTATTAGTAATTTCATTTCAAAATGCAAGCAGGTGTTAAATGACTATTTCTGATAGTTAATTAGCTGGTTTGGGTTAAATAATACGGAAGTCAAAATGGAAAAGACAAAAAGGGGGTTAGGGTAAATGTAAAAAATAGAAAATTCATGGTAAAACCCTAGGTTAAGGGAGTAAAAATGGCAAGTTAAAAAATGTGTTTTTTACAGGATGGCCCCAAAACGGAAGAAGGTGGATACAGGGGGTGAAGAAAAGATTAAAAAAGAAAGGAATCCCCACAAAGAAACAGAGAAGGAAGAGTTACCAATACACAAAGGTTATCCTTCATTAATCAACACAAGTGGAGTAGGAATAGACACCAGCATAGGAAATTATGATGCTGAGGATGTTTTGCAGAAGATTACAGCAGCAGATGCTACACCGGACATGAAAAGTATATGGAAAAGGGGATTATACAGAGCTGCAGGTTTCCCACTAGTTATGGAAGCTAAAGGCTTATGTTTGGATTGTATACACCTATATGACTTAGCTACCAGAAGAGTAATACACCAAGATAGGGTCATTGCAGACTTATCTATGGAGGGGATCGCAAGAACATTTGGTCTAGAGATACATGAAAAAATGGTAGACATTCATATAGACCAATATAATGAGGATTTCAATAATAATGAGAGGGATTGTAGAAGTAGGATCTTCTACAGTTGGTATAATGCTGAAAATAAACCCAAGGCCATGGTAAGAGTAAATAAGATCATGCAAAGAATAGATTTCAAAGAAGAGATACATTTGATGATAACAATGTTCAGCAGATTGGTAGGCTTAAGAGATGCCACTAAGTGTGAACCTTGCATGTTCACTATTATCCAATTCAAGAGAGAGGCGAAGAAAGAACAAGGACAAATTCACTAGGCTAAGGCTATGAGCACAACCATATGGAAATAGGCGATGTTAGGAAAACAAAAGATGATGCCTTTCTATTTGTCCTCGTATGTATTATACTCATGTGCAGCAATGGTTTAGGCATATATATATGGGATTGACCGAATTGGGATCCTAGGGAATGGCCCAGATCAAAAGCTTGTATATGACCATTATCCAGATCTATAAGAGGATAATGCACTAAGAAAATATGCTTTAGTAAACGATGTATTTTATGCATACATGGTCAAAGTTTTAAGAGAAGAGCAGGATAAGAGATTGTCTGCAGATGCAGAGGATAGAATTGGTTTGCATAGTTCTTGGTATATTCAATTCCAGAACTTCACCTATATCAAAATTGAAGGCTTTGAAGGAAAACCTTTCATGTTGCCTAGGTATCCTTCTAACAAGTTGATTGTTTTAGAATTCTCAAGGCAAAACTTGAATGCCTTCAAAATGTACAAGAAGAAGTATGGCAGAGGGAATCTTAAGCTACCTTGGGCAATTGGTAGGTACTCATGTTACAGTGAAGAAGTTGTTGGTTACTCAGAAAAGGAGTTGAGATATTATGGATTTGAAGAGTTTGCGTTGGCAAGGAGGTTTGATCCTTTTCACAGGATCCAATGTACCATAGATCCTAAGTTTAAACATCAAATACACATTGAGGATTATTGGTTGGACTGACAGTAGAACAAATAAGGTCCATGGGAGAAATTTATGTATCCCCAAAAGTTAAAGATGATGGCAAATTATTACACCATGGTTATGAAAGTGCCAGGCTTGCTCCTATTGGTGAGCCTAATTGGTCACAACCATGGAGTACATCTTTGGACGCATTGTCCAAACCTGTCATTTTGTTTTCTAAAACATGGTTGAAGGATAGAATTGAAGAGCTTAAAGCTTAAGGGGTGGAGCCTACATATCCAAAGAAGGGCAATAAGGGAGTGAGGGAGCATCGAGATGATCTCCAGTGCTTCTATGAAAAGAAAAGAAAGATTGTAGAAGCAAAGATTATTGAGAAAGATAAAAATGCCACTCTGATGGACCCATATGCATTAGGGGTGACAGTGGCAGTATCATCGGGCACATTTGTGGAAGCAAAATTATTGGGCCATGATACCAATACAGAGCAAGCAGAGGCTGCTAAGAAGTTAACAGGACAGAAGGTCATGAAAGCAATACCAGTAGGGACATCAAAAGGAGAAACTTCAAAAGAAGATGAAGTTATAGGAGCACAAAAGGTAGGTGCTAAATTAAGTAGCATACCTAGTACATCTACCTCAGAAGAAAAAAGACAAACATATGCAAAAGTAAAAACAAAATTGGCTGAAGAAAAGTTGCATGCATCAAAAATACATGAAGCCAAACAAGTAATTGAGACTGTCAATGTAGAGGATGACAGTAGTGGAAGCGAGGTCAAGGAAGTTGATCCCAAGATAGGAAAAGAAACTGGCATGGAGGAGGAGCAATCTAGTGAATATTCAGGTGTGGAAGAAGAACAAGATGCTCAAGGTTACATAGAGGTTGAACAAAGTCCAGTATCTGAACAAGAGAATGTACAAGAAGGATTGGGGGCAGTGGATCCGTTTGATACACTGGTACCTCCAGAAATCATAAGGGATGTGCAAGATGTAGCACATGAAATAGATGAATCTGAAAGGGAGGATGCAACTGAAGAAGTAATAAAGGAAACACATGCTCAAAGTAAGGAAGAAACAGGAGCTAGAACTTCTGGTGCAGATGTGTTAAATATTTTGAACATGTATAGAGAACACAGCGAGGAGGAAAATAATATGGAAAACAAGGATGAACAAGAAAAAGAGACAAAGGAATATGATGAAATCATAGGTTCACCTTCACATGCAAAACAAGCTGACATGCCTAAAAAAGTACAAGAGAAAGTTGAAACAATAGGGGAGGAAATGGAAATAGCAGATGAGCCTAAAAGCAAAGAGAATACAGAAAATATTGGTGAAGGTAATTTTGAACCTGAAAAGCAAATAGAGGATGAGGACATGATTAATATGGGACAAGAAAATGAAGAAGAAGAATAGGAGCCATCAGAAAAAGAAGGTCTAGAGGAAGAGGATGAGGATGGAGGGGATACAAAAATTGAAGAAGATGATAATGAGGGTAAATCTTAACAGCAAAATGATCCAATGGTACCATAACAAGCCCCTCAACAGCAGCCTCCTCCACAACAAAAACAACAACAACAAGAACAAGGAGAAATGGAAAGACCTCAAGAAGAGGTAATTAATGAAGAAAAGGTTACTGAAAGTGCAAAGGAGGCTCCGTCCTAGTGAGGTACAGAAGTTAGGAGAGAAAAGGTGGAGGTACAGTTAGTACCCATAGACATCAAGAGTTTATTGGGTGGTGCAATGCCAAGGAAAGAAAAGAGGAAGGCCAGAACAATGTCGGCAATAAAAAGGGGTCCTCATGGCTCCAGAACATTGAATTTGGCGATACCACAGAAAGAGAAAACCAAAGGGGAAATAAAAATAGATGATTACAAGATACTCAATTTTGACCTAGGCCACATCACAAGAGAGCAGGATATAAGTAAGTGGGAAGATATGCACCAGGTTACTGCGGAAATGTTAAATAAATATAAAGATAAACATGAATATTTGAAAGGACACATTGTCAAGTTACAACAATTCATTAAAGGGATATTTGATCCCAATGTTGCAATACCAGACTTGCCCAGTGAAATAGCAGTGTTGTCAAAAGACGAAGTAAAGGACATGGAGAATAAAAGGCTTGAGGCCAATATTTTTGAAGAATGGTTTAGAGAATTCATGAAAGAAGGAGAAGGGGTGACCAAACAGGCAGTGACAGGATGGGAAATGGCTGCAACATAAAAGAATAAATGTAGCGTGCTTATACATAATTGTCAGTTTAGAAGGGAAGAATGCAAGTTTGAATTGGGGCAATTGGATGAAATTGAAGAAAGAGCTGATGAATTAATAAATGAAGGAGTCATTACTCCTCCTATGGAAAATCAAGTACCATAGGCCAGATTGGAGTTAGATTTTGAAGATGACATTCTCAGAAGATGCATCATAGCTACTTAGGATTTAGAGGAGAAGGTAGATAGCATGATCAAGTTGCATATGAAGATAGTTGAGAAGCTCATTGACCATGAATGCATGGATGTACTAGCATACGAATTACAAAGGGCATTCAAATAATTTAAGGCCATATTTGCACCATGTCTAGAGAATCCAGATGCTTATTTAAGTAAACAAATGATTGATTCAATAATGGAGGTGAGTGCCAAAATAAAGAAGTATAAGAAAAAGGTTGAAGGTTTGAATAAGGAAGAAACGAAATTGAAGGAAGGGGTCATAAGGCAAGAATATATATGGACAAGAAGTCTAGGGGGAAATCACACTTTCATAGAAGGTGTCATGAATAACTTCAGAATATACTTGAAGGAATGGTAAAGTATCAAAAAAGGCAAATAATACTAAAGAAAGATTTAATTGAAGGGTATCAGTGGGCCAGGTCAACAACATGGAAGAGGTCAACGAGCATCCTATTTTGAAAAGATTCCAAAGGCATCCTTTGAGGCAAGCAAAGATACCACGAAGATATTTTGAGAAATGGTTAGGAATGAATGTACACCCTTGATCAAGAAAGTTTGAATTCTGACCGTAGATTAGGTTTTGTAGCCGTAGTAGAATGCAACTTCAAATTCTATATAAGAAGCTCTGCTACTTGTATAATATTCACACAGGGATTTTTGAGTTGTAGCTTGCACTTGTAATTTGTTTAAACATTTGAATAGAGAAGTATTTCTTTTAGTTTAGAAGAGGAGGTCACCTGTGTCTACATTAAGGAATACGTGGAATGTCTGGTTTCCTTATTGTATCTATAAAAACATCTATAAGTTTTTTGGCAATTTGATTGATGAAACAAAAGGTCATTCATACATTGTAAATTCTATATGATTGTGTCCTTTGAATGCAAGTAAACTTGGAATTTTGTATCTATTACAGAGTGTTTTCTGGCTTTTACTGGTATCTGAAGTATTATCCTTTGAAATCTTGCAATCTTTGATGTGTGTTCGTGAAAATACTCAGGACTTCACATTTGAAGATTTAGTATGTTGATTTGATTAATTTGCTGTATTTCTTAAAGACGTGAGTAACAGAGCATTTAGATCCTATAGTGAAATGATATTCAACTTGATTTTCTCTAACTTTTCCCCAAACATTTGAAATAATTAGCTCAAACACATAAATTTTAAGGAAATTGTCTTACATTTGAAAGAAGCATGAAGAATTATGTTAATATTTGATAATTTTCGTATCAATTCGAAGGGCAAAGCATGTTTCACTATAAATCATACAAAGCTTTGTAATACAATAATAAGTTTATGAAAAGGAATGAACAATTTGTTTATATGTGCAACAGTTTGCATAATTTGAGTCCAGTAAGTCACATATTATCTTAAATCAAGTAAGGCCCTTTGAATATTAAAGTTTCACATTAAACCTGCTGAATTGTCCACAAGGTCAAGACCTGACCATATAGAAACTTGGGATTAAGAACTCTTAGTTGATTTCTTCATATCTTTCAAGACAGTTTAGGTTCATTTTGTGAATTTTAACTTTTTTAATGAATGTATAAAAACAATCATCAACAATTTTTGGCACTAGAAGGAAGGCCCGAGTGGAGTTAAGGTAGGATTTGTGCAAAACTGGCTGATAACAGTGGTAGGGTGACCAGGTCTAGGTCAAATTTAGAAGATATTTACATACAGTTGCCTGACAAAAGACAAAGCAAGAATCCTTTGATCTGGAATCCTAAAATATCACACGTAGGAGGCTCATTTGGAACGCCTCCTGGATCACCTTTTAACATCCATAACATAGTGAGTCCTGGTAGTTCTTCATTTAGATCTTTGAATCTTGGTTTAAGTCCTCCTAGGGGTCCAAGTCCTCTAGAGGTCCTAGTCCACCTAGAAATCCAGGTACTCCCAGAGGTCCCAGCCCACCACGTGGTCCTGGAATGGCATATTTCAATGTCAGTTATCCCATTACATTCAATGATTACCATGAGATGCCAAAAAACCCTGAAAAGATATGTCCTAAATATCAATTACATCAGGATCCAGAGGATCACATTAGTATACTCAAGGAGGCATGCTTTAGAGCTAGGCTTGAATATGAGGACATTGTGTGCAAATTGTTTCCTTACACCTTTAATGAGCAGGCATCTAATTGGTATGTTAACTTGCCCAATGGTTATGTTTCTTCTTGGGCACTTATGGACGAGGAATTCTTGTCTAAGTTTAGGGGACCAGTCGATCCTTCCACCTTGTATCATAAATTGGCTGCAATCAAAAGAGGGGAAGGAGAGCTAATTGATAACTTTAATGATAGGTTTCAAAAGGCTTACTCCCGGTTAGTTGCTCCTTACACAGTAACTCCAGATGTATTATTAGCAATGTATTATGTCACTCTAGATCCATTAACTCCTATGTTTGTCAAAAGGAAAGTAGACATAGACACTATATCCAAAGCTTATAAAGAAGCAGTCTCAGTTAACCAGGAAATAAGGCAAACAACCTAAAGTCCTTTTCTTAGTGGAGGAAACCCTGGGATGCAAAGTCAAGTAAAACCTTGGAATGGAGTTCCTATGCATCATATTATTGAATCCAATTCCTACATACACCCCTGTGTATAATCCTTCCCTGATCTAGACTATAGTTCCCTATACTAGTAATGGTACCAATAACAATCAGAATAATGGTTAGTCTTTCTTCCAGCCTCCTCAGGATACATTTGTGGCAAAGACACAAGAGGATAGGGAAGAGATCAAAGAAATTACTGCACACTTGAAAAGATTGACCACTAAATTGACACAATTGAGAAACAAAAATTTTTATGGTAGAAATAATCAAGGGTATAGTTAGAATCATAACTAAAATTATAACCAGGGTCAAGGTTCAAATCAAAACTAGAATTATAATCAGAGTCAAAATCACAATCAGGGACAGGTAACGCAAAATAGAGGACATGCTGTAGATAACAAGGCCTAGAGTAATAACAATAGAAATTAGAATCAACCAAAGACACCTAGGACATGGAACACAGGGCCAAATAATGGCACTCTAGCTTCTCCATTTGAGAGTCTAGATAATCTAGAGGCCAAACAACCAACCAGAATCCAAATGGCCAATGTAGCATTAAAAAACTAGTGCAGGATTCACAATACAAGTGCACATGCTGAATTAGATTGCCCCCAGTTTCATCTGGTGGCTAGCATCTTCAATGTGGATGTACAAGCTCCCACATCTAAATTCCTCATTCCCAAAGGAAATGAAATAGTACCCTCAGGATTTGAGACTGCTTTAGTCTTAGAAAATTTCACCTTTGCGACTAGGGAAGAAGAGGATCAACTATTAGAGGACGAACCTTACTGTTGTGAGAACTTATATCTTGAATTAGCTTTAGTATTGGATGCTTTTCAGTTTCCCTTTGAAACTGAAAATGAAGTATTATATGAAACAGAGGAAATGCAGGATTTTCAACAATCTAACAAAAATCATACTTACAATCTAAGAAGTAACACTAAGCCTGGAGGTCCTTTCACTACCTCCACTCCTCCCAATAATTTCAACACTCCTCTAGACCATCATGCTAGTAATAAACCTGCTATATTGAAAGCTAATCATCATGGGAATGGTGGGATAGTAGCATCTAAAGTTTAAACAGGGAAAACAGAGTCAATGGAAACAGTGAGGTTAATGAGCTATTTGTCTGAAGAAATAAAGAAAATCAAGGTCAGTATAATTGTTGAAAAGTCCAGGGGTTAGAAATGCTTTCATAAAATCCTTGGATACATCTGTGGTAGGAGAGGTTTCTGCTGGTATGAATGTCCCTGGTAAAGATACATAGTCCAAAGACAAAAGTAAGAAAACTGAATAGCCTTCCAACACTAATATAGTCATGTATGCAGACAAGAGGGAAGCTCTTCCTTTCTTGTTAACCATTAGGATGTTGGGAAAGAACATACATAATTGCATGGTGGATTTTGGTGCATCAGCCAATGTAATGCCTTTAGGGATATGCAAAACTTTAGGGCTGACTCCTACCAAGTCTGCCAAGGTTGTTACACAATTAGACAAAACTGAGGTCAATGTGATAGGTGAATTGATGCACATCCAAATGCAGTTGGCCTCTGATCCAAGGGTGCGTCAGTTTGTTGATATTCAGGTAGTGGATATACTTGTGAATTATGGGATGTTATTAAGTAGGGATTGGTCCAAAACATTAAATGAATATATGGCCATTGATTTTTCACACATGTTGTTACCTTGGAGAGGTGTTCCAAATCAAATCAGGATAGAAGCTGAGCCTAGAATGAAACACATGATTAGACAATATAATAGAACAAATGAGATATTATATGCTTCTGTCGAACCAGGTGTTTATAGAGTCACTAATAAAAGAGTCCAAATTGAAGAAATCCTGATGTTGAATTTTAAAGAAAAACCTATCAGTAAAGAAACAATAGTATTCATTGAGTTTGATTGCCATTCCACTGATGAAGAAGATAATGTAGTAAATAGTTTTAGTCAAATCATAAGACAGGAAATAGAAAGGTGCATTGAACAAAAAATTTCAGTTCAGTGCAAGTCGTACAAAAGTATGTGTAGAGTCCATAATAAGCCTCATTCTGAAGAGAATTGTAGAATGTGCAAAGACATTATAGAATATCAATACATAAAGTGCACAAAAGGGATGGAACTGCAAGAAGGAAAGGTTAATTCTGAGAAACTTGAGTTATATTTTCATGACAATATAGATATATCAATTCAGGATTTAGAGAAAGAAACAAAAGAGAAGAGTGTCTGTCATTTTGATTTACAAGTTGAAAATGTAAATATAGAGGTAAGTCAAAATGAATCACCCATGAATAAACAAGATGTTATAGCACAAGTAACAAAAAGGGTGAGATATGCCAAAATAAAAGGTCAAAGAAATAAAGGTGGCATGTGGACACTGAAATGTGATGGGTCTAAGTCCAAACAAGGGGTAGGTGCTAGTGTTGAACTTATAGATCCTAGTGGTAAGTCATTTCTAGTAGCATATAGGCTACAATTTCCTTGTACTAAAAATGTAGCGGAATATGAAGCTGTAATTTATGGACTTGTTATGGCTATCAAGAAAAAGGTAAAAATGATCAGAGTATTTTCAGACTCTGAGTTAGTGGTCAGACAAGTGAGAAAATTATATGCGGGTAATTATAAGAAAATGGTTTGTTATAGGCATAGAGTATGGGATTTAATAGATTCATTTGATGCCTTTAACATAGAACATATCCCTAGAGAGAGGAATCACAGACTAGATGCGTTAGCAGTTGCAGCTAGCACTTTAGAGCCCTTGACCTTATTAGGTTTAAAAAGATTTGCCATAGAATTAGTAAATGTCCCAAGTATACCAGATAATGTTACTCATTTTTAGGTATTTGAAGTGGATCAACAAATTGTGGATTTTCTCACCTGTAATGAAGTGTTTGAAGCTCAAATCATTGATGAGTAGGAAAGGCCTGATGTGTCTTGGGATGAAGAAGACATAATAAACTTGAAAAGAAATTTCTTACCCAAAGGGGTAATTGAGTTGGAGAAGATTTTCAACTTTGATGGGGTGGTTAGACAGAGGGATTTGCCCGGAACTGAAGGGGGTAAATGTGATCCCTATAACCTGGGAACAAAGCAAAGTCCACAGAATGCGCTGATTGGAAAGGCTTGCTCTAAGAAGTTAAGAAAAGAAATTGTGGATGTTTTGAAAGAATATAAACACATAATAGCATGGACATATGAAGATTTGAAAACTTATGATACGTCCATCATAATTCATGTAATACCCTTGAAACTAGAAGTTAAACCATTTAGGCAAAAACAGAGGCCTGTGAATGCTATTTTAGAACCTTTAATCTTTGAGGAAGTGAAAAAATTGTTGTTAGCTAGAATCATCTTCCTAGTAAGACATTCAACTTGGGTAGCTAACTTAGTACCTGTGAGAAATAAAAGTGGAGCTAACAGATTATGTGTTGACTTTAGAAATTTGAATAAAGCATCTGAAAAGGATAATTATCCCTTGTCTCCAATAGATGAAGTGTTACAAGCAGTAAATGGAGCTAAGATGATGTCTTTTTTAGATGGATTTTCAGGATATAATTAGGTCTTAGTTGATAAAGAAGATAGATTGAAGACTACATTCACCTGTAAGTGGGGTAATTATGCATATAGGAGAATGCCTTTCAGTTTGATCAATGCAGGTGCCACTTTTCAGCGAGCCATGGACATTGCATTTCATGGATTATTGGGTAAATGCATTGTTATTTATATGGATGATTTAACTATGTACTCTAAAGATTTGTCAACTCATGTAGAGGATTTGAGAAGGGTGCTTAAAAGATGTGAAAGGTATGGGATTTCTCTTAATCCAAAGAAATGTTCATTTGGTGTAATTGAAGGAAAATTGTTAGGACATGTCATTTCTGAAAATAGGATATCCATTGATCCTGACAGAGTAGAAGGAATAAGACAATTGCAATTATCTAATAGTAAGAAGGAATTAAAATATTTCTTTGGTAAGATTAACTTTGTCAGGAAGTTTATCCCAGGGTTTGCAGAAATCATGCAACCATTAAATGCAATTCTCAAGAAAGATGCAAAGATAGAATGGACACCAATAGCCAAGGCTGTGTTCGAAGATATTAAGGAGGCCATTTCTGATGTTCCTATGTTGGCAAGTCCAAATTAGACCAAACCATTTTACATATATTCTTTTGCATCTACACATTTAGTTGTAGCTTCCTTGACACAAAAAGGAGAAGATAATGAAGAAAAACCCATAGCACTCACGAGTGCACCTTTGAAAGATGCACAATTGAAGTATTTAGACACAGAAAGACAAGCATTTGCATTAGTAAGGGCAGTGAAAAAGTTTAGACACTACATCTTACGAAGTCAGGTTAAAGCTATAGTACCAGATGCAACAGTTAAAATGCTACTAATGCAGAATGAGCCTGGAGAGAAAAGGGCTAAATGGATTACAGTATTGTAGGAATTTGATATGGAGATCATTCCAATGAAACTAGTTTGAGGACAAGAATTAGTACAGACCATAGCGAACATAGATCCAAATTTGATAAAGCAACAATATGTACTGAATTCTAGTGATGCCTCAACCTAGTATGGTGATTTGAGTACATTTCTGATATTAGGTAAATATCCAAGTAATATGAAGTCGTCTCAAAGGAGAGCTTTAAAGATTAAAGCACAAAGGTACATGGTACAAGGAGGTCTTCTATTCAAGAAGAACCATGAAGGTATATATTTAAGGTGTTTGAACATAATTGAAGTAGATAAGGTATTGTTAGAGTTGCATGATAAGTATGGAACTGCTCATGGTTCTCTTTTGGCTACTACGCATAAGATTTTAAGAGCTGGATATTATTGGCCAACAATGTTTAAAGATACAGAGAGTCATATTCAAATTTCTCACACTTGTCACACTATAGCAGATAAAGGAAGGAATCAGGCTAATCCATTACAACCGATCATTGAGTCTAGGCCGTTTGCCCAGTGGGGCTTGGATTTCATTGGAGTCATAAATCCTCCATCATCTGCAGGCCATAAGTTTATATTGACAGTGACAGACTACTGTATAAGGTCGACTGAAGCCACATGTTGCAAGTTTTCTACTACTGATGTAGTTATCAAATTTCTTGAAGAAAACATCATAACAAGGTTTGGAGCTCCATATTCGCTGGTATGTGATAATGGCCCTACATTTTCTTCTCTAAAATTTTCTAAATGGGCATTTATGTATGGGATAGTTTTAAAATTTTCTTCAAATTATTATCCTCAGGGGAATGGTTTAGCTGAGTCCACAAACAAAATTTTATTGGATATAATTAAGAAACTAATTGTAAAAAATCCCAGAGAGTGGAATACATTGTTAAAGTATGCGTTGTGGGTAGATATGACTAAGGTTAAGTCAGCCTTAGGTAATGCACCTTATCACCTAGTTTATGGGACTAATCCCATACTTCCAATGAATTTAAGAATACCTATCTATAAGTTTGCTAATGAGTATTTAAGATTTGATGATCACAGAGAGTCCAGGTTAGTCCAAATGTTACAATTCGATGAGAAGAGAGATCAAGCTATTGAAAAAATTGCTAAACATCAAGCTGTGGTCAAAAGATGGTTTGACAAAAGAGCAAGAGTCAAAACATTTTGAATATCAAACCTCACGCTATGTTGGGATAAAGCACATGAAAAGAAAGGAAATCATAGGAAATTCGACAAATTATGGTTAGGTCTACTACAGGTCACAGAGATAATAGGAGACAATACGTTTAGGCTTAAAACTTTGACTGGAGAAGATGTGTCATTATCTATTAATGGTCAACATTTGAAACATTACTTCCAGGCTTGAGGTGACAGGGTTTGTCCTATTATGTATCATATTGTAAACAATGTACAGTTGTTTTTGTTTTATTTTTTTGTTTGTTTGTTTGTTCTATTGTTTGGTTGGTTTGTGTGTTGTGTTTCCTTAGCAGGGATGTTTGTTTTGATTTGAAGTATACAGGAGCAGATTAACAACCATTAAAAACAATAGAAAATTTAGAACATTCAGGTTAATTATTTGAAACTTATGCATAACTTGTTGTGACTTTCATGAATGTAGAGAATGGTTTGACTTGTGAAGTTTTATATTCAATAACTGTGGGTTGAGTATTCAAGGGAAGTTTCTCACAATGACACACCTAAATTCCTTGGGTTTGTTGAACATACCAGTGTAGTTGTTAAGTAAAAAATCAGAGGTCACCCTTACTACCATTACAATTCTCAGCTTAATTTCAGCAAGTGATCACACCTTGCATCATGAAGTTACAATGATAATATCTTATAAAGTTTCTATCTTACACAAAGTTAAAAATAAATAAATAAATAAAATAGATTTTACTAAAAATCTAGATTAGGTTATCTAAGTAACTCTACTGGGGATATATACGCTTGCTGGCAGTGGGGCTCTACTTAGGAGAATTGTAACGATAACCTTGTTAGGGCTATGGACACCTGCTGGCAACAAGGCTCTATCTAGTTGGCTATGAGGGAATGACATCAACTATGTAGTTTAATATTAGTCACTAGTTTATTCAATTTATTTTCAAGATGAGGATTATTAATCATGTACACCCACTTAAACTCAATTGGAAGATTCATGCACCTTATTGAATACATTAAGTCTCAAGTTAAATAATGGTCTACAGGAAAGAAAGTTGGAAGTTATGAATTTATTTCATTTAGTTTGCTTGAATGGTTTTAATTTAATTGTTTTTTTGGTTGTTAGTTGTTGTGATGCTCACAACACGCCCCATTTTACCTCTTAGCAAAATGAGGACCCCTGCTGTGGTTGTTGCTTTTTGCTTGTGTGTGGTCTTTCTTGGTGGTGAAGGGAAAAGAGGTAAAGGTTACAAACCGTGTTGAAAATTGAAAAAGATTTAGCATTAAGTGCCAGAAGGGAATATAGGTGAATTCTTTGTCAAAAATGAATGAGGGTTGCTTTTTGAACCAGTAAAAAATTTCCCAATATTCTGCAAGATATACATGTTTTAGGTAAAATGCATTATAGAAGGGTTTGTATGAAGCATATACAAGGTCATTTGTATGTGGAGTCATTGTATAAGTCACATTGATTATAGTCGGGTTTATTTATCATGGTACTTTGTATGCATGTGCTTAGTGTTCTTATTCTTTGTATACAAGTCGGACCTGATGAGTTTCAGAAGTGGAGTGAATAAATGGTTAAGTTTGCATTGTATTTTGGTTTGTATGTTTATTTAAAAGGAGATATACAAAGCAATATACAAGGCGATATACATTCCCTAGACCTGAAGAAGATATAAAATGCAGTTTTATAAAGGTGAGAAAAAGATATGTCTCGTAGTTTGTGTGTTGTATGTTTCGGGCTTACATCTTTAGCATACATACAAATGCGGATTTCAAAGGATAATTAAATTAAGTGAAAGTGATGCATCGTACCTTAATGTTTTTAAAAATATGCATTCACTTTATATACATGTATGGATCATAAAAAGGTTATACAATATGGTTAAGGATAATGAAAAGTTTGAGATGATTGTATAAGAATTTGCATGTATGGAAGGTTGTATCTAAGTCTAGATACAAGTGTTGTTGTTTCATGGAGATACAAGTGGGTAAGTAAAGTGGGTCCCACAGTTGTATCTCTTGGTTGTATATTGTATAAACAGACGCATATACAAGGGCATATACGAATCGAGATACAATGTGGATTTCAAAAGAAAGTAAAATAAAGGTAACACTTTGTATGTTTGGGCGATTATATGTTAATGACATACAATCCCGATATACAAAGGAATGAAAGGCACCGTCAAGAGCTAAAAGGTAAAGAGGGTATGTATGGGTCGCACTTGTATACGTGTTTGTATCTATTTTACATACATTGCGATATACAAACAAAAGATACAAGGTCGGATATAAAGAAAAAGGGTAACATTGTTTATAATTCGTTGCATGTAGGCTTGTATATTGAAAAGATACAAAGTGACATACAAGAAATAATATACAAAGAGACATACAAGAGAGCATGATGTATGCAAAAAAGTAAACTAATGGATAGAATGTTAAAATTAAAATGTTGAAATAGAAAGCCGAAGCCGTCGGTGCATTGATTGTTGCAATTAATGCTGAACTAACACTGAAAATGGTAAAATTTAACAGGTTAAGGTAAATAAAAGTTGTTTTTCTTTCAGATTGCATTGTTAAAATTAAAAATTTTCAAAAAGAGGAACTGTGACATAAATTGAATGGAAAATTCATCGCAAGCGAAATTTTAGAAGCGGGAACAGAGTAGAAAATGGTAAAGTGAGTCAACATTTGTAAGGTTGAGCTATCAAAAATACAGGTATTTATCTTGAAAGCTGTTACAGTTTAGTTGATTGAAAATGCAAAGTGATTATCAGTAATTTCATTTCAAAATGCAAGTAGGTGTTAAATTACTATTTTTGATACTTAATTAACTTGTTTGGGTTAAATAATATGAAAGTCAAAATGGAAAAGACAAAAAGGGGGTTAGGGTAAATGTAAAAAATAAAAAATTCATGGTAAAACCCAAGGTTAAGGGAGTAAAAATGACAAGTTAAAAAATGTGTTTTTTACAGGATGGCCCCAAAACAGAAGAAGGTGGATACAGGGGGTGAAGAAAAGATTAAAAAAGAAAGTAAGCCCCACAAATAAATAGAGAAGGAAGAGTTACCAATACACAAAGGTTATCCTTCATTAATTAGCACAAACGAAGTAGGAACAAACACCAGCATGGGAAATTATGATGCTGAGGATGTTTTGCAGAAGATTACAGCAACAGACGCTACACCGAACATGAAATGTATATGGAAAAGGGAATTATACAGAGCTGTAGGTTTCCCGCTAGCTATGGAAGCTAAAGAATTATGTCTGGATTGTATTCACTTATATGACTTAGCTACTAGAAGAGTAATACACCAAGATAGGGTCATTGCAGACTTATCTACGGAGGGGATCGCAAGAACATTTGGTCTAGAGATACATGAAAAAATGGTAGACATTGATATAGACCAATATAATGATGATTTCAATAATAATGAGAGGGATTGTAGAAGCATTATCTTCTACAGTTGGTATAATGCTGAAAATAAACCCAAGACCGTGGCAAGAGTACATAAGATCCTGCAAATAATAGATTTCAAAGAAGAGATACATTTGATGATAACAATGTTAAGTAGATTGGTAGGCTTAAGAGATGCCACTAAGTGTGAACCTTGGATGTTCACTGTTATCCAATTCAAGAGAGAGGTGAAGAAAGAACAAGGACAAATTCACTAGGCTAAGGCTATTAGCATAGCCATATGGAAACAAGCGATGTTAAGAAAACAAAAGATGATGCCTTTATATTTGTCCTCATATGTATTAAACTCATGTGCAACAATAGTTCAACCATATATATATGGGATTGACCGAATTGGGACCCTAGGGAATGGCCCAGATCAAAAGCTTGTATATGACCATTATCTAGATCTACAGGAGGATAATGCACTAAGAAAATATTCTTTAGTAAACGATGTATTTTATACATACATGGTTAGAGTTTTAAGAGAAGAGTAGGATAAGAGATTGTCTGCAGATGTAGAGGATACAATCAGTTTGCATAGTTCCTGGCATATTCAATTCTAGAACTTCACCTATACCAAAACTGAAGGCTTTGAAGGAAAACCTTTCATGTTGCCTAGCTTCTAACAAGTTGATTGTTTTGGAATTCTCAAGGAAAAACTTGAATGCCTTCAAAATGTACAATAAGAAGTATGGCAAAGGGAATCTTAAGCTACCTTGGGCAATTGGTAGGTACTCATGTTACAGTGAAGAAGTTTCTGGTTACTTAGAAAAGGAGTTGAGATATTATGGATTTGAAGAGTTTGAGTTCGCAAGGAGGTTTGATCCTTTTCACAGGATCCAATGTACCATAGATCCTAAGTTTAAACATCAAATACGCATTGAGGATTATTGGTCAGATTGGAAGAATGATAAAGAGGTGATATAGAGAGCTCACAAAAGACTGACAGTAGAACAAATGAGGTCCATGGGGGAAATTTATGTACCCCCAAAAGTTAAAGATGATGGCAAATTATTACACCACAGTTATGAAAGTGCCAGGCTTGCTCTTGTTGGTGAGCCTGATTGGTCACAATCGCGGAGTACATCTTTGGACGCATTGTCCAAACCTGTCATTTTGTTTTCTAAAACATGGTTGACAGATAGAATTGAAGAGCTTAAAGCTGAAGGGGTGGATCCTACATATCCAAAGAAGGGCAAGAAGAGAGTGAGGGAGCATTGAGATGATCTCCAGTGCTTCTATGAAAAGAAAAGAAAGATTGTAGAAGCAAAGATTATTGAGAAAGACAAAAATGCTACTCTGATGGACCCATTTACATTAGGGGTGACAGTAACAGTATCATCAGGCACATTTGTAGAAGCAAAATCATTGGGCCATGATACCAATACAAAGCAAGCACAGGCTGCTAAGGAGTTAACAGGATAGAAGGTCATGAAAGCAATACCAGTAGGGACATCAAAAGGAGAAACTTCAAAATAAGATGAAGTTATAGGAGCACAGTAGGTAGGTGCTAAATTAAGTAGCATACCTAGTACATCTACCTCAAAAGAAAAAAGACAAACATATGCAAAAGTAAAAACTGAATTGGTTGAAGAAAAGCTGCATGGGTCAAAAATACATGAAGCCAAACATGTAACTGAGACTGTCAATGTAGAGGATAACAGTAGTGGAAGTGAGGTCAAGGAAGTTGATCCCAAGATAGGAAAAGAAATTGGCATGGAGGAGGAGCAATCTAGTGAATACTCAGGTGAGGAAGAAGAACAAGATGCTCAAGCTTACATAGAGGTTGAACAAAGTCTAGTATCTGAACAAGAGAATGTACAAGAAGGATTGGGGGCAGTGGATCCATTTGATACACTGGTAACTCCAGAAATCATAAGGGATGTTGAAGATGTAACACATGAAATAGAAGAATCTGAAAGGGAGGATGCACCTGAAGAAGTAATAAAGGAAACACATGCTCAAACTAAGGAAGAAACAGGAGCAAGCACTTCTAGTATAGATGTGTTAAATATTTTGAACATGTATGGAGAACATAGTGAGGAGGAAAAGAATATGGAAAACAAGGATGAACAAGAAAAAGAGACAAAGGAATCTGATGAAATCATAGGTTCACCTTCACATGCAGAACAAGCTGACATGCCTAAAAAGTACAAGAGAAAGTTGAAACAATAGGGGAGGAAATGGAAATAGCAGATGAGCCTAAAAGCAAAGAGAATACAAAAAATATTGGTGAAGGTAATTTTGAACCTAAAAAGCAAACAGAGGATGAGGACATGATAAATATGGGACAAGAAAATGAAGAAGAAGAAGAAAAGGAGCCATCAGAAAAAGAAGGTCCAGAGGAAGAGGATGAGGATGGAGGAGATACAAAAATTGAAGAAGATGATAATGAGGGTAAATCTAAACAGCAAAATGATCCAATGGTACCAGAACAAGCCCCTCAACAACAACCTCCTCCTCCACAACAACAACAACAACAACAACAACAGTAGCAACAAGAACAAGGAGAAATGGAAAAACCTCAAGAAGAGGTAATTAATGAAGAAAAGGTTACTGAAAGTGCAAAGGAGGCTCTAGCCTGGTTAGGTACAGAAGTCAGGAGAGAAAAGGTGGAGGTACAGTTAGTACCCATAGACATCAAGAGTTTATTAGGCGGTGCAATGCCAAGGAAAGAAAAGAGGAAGGCCAGAATAATGTCGGCAATAAAAAGGGGTCCTGATGGATCCAGAACACTGAATTTGGCCATACCACAGAAAGAGAAAGCCAAAGGGGAAATAACAATAGATGATTACAAGATACTCAATTTTGACCTAGGCCACATCACAAGAGAGCAGCATATAAGTGAGTGGGAAGATATGCACTAGGTTACTACAAAAATGTTAAAGAAAGACAAAGATAAGCATGAATATTTGAAAGGACACATTGTCTAGTTACAACAATTCATTAAAGGGATATTTGATCCCACTGTTGCAATACCAGACTTGTCAAGTGAAATAGCAGTGTTGTCAAAAGAGGAAGTAAAGGACATGGAGTATAAAAGGCTTGAGGCCAATATTTTTGAAGAATGGTTCACATAATTCATGAAAGAAGGAGAAGAGGTGACCAAACAGGTAGTGACAGGATGGGAAATGGCTGCAATAGAAAAGAATAAATGCAGCGTGCTTATACATAATTGTCAGTTTAGAAGGGAAGAATGCAAGTTTGAATTGGGGCTGTGATGTGTGAAATGTGGGAATAATCAAATCAATAACAAACCCAATACATCAATGAAATATGAAGGAAAAAGGATTAATAATTAAAAAAAATGATACTTACCACCTTTACCTTTCGACTTCCATTGCTCGCCTGTTCTTTCTTAACATTGATGTGATGAAGATTGGCCCTTAGGAAGCTTGCTTCCTCGCTTTGATTACTCAAGATGGCAAGGAGAAATGGCTGTGATACTTGATTGTGTTGAAGATGAGCTTCAACACAATATGAATGATAGATATGATGAATAGTGTGATAATGGTGGTCGGGGTGCCAATGGTGCGCTATATTTCCTATAGCATAAGTTTACTCAAATGATGGATGATAAATGAAGAAGAAGAGGGTTGTATTTATAGAGTTGTGTAGAAGAAGATCAATGGTTGAGAATAAATAAGAAGATCAACAGAGGAGAATGGTTGAGGAACGTGCAAAAAATAGAAGAAGGACATGTGTCACTCAAAAAGAAGATTTGTTGAGTTAACTGCTCTTTTGATGAGGATGAGTTTTTGTTTTTCTTAAATTAGAATATCTTTTTCTAATTTAAGAGCAAAGTTGCTTTAAAGTTGCTTTAACTCAGCTTTTGCTTTTTTGCGTGACAAGAAGATTTTATTTTTAGAAGATATTGAAGATTTTTAGAAGATAAGAAAGCATAATTAAATAAATAGATTTATTTAATTATTTGTAGATAATTTGGAGGAACAAATAAAATATTTAATAAATTTTATTTTTAGAGATTGTAATTTAAATAAATTTGCATTTTATTTAAATTTAGAAGAATGGAAGATTTAATTAAATAATTAAAATTATTTAATTATTTAGAAGAATAAAGTAAATGTAGATGAAATTAATTAAATAAATGTAATTTATTTAATTAAATGGGAGAAAGTGAATCAAATAAATAAATAAATTTGTTTATTTATTGATAGGGGAATATGACGATGTAATAAATATTTAAAATATTTATTTAAGTAGAGTCATGTCATTTTTAGGTGTATACATTTTGCCCCTCTTTGATGCAATGTGTTTTATCACGTTGTTTCAAAGAATAAGAATTTTTGACAGTGATACATGCCCCAGTTTGCCCCTGGTACAATTTTAATGACAGGATGCCCCCTTGGGAGATTGGGCGGGAAGAAGGCAGAAAACATGAGATGGACAATCTCACGAAGAAGAAGGTGAAAAATGGGTTAGAATGGAGAAAACCGAACATGGTTTGGAGGAATGGACATGGGAAGTAGTCATAGTTGGCACACAGTCGGCTATGGTTCACTTGCTATATATATTAGCTGGGTCCACAAGTTCTATTCATTTGCACACTTGTCCTTAGTTGATTGGTCTTTGAGAGCTTAGGAGAGCATGACAACTAGAGCAGGTGACAGAGAGATGGATATTCCGCGTGAGTAGCATTAGTTTGAGTGAGTCCGACGGTTCAATCGACTAGCTGAGGCAGGACCCCCGGTATGTAGTTCGTCAAAACTCGCTAAAAGTCATTTATTAGGGCAATAAATGCTTAGGGAAAAAAAGCTTAGATAGATGCGCCGAACTACCTTTCGGCGCATATGTTTCTAAGTGACGCATTTGAGACATCTTTCGGTGCATATGAGAGTTTGGCGCATATGATCTAGGAATTGTCGCATCCATCGTAGCATGGCACATGACACAAGAAGCGGTGCATACACCAGAATGGCACATACACATCAAGGATTGACACATTCATGGTGAAGAGGCGCATATGATATGGATCGACGCATTTACACTAAGAAAATTAGTTGAATTAATGAAATCAACTCAATTGGCACCTTGATCAATGCGTCAATTGATAAGCAATCTCTGAGATTGCCGAGAATCTAGTCAAGAGATGATATGCTATTTTGATTAATTTGATATGCTAAGTCAATGATAGGATAGATTGATTGCTTTGAGTAGGTTTGCTTGGATATGGATTTCTTTGACATTATGCTTTGCTTGGTTGCAGGAGGATATCCGGGATACCCTTATGTCACTTGAGTAGTTCCCCTTGCCGTTATTGCAGCGGTACATGTTGACAGAGATTGACCGCGAGGCTCTTGGTGCGATGGGTTTGCACTATGTTTTCTTCATGCTCGAGGTTCACACGAACTGTGCTATGTTGACTGTAGTGGTGGAGCGATTCCACAGCAAGGATGGGACATTCCATCTACCGACAGGGGAGATGGCGATCACTCTTGAGGACGTATACCAGATTCTGTACCTCCCTATTCAGGGAGAGTTGGTTGAGTATGATGCTGGATTGGCGAAGTGCAGACGCGTGTTCAATGACCCAGAGTTGGTTGGACAGGTGATTGCGTGGCAGGACATTCATGACTGCTATGACTACTTCCCAGGGGTAGTGGCAGGACTGATCGGTGGCGTAGTATGCCCCGATAGGAGGTTACATGACTTCCTGATTGGTTGGGGGAGGGTGTTAGAGAGCATGATCACTGATGGGACCTGGTATGCATGGGGCGTGTGCATGTTAGTACACTTATACAGAGATATGCACCAGGTCGTATACCATAGAGGGGCTAGCTTGTCGGCAGGTGTATCGTTGTTGCAGTTTTGGTTATGGGAGCATATAGCTATCACACAGTCGATATGTCTCTTTCACAGGCAGAGGGGTGAGCCCTTCAGTTATGGCTAAGCAGGTGTGATTTCCCAGCACAAGCTAGGGAAGCTTGAGTATTGGAGACACGCATTTGATAATGTAGATTAGGTTGTCTGGCGCCCATACTTATACTGTGAGGTATGGGATGATGAGGCTGATGAGCTACCCTACTGTTTCCAGACTCGATGGCTCATTAGCAGGACCAGGTATATACTAGAGCGACAGATTGTGAGTAGGGTGTAGAGACAGTTTGGTAGAGTGCAAGGCAGACCACAGGGCCAGGCACGATTTGCTAGGACCCATGTAGAGAGATTTAGGTGGGGTCCCATGGCATCATACGAGGAGGCCTTGATAGATTTTTAGCAGATTCCTCATGCAGCTTGGTCCATGAGGAGGGATATAGTAGATGCAGGCATGACGCCATACTACGAGGAGTGGTTTGCAGGTCACCCATTTCCTAGATACTTAGGACCTGGAGAGTTGGCTCCTCATATAGATGAGGAGGACTCAAATGATGAGGGTGGAGCCGGTAGGAGGAGGGGAGGATGGAGGAGGGGGAGAGGAGATCAGGGGGATGATGGAGGAGATGGAGGAGGAGGTGGCAGACTGAGATAGAGGAGGAGGTCAGGGGAGGGACCTTTAGGTCAGCAGGTAGTTGCATAGCTGCAGGCTGTAGGATAGGCGCAGGCACCAGCACAACAGGTGGCACCACAGAGATAGATGTCACCACCGCAGCAGGTGGCTCAGCAGCAGGTTCAGGTGTCGGCACAGTAGGTGGCACTGGGATAGGGACAGGGATAGGTAGGGCAGGCTACGTAGCTTGACCTATAGCAGTAGGCCTTTGCAGCGCTACAGGGTCAAATTAGGCAGCTGAGGGCCCATCTGAGAGTAGCAGATTCTTGGAGGGATGTGGATACAGGATGGATATTAGATATATCCTGAGAGAGAGATGCAACTTTAGCTAGCATGAGGGTGATGAGAACAAAGAGAGATAAAGCTATGGCAGCTATGGGTATAGATGGTACCTCTAGCTTTTTGGTATCACAGGTGCAGCAGACATAGACACAGTTAGCCTAGGTACAGAGTGAGGTTGCCAGAGTGCAAGCTCAAGCTTAGTATTACAGAGGTTTATACCATGGGGTAGTGTCAGCGGATCAGCGTGCACCTAGCTTTAGGAGCTAGTCTATGGCATCTCAAAGGGCAGGTGGGTCTTGACCTGTAGGATCAGTGAGGGGCCTCCAGTAGTCAGGGGGAGACAGAGGAGAGGGCAGCATAGGGAGTAGTGCTCCATAGCAGCAGGGTTAGCCAGACCTGGACACTTGTACCATTTTTGAGTTGATGTACACATTTTTGATGGCTAGATAGCCTGTATATGTATTATTTTTTCCCTGAGACATGTATCACCATCTTGTTGTACTTTGCATACATTTTATAATATGACTCTGAGATATTGGACATATATTTTGATATGTTGTACATTTGGACATGTTTTTATGCTTAAATGATGATGCAGTTGTTGATGTTCTACATGCATATGTTCTATGTTTATATGTTATGGATGCAATCTATCTTATGTTTTTGCATATGTGATGTATACTAGATGGATTTGAGATGATTTGATATGCAATGTAGATGTGACATGTTGTTGATATGATGATGCAGCTCTATATGTATTTGTCTATGTTTTTGATTTTTTTGGTAAGATATATGGATGCACATGTATGTGGATGAGCTAATGCATTGATTATGTATGCAAATGATGTAATCATGTGAATGACTATCTTATGTGATGTGATATGTGACCTATGCTATGTTTTTGATATGTCTAAATGTACTCAATTGACATAGAGATGATGTAGATACGCAGGAAAAGAAGAGATGAAGAAATACAGGCTTTCATTTGATATACTGCAGGATTTTCTTTTTTGCATGGTTGATATGGATTGTTGGATATGGGATGGATGTGGATTGTCATCTTGATAGTTGTAATTCTTTTACTTTCATCATTGGGCACTTTTTGTTTCTTTTCTCTTTTTGAAATGTTGTAAGAGAATACACACATTTGGGTATAATTAGACCGAGATGACTTGAGTACTTCTTACATGGATTTTGATATAGCAAGTTGATACAAGCATCTAGTCAAACTTGAATCTGGATGACCTAAGTACTTCTTGCATTTCAACAGACAAGGATTGCCCCTTTTTCATGTTTAGACCTCGGAATCCTTGATGATCTTTTCCTAATCATGTCGTTAGACAAAAGTCATCACATTACTAAAGTTTAATCCACAAGCAGTAGACAAAGAAAAAGATTATGCCCCCATCATAGCATCTCTAGCTTTTGGCATCCTTGAGTAGAATAGGAAGACATAATGACAAAAATCCAAGACTTTGTAAGTTAACCTGTTCACAAAACATTCTTGCATTAGATGTGTCTTTTTGCCATAATTGATATAGAGTCAGTTTGAGTGTTTCGATATGGTGCTCTGCTTTGGACAGATTGATGTTTTGTGCCAAGATTTTTGTTTTGGGGAACTTGCTTTGCTGCACGCACTTGTCTAGTGAAAGGTATCACCATCCTTTATTGGTATCCTCTTAGAAAATGTGGCATTCAAGGATCCTAATCTGCAACTAGGTCAAGGAGTTGCCCCCAATTTAGACAAGGATCAACTTATTATGGGTGAGACGACAACAGATATGGAGAGACGGACCCTAAGGGACTGACCTAGTGCCTCAGGGGCTCATTGCTAAATGGCCTTGCCTACGTGATGACACAGAGGCAACGTAGTTTGGGGTGAACCTGATGGACCTAGGACCTAGGCAATGGCAAAGATGCAAAAATGCTATGGACAACAGGATAGACGACACTGGACGAAATGGACAGAAAGGAAGGAGAGTGGAGCAGAGCGGAGACTCGGGGCACATTGAGAATGGCCTTGCCTATGTGATAACTCAGAGGCAACGTAGTTCGACAATGGTTCAAAGGATCGGTTCAAGATGAATGTCATGATGGACATAAGAGACATGAAATCACAATAGATCGAGGAAGTGGTTTGTCACAGATAGCGCCTGTTTACCAGGTTTTCACCACTTACTTTTATTTGCATGAAAGCTAAAAGTACACATGATGCCTATTTGCCAGGTTTTCATCATCGTACCTATCCCAAGCACCTATTTGCCAGGTTTTCACCAGAGGACGATTTTTTTTGGTTATTTTTACATTTTTCTAATTTTTTTGTTTGTTTTTGATCACTTTTTTGATTTTTTTTTTATTTTTTCAGGACTCCCTTGCATTGGAGTTTTAGGTGTAGAACTTGCGAAGATGCATGCTATTGATAGGATCATCAAATAGTTCACCTTCAGATGTAGCCAATTGATATGCCCGCGACCCATAGGCTGCAATGATGACATAGGGACCTAGCCAGTTAGGTTTGAACTTGCCTTTCTTTTCTCGATCTTGCTGATTTCTGGGATTTTTTCAGAGGACTAGATCACCAACTTGGAATACTCAAGGTTTTACCCTATGGTTATAACTTCTGGACATCCGTTGTTGATAAGCTTTTAGGTGGTTAAAGGCCTGTTGCCTTCTTTCTTTGAGCAACTCTAACTCTTGAAGTCTGAACACTCTGTATTCTTCATCAAATATGAGGCCTTTTAATGAAACTCGCAAGGATGGGATCTTGACTTCAATGGGCAAGATGGCTTCAGATTTGTAGACCAGGGAGTATGGTGTTGCACCTATGTGTGTGCGAATGCTTGTACAATAGGCCCACAACACAGGATTTAATTGGACATGCCAATCACGGCTGGTATCATTGACAGTCTTCTTTAGGATTTTCAAGATAGTTTTATTTGATGCCTCCGCCTGGCCATTGCCTTAGGGGTAATAAGGGGTTGAAAAGTGGTGTTGAATATGGAATTTGTCACATAGTTCTCTAACATCTTGATTTTTGAAGGGTCGTCCATTATCCGTGACAATGGACGAAGGGATACCATAGCGACAAATGATATAGTTCAAGATAAAAGAGGCAATATGCTTGCCTGTGATATTGGCTAAAGGCATGGCTTCAATCCAATTTGTAAAGTACTCAGTGGCAGTGATTATAAATTTATGGCCATTGGATGAAGAAGTGTGAATCTTGCCCACTAAGTTGAGTCCCCACTGACAGAAAGGCTAAGGAGTCGTTAATGGCTGCAGCTCCTGTGCTGGTGCATGTATTAGGTTCCCATGGATTTGGCACTTTTTGCACTTCTTTACAAAATGGTAGGAATCTTGTTCCATTGTTGGCCAGTAGTATCCCATGCATATGAGTTTCTTGGCTAGGGTAGGGCCACTAGAGTGGGTCCCGCATATACCGTCATGTACTTCGCTCAGGGCAGTTTGATATTCCTCACTATCGAGACATCTAAGGAGAGTACCATCGAGACCTCTACGATATAGGGTATTAGAGACAATGGCATACCGGGATGCCTGACGGATGAAGGTTCATTTTTGGTTACTAGAGAGATTGGATGGGAGGGTATTCTTTTTAAGATAGGCAAATATTTTTCCATAGAGGGGGGAATCAGTTCCGACAATGTGGCAAATGATATGGGATTCGGGAGTGTCATATGCAGGATGAGACACTGGCTCTACCAAGAACTCATAATGTGATTGATTATCTAGAATATCGAGGAGAGATGCAATCATGGCCATGGCGTCGGCAGTTTTGTTCTCAATCGTTGGTATCTGCTCAAAAGAGATCTTGATGAAGTATTCTTTGAAGTCATCTACCATTCTTTTGTAAGGGATTAATTTCTCATCTTTTGTCTGGTAGCCATCATTTACTTGATTTATGACAAGCTGTGAGTCACCATATACCTGAAGTTCATGGATGTTCTACTCAACTGCTAGCTTGATGCCAATGACTAGGGCTTCATACTCTGCCACGTTAGTGCAGGGAAAGAGTAATCTATATGATTTAGGAATGGTGTCACCACTAGGTGTGATCAACAAGATACTTGCTCCTGATCCATGCTAAGTGTATGATCCATCAAAGTACATTTTCTAGGTTGCTGTGTTTATGTAAAAGATAGATTCATCTGGAAATTCAAAGCTCAAAGGGCTGTTATCTGTTAGAGGTGCATCTGCTAGTTGATCTACAAGTACTTGACCTTTTATTGCTTTCCTGTCTACATATTCGATATCAAACTCACTGAGAAACATGACCCATTTGGACAATCTACTTGTTAAGGCTGCCTTGTTGAGTAAGTATTTGAGTGGATCAATCTTTGCTACTAGTTTGACAGAATGTGACAACATGTAATGTCTCCACTTTTGTGAGGTGAAGACTACAGCGAGACATGCTCTTTCAATTGGCGTGTATTGTAGTTCATATCTAACAAGTGTTTGAATGATATAGTAGATTGCTTGTTCTTTTCCGTCATAGTTTTGTTGTGCAAGGAGAGCTCCCAGAGCTGTTGGTGTGGCTGAGATATACAGTAGCAGAGATTTACCCTGAATTGGTGGCACCAATACAGGTGGCTTCATTAGGTATTCTTTTAACTGCTGAAATGCTTGCTCACATGAATAATTCCATTTGAAAGGGACATTCTTATGTAGCAGGTGAGAAAATGGGTGGCACTTGTTTGCGAATTGAGAAATGAACCTTCTAATAGATTGTAGTTTTCCTTGTAGAGATCTTAGCTGAGTGAGATTCTTAGGAGGTGGCATTTCCATGATGGCCTTCACTTTAGCTGGGTTGACCTCAATTCCATTGGCAGACACTATGTATCCCAGTAGTTTACCTGAGGTAACTCTAAACACACACTTCTTGGGATTAAGGTGCACATTAAACTATTCTAGTCTTTTGAAGATTTTGTCTAGTATGGCTAGGTATCCTTTTCTTGTGAGTGATTTTGCTAGAATGTCATCAACAAAGTCTTTCATTATGGTGTGCATCATGTTGTGGAAGATTGTGGTCATAGCTCTCTGATATGTTGCATCGGCATTTTTCAAACCAAATGGCATGACACACCAACAATAGGTGCCACAAGGACATGTGAATGCAGTCTTGTGTTGGTCTTCAGGTGCAATTTTTATCTAGTTATATCCGAAAAACCATCCATTAGTGACAACATGGTGTGCCCTGCCGTGAGATCTACAATCATGTCAATGTTTGGCAGGGGGAAATCATCTTTAGGACAAGCTTTGTTCAGGTCCCTGAAGTCATTACATATTTGGACTCTGCCATCTGGTTTGGCAACTAGTACTATGTTCGAAACCCACTTAGGATAGTCTATTGGCATGATGAATCCAACATCCAATAGTTTCTTTAGCTCTTCTTTCACCATGAGGGCTACATGTGGGTACATCTTTTTGAGTTTTTGCTTTACTGGTTTAGCTCTTGGAGCTAAAGATAAATGATACATTATGAGATTCGGATCTAGCCCTAGCATGTCTGCATATGTCCACGCAAAATTGATTTGTTTTCTCTTGAAGAAGTCGGTAAATGCTGGTTTTTCTTGTTCTGTTAAAGACTTTGCCATGTGGATCATTCTAGGATCATCACCTATACTGACATTAATCGGTTCTACTGGTTCTATCAAGATTCAAGATCTCTCCTGATGTGTAAGATTGGGTAGAGGGTCAAGCCTTCCATCCTTTGGTGCTTCAGAGAGGTTTTCACCATTGGATACGTCTATATTTTTACTTTTTTTGTGATCTAATACTGTCGCAGAACAGTTTTCACCATTAGATCTTTCTTTCATTTTGACATTTTTGAGACTAAAAGGCTTGGCACTCTCTCCAAAATAAGCCTTCTCGTTGAGTTCTATAGCATAGCCACCTCTATGGTCCCTTGCGGGTAGATGATCTCTAAGCTCAATGTAGTCTATGATAGATTCATCATTCTCAAAGGTATCGAGCTCAGGGGTAGTACCTTGCAAGTCCCAATCTATGAGTTCAGGGTGCACCAATGGTAAGGGATCATTGGGTTGGTCTAGTTTGATGGTGTTTATGGTTAAGATAGAGTTGGCAAAAGCACAGATGAAGTCTACGATGGTACTCTCTATTAGCAGATCCATTAAGGGGGGTACCATTCTTTCCTCATGACTTTTACTATCGTTATTACGCGGGTTGGACTCTAGTGGTCTAGCCCTTGGACCTTGTCTCTCATTTGTGTGGGTTGGATCATACTCGTGGACAACATCGATGCCTTTGTCATCACAAGATAGCTCAGAGAGGCTATCCCATTCATATTCATTGGAATCAGTCTCACTTCCCAGTTGTAGTTGCTGAATTTGATCAACCAGATTACTAGTAGATGATTCTGGTTGTTTTCCTTTATTTTTCTTTGCTTTGTTGGTTCTTGATGTGCCATTGTAACCTAGCCCTATAGTATCTCAAGCTGTCAAGGTATGAGGTTGGATGGGTTTAGTGATACCATCCTTTCGTGAATTGAGTGGACCATGTCCTTCATACCCCATTCTTTGTAGCATTTGGAATCCTTGACCATATTGTTCTGTTGGTATAGTGTGATGGTCTTGTTGTGTGGATGAACTGTCTTCATCCTTGTATAGCCATTATAAGATATCCTTTTCATCACTTTCATCTTCGAGGCTTCCCCATTTGATAAACGAACCTTTGGTAGCTTTGTCTGCTTTTGGTTTGCTCAGAGTGGGTTTTCCATATGATCTTGGAGATATGGGGAGTTGTGCCAAACAGAGGGATTGGGAGATTGTGTACTCACCCAAGCCCTTATCTTTGAGTTTGAGGCCAGGTTGTGAGGCTTTTGAAGAGGAAGCAAGTGAAGCTGGGTCAACACGAGATGAAGACGAAGCAGAGGCACGGTTGTTAGGAATCACCACTTCAGGTTTAGATTGAATGGAGTTGCAATACTGAAATGGGTTGGGGTCACCTTGTATGGTGATCTCTTGACCTTCGTAAGGGAATTTGATACACTAGTGATATGTTGACGGTATTGATTTTAAAGCATGTATCCATGGTCTCCCAAGAAGAATATTGTACGCTAGCTCCATATCAAGGACTTGGCAAGCCACATCTTTTACTATAGGTCCCACTCTGATTCGTAAAGTAAGAATTCCTTTGGAAGTTCTCTCCTCCTCATCATAGGCTTTTATAGTGATTTTCTTTTTTGGATCTATAGCTTTCTTTGAAAACCCCAATGTAAGGATTAGCTTCAAGGTGCAAATATTGAAACCAGCTCCTCCATCGATTAGGACTCTTTTTATCTTGTGTTTGTGTATGAAGGCTTCGATATGAAGAGAGGCATTATGAGGTTGGGTGATTGACATATCATCCTTTTCAGTGAATGATAGGGAATGAGGTGAGGTTATGTGACCTACCATGGTTTGAAACTATTCTTCAGCTAGGTTTGTTGGGACGGAGGCTTCCGCTAAAGCTTTGTCAAGTATGGCCCTATGAGACGGGGATAGACGTAGAAGTTCCAGAATGGAGATATGTGCGGGTGTCTTATGTAGCTGATCCAAGACACTGTACTAATTAGCCGGAGGGGCAGAGACTCCTCTAAGAGTGACTCTATTACTACAGGTGGTAACATTGCAATCTGGATCTTTGTTCATAGTGATCACATTGATGCGTGAATCACCTTCTGAGATATGGTTAACAACATAGTCAAAGTTGACATTTCTGTAATTCACGTTGTTAGATCCACTATTGTTTTGGTTAGAAGGTCCTCCTTGCTCATAGTTGGGAAGAGGATCCTTGAATGCCTGATGATCACTATTAGAGGTATGTCTGTTAAGTGACACTTTGTTTTGTTCAATCAAGTCTTGGATAGTGTGTTTGAGCGCAATGCAGTCGTTAGTTTTGTGCCCCTTGTTTCGGTGGAACTCACAGAAGTCGTTGTCGTTCCACCAATGAGGTTTGACTTTTGGTTCATATTCACGCGTAGTTGGAAGTGTTATGATATTACTTGTGACTAACTTCCATAGGGCAATTTCCAATGATTCTCCCAAAGGTGTGAATTTTCTCCTAGGTTGAAAATTTGAAAACCATGATTTAGTGTTTCTTGGTTTGTTTTGTGGGGGGTTGTTTTGAGGAGTTGATAAGTTGAAGATTGGTTGCTTAGGTGCTGCATTCTTGGCATCTACCACCCCAACATTCACAATGTTTTTTTCTTTGTCCAAAATCTTGGTTTGTCTGCATTGGTGTTGGTACCAGGAGTGTCCTTATAGAGCTTTATTTGACCTTTGGCGATTAAAGCTTTTTCGATGATTAGACCCATCTCAATGACCTTGCTAAAGGAAGTAGGACATTGGACTTGTATTTGATAGCTTAGGTCGGTTTGTAAGTTATGGATAAACATTTTCAGCATTTGTTTTTTAGGCATTTGATGTGGGCACTTACTTGCCAGCTGTCTCCATCTTTGTAGGAAGGCGATGAAAGACTCTCCACCTTTTTGCTTGGTGTTACAAAGATCTAAGATTGAGGTATCATGCTCAATATTATAGGAGAAGTGTGTAACAAATTTGTCCACAAGTTCATTAAATATTCTAATGTTGGGTGGTAGTCTAGAAAACCATTCCATGGCTTGTCCTCCCAAGCTTCTTGGAAATAGTCGCATAAGGTAAGTATCATTGTGTGTGACTTCAAGACAAGAAGCATTGAATTCCCTAGTGTGGTCCCTTGGATCACCCTTTCCTCGATATTTATCAAATTTTGGCACCTCAAATTTAGAGGGGAAAGGTATCATGATCAAGGTTCTATCAAAAGGATATGGTGAAATATCCTCTAGGGAGTAATGCTTAGTTGATGCTCCTGTTTGCATGTCCATGAATTGTTGTTGTAAAGCTTGGATCTATTGGGTCACTAAACTCAAGGCATCCATAGGATCTTTGGTTGTTTTGCTTTTGTCTACGGGTATGTCCTCATGTGTGCTTCCCTCAAGGTGTCTTTCTTCCTCCGATTCTTTTAGAGCTTCTACGTCAAAATCTTTAGGGAGCTTGACTCCTAGATGTGCTAAGTGTAGAAAGAATTTGGTACGATCTTGGGCAAGTACTCTATCCATTAAGCGTTGAAATCTTCAGTCTTGCTACGTTTGGAGGACCTCTTCCATAGAGATTTCCTCATCACTTTCGTGAGAGTTTGGGATAGTTTTCTCAGCCATTTCAATCTGTTTTTGTTTTTGTAATCTTGTTAAGACCATGCAAGGTGACTAGAGATGGGATGGAGTGAGTTTTGAGCAAGGTGCTAGAATGTGACAAGATTTTAGCAAGGTTCTTCTTAGATCTAGTTGGTGTCAAACAAGTTGGGTGTAGAAAATGATAGTCAAAGTAAGGATGATAGAAATCCATTTACTTGATGTGGACTAGTCTTGCACAAGGCACTAGTGGAGTTTTGATAGAGAAGGATAAGTGATCCTTGATAGTGGAGACTCACTAGGTTTGTTTGAGATGTGATGTGATCAAGAATAGATTGGTTCTAACCTTGTTGGATTTTGGAAAAATTTTGTGAGAATGATGAAAAGCAGTTATGGTGTGGAAGAAGAGAGAAATGGTTGACTTGCATGATTTTAATCAGATTTTGGAAAACTGAGACAGGTTTGAAATGAGATTTTGAAAAGTTTGATATTTTTTCTCTTAGAAGGTACGGAATTGCTTTCTGGATTAGATGCGCAACAGTAAATGCACCACAACAGAGTTCAAAAGTGCCACAGGTCAGATCAAATGCGTAACTTTGGTAATGTTTTAAATGTGCTGCAACAGGTATCAAATGCACCGCAAGTCTTAGAAAATGCGCTGCAGGTCAAATCAAAAGCGCTGTTCTAGTTTTTGAGCTAGTTTTTCAGAGTTTTTGGAATGTTTTTCTAGATTTTTCTGTTTTTGGTTTGAAAACTTGGTCTTTTCTTGAATTTTGCTTTTCAATTATGGCAAAGACATAGCAAACACAAAAATTTTCATTTTTATCTTTTGCTATTTTTTTGTATTTTTAGACTTTTTGACACAAAAACAAGTACACCCTAGGCTGGATAGGACAGTATTTGTTGAATCCTCTAGCTGTGCATATTCAAAGCGTGTAGCTCTAGGATCTGGTAGCACCAGCTCCCCTCCATGGAATTCACTTCTCACGCATACCAGATTCAGGTTTCCTTAGGCTCGTACCCCCACCGAACCTTAGGATTGTCCCTGCTACCTCTACTAAGAATCACATGAATCAAGGCCACTTCAAAGGCTTCATCTTTTGTGTCAACAAATAGGGGTTTTTGGTATACTAAACAAGTGGCTAAGTAGTCAAGGCAACCCTTCGAGTGGTTACACGTGCAGTGGCACTACTCTCCATTATGGAGTCTCCCAGCCTCCAAGGGTTATGCCTTGGAGGGTTTTGGGGGAGGTTGGCCATCGATGTAACACATCAGCACTCATTGCAGGAGGTTTTCACCTCAAGCACAATTTATTTTAAGTGGATTGGTTGGGCTTGGCTTTAGCCTGTTACCACTTAGGTTCATTCCCACTTAGATAGGTGGGCATCCAAGGGCAGGCCCCTCTAAAGGTTATACAGATGGAATAACAAGTCTAGCATTTTGGTCACCTAGTAAAGGGGAGAGCATAAGCCTATTGTCATTCAACAGTCACAGAATACACTGATTAATCCAATCCTAGTTAAAAGGAAAAAAATAAATGGGCTATCTACTTGTGCACTCATGCATTTGTTAACTTTGAAGTGTTTAAAAGATAGCAATGTTCATTCCCATTTGTGAGATAGCAATATTCTAACTAAGGAGATAGCAATATGCAAAGATAATAGTGGTTTAGTTACTATCCTCCTAATTAAAAACTACGTGAGATATGTATGCATGCATTTTTTTGTTACTTTTTCCCCTTAATTAATCGAAGTGAACTAACTAATGTAGCTAAATGATCTATTCCAACCTCTAATCCTACAAGACAAACTTTAGCCTAAACAGAAAAAATAGATGAAATCCTAAAACCACAGTGCAAAACAGAAGTGCCACTATACAGTCTGAATGCGTAGAAACAGAGCTTGTAAGTGTCGATTTACAGATGCGCTAAGAC
The DNA here is from genome assembly GCA_027924645.1 of Cunninghamia lanceolata. NCBI lineage: Eukaryota > Viridiplantae > Streptophyta > Pinopsida > Cupressales > Cupressaceae > Cunninghamia > Cunninghamia lanceolata. The sequence goes on from BSBN01000567.1 coordinate 6,182,216, forward strand.
AGGTGTCAAAAGTACTGTAAGAAGAAACATATGCATTAAACTAACAAATGCGCTGTCAAACAGTATAAAAGCGACGTTCCTTAAGATGCATGCGCTGAGGTTGTGCAGGTGCCGGAACAGGGATCGTATGCACCGTCTCAGAGTATGGATCATATTACCGCAGGCACCGGAACATAAGGCAGAAGCATCGGTCCAGAGAGTGTTTGTGCTGGAATACTATGTGCACCGTAACAAGAGGTAAAAGGGCCGTAACAGAGGATGTATGCGCCGAATGAACCTGTCAGAACTTGTACGACACCTGTACAGAACCTGTCACTAAGAAAACTCAGATTTTGATTAGATTAGGGGCAAGGGCCCCATGGTGGGTGCCAAAATGTGATGGGTGAAATGTGGGATTAATCAAATCAATAACAAACCCAATACATCAATGAAATATGAAGGAAAAAGGATTAATAATAAAGAAAAATGATACTTACAACCTTTACCTTTCGACTTCCATTGCTCACCTATTCTTTCTTGACCTTGATGTGATGAAGATTGGCCCTTAGGAAGCTTTCTTCCTTGCTTCGATTACTTAAGATGCTAGAGAGAAATGGCTGTGATACTTGATTGTGTTGAAGATGAGCTTCAACACAATATGAATGATAGATATGATGAATAGTGCGATAATGGTGGTAGGGGTTCCAATGGCGCGCTATATTTCCTGCAGCATAAGTTTACTCGAATGATGGATGATAAATGAAGAAGAAGATCAATGGTTGAAAAGAAATAAGAAGATCAACGGAGGAGAATGGTTGAGGAACATGCAACAAATAGAAGGACATGTGTCACTCAAAAAGAAGCTTTGTTGAGTTAACTGCTCTCTTGATGAGGATGAGTTTTTGTTTTTCTTAAATTAGAATATCTTTTTCTAATTTAAGAGCAAAGTTGCTTTAACTCAGCTTTTGCTTTTTTGCATGACAAGAAGAGTTTATTTTTAGAAGATAAGAAAGCATAATTAAATAAATAGATTTATTTAATTATTTGTAGATAATTTGGACGAACAAATAAAATATTTAATATATTTTATTTTTAGAGATTTAATTTAAATAAATTTGCATTTTATTTAAATTTAGAAGAACGGAAGATTTAATTAAATAATTAAAATTATTTAATTATTTAGAGGAATAAAGTAAATGTAGATGAAATTAATTAAATAAATGTAATTTATTTAATTAAATGGGAGAAAGTGAATCAAATAAATAAATAAATTTGTTTATTTATTGATAGAGGAATATGACGATGTAATAAATATTTAAAATATTTATTTAAGTAGAGTCATGTCATTTTTAGGTGTATACAGGGGCAATTGGAAGAAATTGAGGAAAGAGCGGATGAATTAATAAATGAAGGAGTCATTACTCCTATGGAAAATCAAGTACCACAGGCCAGATTGGAGTTAAAGTTTGAAGAAGACAGTCTCAGAAGATGCATCACAGCTACTTAGGATTTAGAGGAGAAGGCAGATAGCATGATCAGGTTGCATATGAAGATAGTTGAGAAGCTAATTGACCATGAATGTATGGACGTACCAGCATACAAATTGCAAAGGGCATTAAAAGAATTTAAGGCCATCTTTGCACCATGTCTAGAGAATCCAGATGCTTATTTAAGTAAACAAATGATTGATTCAATAATGGAGGCAAGTGCCAAAATAAAGAAGTATAAGAAAAAGATTGAAGGTTTGAATAAGGAAGAAAGGAACTTGAAGGAAGGGGTCATAATGCAAGAATATATATGGACAAGAAGTCTAGGGGGAAATCGTAATTTCATAGAAGGTGTCATGAATAACTTTAGAATATACTTGAAGGAATAGTAAAGTATCAAAAAAGGCAAATAATACTAAAGAAAGAGTTAATTGAAGGGTATCAGCGGGCAAGGTCAACAAAATGGAAGAGGTCAACGGGCATCTTGTTTTGAAAAGATTCCAAAGGTATCCTTTGAGACAGGCAAACATACCACGAAGAAATTTTGAGAAATGGTTAGGAATGAATGTACACCCTTGATCAAGAAAGTTTGAATTCTGACTGTAGATTAGGTTTTGTAGCCATAGCAGAATGCAGGTTCAAATTCTATATAAGAAGCTCTGCTACTTGTATAATATTCGCACAGGGATTTTTGAGTTGTAGCTTGCACTTGTAATTTGTTTGAACATCTGAATAGAGAAATATTTATTTTAGTTTAGAAGAGGAGTTTGCCTCTGTCTACATTAAGGAATACGCGGAATGTCTGGTTTCCTTGTTGTATCTGTAAAAATGTCTATAACTTTTTTGGCAATTTGATTGATGAAACAAAAGGTCATTCATACATTGTAAATTCTATATGACTGTGTGCTTTGAGTACAAGTAAACTTGGAATTCTGCGTCTATTACAGATTGTTTTCTAACTTTTACTGGTATCTAAAGTATTATCCTTTGAAATCTTGGAATCTTTGATGTGTATTCATGAAAATACTCAGGACTTCACATTTGAAGATTTAGTATGTTGATTTGATTAATTCGCTATATTTCTTAAAGACGTGAGTAACAGAGCATTTAGATCCTATAGTGAAATGATATTCAACTTGATTTTCTCTAACTTTTCCCCAAACATTTGAAATAATTAGCTCAAACGTAGAAATTTTAAGGAAATTGTCTTACATTTGAAAGAAGCATGAAGAATTATGTTAATATTTGACAATTTTCGTATCAATTCAAAGGGCAAAGCATTTTTCACTTTAAATCATACAAAGCTTTGTAATACAATAATAAGTTTATGCAAAGGAATGAACAATTTGTTTATATTTGCAACAGTTTGCATAATTTGAGTCCAGTAAGTCACAGATTATCTTAAATCAAGTAAGGCCCTTTGAATATTACAGTTTCACATTAAACCTGCTGAATTGTCCACAAGGTCAAGACCTGACCATACAGAAACTTGGGATTAAGAACTCTTAGTTGATTTCTTCATATCTTTCAAGACAATTTAGGTTCATTTTGTGAATTTTAACTTTTGTTATGAATGTATAAAAACAATCATCAACAGATACATGCAGCCCTAGATAATAGATAAGTTGAATATCAAATCACTCCTATTGAAACCACAAGTATTTTATCTGGTTTCCAATTTTAGTTTTGATAGATACTAGTGCTACAAAATGTTTCATTTCTCCTAAAGTTTTAAGTAAGATTTCTAGAAAAGATGGATACATGGAAAATACTTGGTTAGTTGAATATGCAAATTAGACCAGAGATCAGGTAGAGCAATATTTGTTTGAGGCTAAGGTTGAACTTTCGAGTTTCTCCTCCAAAGTGAACCTTTATGTAGCCCATTAGGCTCATATGGTGTCATCCTTGGGATAAACTGGTTATGAGACATAGGGCTAAAGTGGATTGTTTTTCTAAAACAATAGAGTGCTTAGATGACCTTGGGAATAAAGTCAAGATTTCTACAAGGTAACCCTAGAGAGTTCAAATTGAGACAAATATCTGCCCTACATATGAAAAGAGCCCAGAGAAAAGGATGCCAACTTTTTTCTATTAAAATGGAGAAAATAAATAATCAGAAGGAAACTAGTTTCCAAGATGATTTGGTGTTTTATGAATCTCAGAAACTCCAAGGAGTTGAGAAGAGGGAATCCATAGATCAGGAGAGATCAAATATGGATAGATACCCTTTTCTTGGAGATTTTGAGGATGTATTTCCGGATGAACTACTGGGATTGCCTCCTAAAAGAGGTTTTGATTTCTCAATAGATATAATTCCAAGATCAGAACCTATATCTAAAGCTCCTTATAGAATGACCACAATCGAGTTAATGGAGCTAAAGGCTCAGCTACAGGAATTGCTTGATAAAGGATTGATAAGACCTAGTGTTTCACCCTGGGGAGCACCAGTAATTTTTTTAAAAAAGAAGGATAGTACGTTACGACTATGCAGAGATTACCGTATGCTAAATAAGGCAACGATAAAGAACAAGTATCCATTGCCCCACATTGATGATCTCTTTGATCAAATGCGAGGGGCAACTATGTTTTCCAAGATCGATCTTTGATCCAGATACCATCAATTGGAGCTAAAAGATGAGGATATTCACAAGACAACCTTTAGAACAAGGTATGGACACTATGAGTTCACTGTCCTACCCTTCAAATTAATAAATGCACCTGCAGTATTTATGAACTTAATGAATAGTGTGTTTAGAGATTGCTTGGACAAGTTTGTCCTTGTTTTCCTTGATGATATTTTGATTTACTCTGAGAGTGAGGAGGAACACCTTTAGTATTTAAGGATTTTTCTTCAAAGGTTAAGAGAGCATAAATTGTATGGAAAGATCTCGAAGTGTACTTTCTTTCAAAAGGAGGTGCAGTATTTGGGTCATATAAATTTAGCTAAGGGAATAGTTGTGGACCCAGTCAAGATTAGAGCCATTTTGGAATGGCTAGCACTAAGAAATGTACATGAGGTCTGAAGTTTTATGGGCCTAGTAGGTTATTACAAAAAAATTCTAGCAAATTTTCAAAAAATTGCTTATCCTATTACTTCTTTGCAAAGAAAGGGAAAAAGATTTGATTGGTCAGAAAAATGCCAGGAGGCATTCGATCAACTAAAAGAAAGATTGACTATGACACCTATTTTGAAGGTACTTGACCTGGAAGGTCATTTTGTAGTCATTATCGAAACCTCAAGTGAAGGTTTTAGGTGGTGTACTTGTCCAAGATGGATAGGTTATTGCATATGAGTCCAGGAAACTAAAAATTATGAACAAAATTATGCCCCACATGTTTTGGAATTGCTAGCAGTAATTCATGCACTACAAATGTGGAGACACTACTTGCTTGAAAAACTCTTTGAAATTAAAATAGACCATCAAGGACTCAAATATCTGTTTACTCAACCACATTTGAATGCTCTCTAGAGAAGGTGGTTAGAGCTAATATCAAATTATAATTTTGAATTTAAATACATTCAAGGCAAGGAAAACTGAGTGGTGGATGCCTTAAGTAGGAGAATACATATATCCCCAATGATTTCCATACATTCTAATTTTAAGAATCAGGTATTACAAAAGTCTAAGGGAGATGAGTATTATGAGCAGGTAAAACAAGCTCTTATGGATAATCCTCATAATCCTAGATATGATGGATTTTATGTTGAACCGGATCAGTGGAAGGAGGTTCATTTTGCACCTTATTTAGGATATCTTGGAGTGACAAAGTTGTTAGCTTCAATGTGAAGTCCTTATATTTCTAGAAGGGAATGAAGAGGGATGCTGCAAGGTTTGTGGCTGGATGTCTAGAATGCTAGAGGGTGAAGGCAGAACACCATCACCCGACAAGACCTTTATACCCTCATGAGAACCCGAAATGGAAATGGAAAATCATTAGCATGGATTTTGTGCAAGGACTTCCTATGTCTAGGAATAGGCACAATGCTATTCTAGTTGTGGTGGATAGACTCACCAAGGTAGCACATTTTATACTGGCGAATTTGACAGATGGGGCACCAGTCATAGCCCGCAAATTTATGCAAGAAATTTTTAGATTGCACGGTATTCCTGAGAAGATTATCCTAGATAGGGATGCTCGTATGACATCAATGTTTTAGAAAACATTATTCTCCTCACTTGGAACTCAGTTAAACATAATCTCTACTTATCATCCCAAGACGGATGGCCAAACTAAAAGAGTAAACCAAGTGTTGGAAGATCTACTAAGAATGTATTGCATGGATCAGCAATACAAATGGGAGGATTATCTTCCTCTTGTGGAATTTGCTTATAATAATTCCCATCATTCCACTATAAAGATGGCTTCATTTAAAGCATTATATGGAAGAAAGTTCCCAACTCCTATAAGTTGGGATAAGCTAGAAGATAGGATTAGCCTTGGTCTAGAAATGCTATCAAACATGGAAGAGCAAGTCCATTTGATTAAGAAAAGGCTAGCGGAAGCGAATGATAGGCAAAAAAGTTATGCAGATGCTAAGCGCATCGCAAGGCATTTCTCAGTGGGAGAAAAAGTACTCTTAGGAGTCAAACCCCAAAAGAGTTCTATTAAGGTTAGAAAGACATTCAAACTAGCTCCTAGGTATGTGGGTCCCTTCAAAGTTCTTGAAGAGTTCAACCCAATTGCATACAAGATTGCTCTGCCACCAGCGCTTGCCATGATGCATAATATTTTCCATGTTTCATATTTGAAAAAGTTTATTACAGGAGATAATCATGTTCCAATTCTTGATTGGAATGCCATACAGGTGAAGGACCCAGGGGTGGTAGTGATCAATCTCATTAGGGTGCTCAAAATACGTAAGCTACACTTGTGTAATAAAGAGATAACTCAATGCAAGGTCCAGTGGGACCAGTATGTAGAAGAGAATGTCACATGGGAGAGTTATGAAGATATTTATCAAAGATTTCCCCATCTCTTTTAAAACTTTTCATTATGATGAACAAACACTTTTTATGTTGTTATGATCTTTGGAAACATTAAATCAGCAGGGACGATGATTTTAAAGGGAGGAGATATGTTACATCCCCAATCTTGAATAAGCTTAATTTTACTTTTTATGTGGTAAAATGGATAAATAACCATAGGTTAATGATTTGATTTTTGCAGAAAATATCAAGATAAATCATTAATTATATTGATTATGATTAATACTTAGATTAGACATGAGATTACATGTTGATATTATTTTATCATGATGTTTTATGATTTATCAATGATATAATGATCATGGTTTGTATGATTGTGAGTGTAACCAAGAAAGGAATCTTCCTTCATGAATGGAAGGAGATTATCACTAGAGAGAAGGGGATAGATATTCTGAAAAGACCGGTTTTCCATTTGAAGTCTCAAAATGATCATTATGTGAACCCATGTGAGAGAAGGCATGTGACTGATAGTTTCTATCTCGAGATTATCCTTGATTTGACCATTATTGATTCGACATGGGGAAAAGGTTTTCCAACATCAAACTTCGTCGAGTTGGTCGAAAGAGTTTTCTGAATTCTTTCTCTTCTTTGCTCAGTAGCTGATGCTGACATAAGCATAAGGTGGCAACGGGGAAGAAGGTCTTGATCCACTCTCACCTTAGTCATCAATGAATATCAACTTACGTTGAAATGGTAATGTTACCATCAAGTTGATATATATATTATGTATATATTTTTTAAGTAATGATATGGTGATAAAGATAATGGTTATATCAAGCTATTATTATTATTTTTCCTTGTGTTAGAATTTACCCATAGATGTTATCATTATGCTCATGTGGGAGAGCATTTTCCCCTCAACCCTCGAAACAAGGGAAGGAGTGGGGAATAACCCACTTGGTCACGGGGGTGATTGGGGCAGCTGGATGAAGGCATGCCCTCTCATGGAGATTAAGGGGGAGGAAGTTTAGCATCATGGGGTTGCGAGTTGAGAGAATCCCATTCTCTCAAAGAAGGTAAGGGTGAGTATTTTTTTTGGGGTTATTCTTTTTGGCATGCATGCTTCTGGCAGGAGGAACGAAAGGGAAGAGAGCACTGTCATTGGCAAGGTAAAGATCACGAAGGAGCTTAAGGGATTTGATAAGAACTAAGGCCAAAGTACTCAAGTAATCCCATATACTTTGATTATGATAGAATATGTAGTGTTTACGTACCTCTATTCTCCTTATGGCTTCCACTGTGTTGAGTGGTATCACATGTCGGCCAGGGCCAAACCCTTGTGTCATGCATGTTAACTATTTATGTTCAATTTAAGACTATTTGCTTTGGACGAAACTTGTCTCTGTTATTTCTATGCTATACTTTGATAGCTATGCTATCGTTTGATCAAATCTTGTCACTGTTATTTTTATGCTCTACTTCGATAGGCATGCTATCGTTTATTTGGAGCTTGTCTCTGTTGATTCTGTGTTATATTTTGATATCCATGCTATCGTTTCTTTATGACTATCATATGACTCGCCTTATAAATAGAGAGGTGGAAACCAAAGTATATGTCTTTGTAATCATATTTCTTACGTATACATATTGATAGATTGGTCGTGTCTACGTGTGTGTAGAACCCTGACTATGTCCACTGTCATAATGACAGGAATGACGAAACTTGGAGATAATAGGGTTATAAACCCGACCCTACTCTGTTGAACAATTACATTGTTATTATTATCTCTCATATTCAAGAGGTAGCATGGATTGTTTATTGTGTGCCATGGATATCATATGGTTGTCTATTATTAAGATAGTGTTATTAACACACTTTTACACCTTGTGGGAGGTCAGCTAAGAATAATTCCACCGGCTGAGGTATTTCTTTATAAACTTTAACCCAATAAGGTTGTGTATGATTATGAAACTCTTGACAACCTTGAGTTGGAATAGCTTAAGAAGAACTAATGTTCTTTAATACATGAATGTTGATAATACCACTAGTTGAGTGGTAGCTAAGGAAACCTTTAGTCAATGAGGTTGAAAGGTATAATGATATTATGGAACTATTTTGCAAGAACTCTAGCTAGCCTTCAAGGATGAAGAGGGTTCTTGAGTCTTCAATATAATTAGTTATTATTGTCAAATATGTAATAGTCTCCTATTTCTCCAAGAACAAGATTGTTATATCTTATGAGATTAGATATGGATAACCTCTTTATGCACAAACGTTGGTAAACGTACAACTCTTTTATTTTTTACTTTTGAGTAAACCAAGTAAAGTCATTATCAGGGAGGATTAGATTAGAATCCTCAGTCTCGATGAGTTCCTAGAGAACTTTTGATATTTTAAAAAAATTTCTCGTGTTGATATTGGAAATCAAACTATTTACAAATACAAACTTTTGCAATAAGGAATAGGGTGATAGGAAGTCACAGTTTCCGTGTTGTAGTTGCAACAAGAAATCTTGGACTGAACTCTAGAAATCAAATTTAGTAATCTAATTAGATGGACTAAGAATTACCTAATTCCATTGATAATGTATGTGTGTAGTTATCCTAGTCTAAGGAAAGATACCAAGTCAAACTGACTAAAGGAAATGATGAATAGAAAAGTTATGTCTAAAACCTCTAGCTTCTAAGTCGAGTTAGAGTGTATGAATAATCAACTACATTCATTGTGAAACATCTATGTATATTAAATCTTTGGCCAAAGTAATGCATCCGTCTCTACATGCATTAGTCGGTTCACTGTGCTCCAGATGGTATAATTTTTCCAATAGTGTCATACATAGTTAGAGCGGATCTATAGTTGTATGACCGTGAAGAATTATGAAGGACAAAACACTAGAGACTCAGATGGCAAACCTATTGATTCCTTATATCTATTCCATTTGTGAAGGATAGGGCCACTTCCAACTAGGAAGTTGTACGGGGCACCACCAATCTATGGTTGGAGGAAAAGCACTCAGGTGATGCTCTCCTTCCCAAGCAGATGATATGCCGAGGCTTATGAAGACAAATATCAACATTCCAGATGCAGTTTATTCTATTATATGACTTATTAGTCAAAATTTTTATGTAAAACTTATCATTATTACCATAAGCAAAACATTATGATTGTATAGTGAAGAGATTCATTAATATGTTATCTTTAAATATGTTGTTAATTTCAGTTTTGAAATTACTCAGAAAAGATATACATTTTAATTATTGATTATGAAATTGATTATTGTTAAATAGAAACATGACTATGTTGATCATGACGATTTACTTAATGGTAAATTGAGTTGATAATTTGGATAATATGAGTTGACATGTTACATCTATAGCCAATGTATGTGAAATATTCAATGAAATGTTTATGACAACCATACAACCATCAAACTTACACAAATATTTAATATTTAGTATAAAGTTAATGTTTACAAAGTTTGCCATGTAATTATTTTAATGAGTCATGAAATGTATGCCCATTATGACTCTTATATTTTATTTTTAAATGTTTATAAAGTTGTAATTTAGGTAATTAGACAATTATATATGAGGAAAGGGAAATTAATCTCACCTATTTATTGTAAACCTTGGACATTGTGAAGGGACTTTTTTGCCTATACATACAATTGGTATATGGGAAATGATGAAAGACTTTGTGATCCAATTTGTAATGAGTAAGAAGAATATTTCTAAACATTGTGTCATTCTATTCTTCATTAATTATAAGTTATTCTTATGTTTAATGTGTAATCATTTCTTCACATTTTCCTCGAATGTTCTGGATGCAAACTATAAAATACTTATTCTTGTGTTGATATTGTATGCCCAAATTGATTGACCTTTCTGTCTTCAGTTGGTGTTATTTATTCTTTTCTCTCTTCCTCTCTTTTATTGTTTTTCACTTTTGTGCCCTTTTGTACTTTCTAGTAAAAAGCACATTAAAATTTATAAAAGCCCCTATCATATGAGGGAGTTGCCCCTCTCAAATATAGAGGAAAATTGCTCATTCAATGGTGAGTTCTCAAACTATTACAAGCACATGTGATTGTCCATTAGGAGAGCCACATTTCTTTTTATGAAACACCATAGTGACAAGTTTACTTGTTAATAGATTTTTAATTCTAAATTAAATGCTAATGAAAAACATAAAAGTTGAACTCTCAAATTGATGCCAAGATATTCCATGCTTCTACTCAAATAAGAGTTATGAAATAAAGAACATGGAAATACATTGAAATATAATCAAAGGTAAATTATATCAAATATTATAGCTACAAATGTCTAATAGAACTGTGCATGAGCAATATAGTAAAAGTAAACTAGGATATTGGTTACACATGGGTTCATTCCCATAAATATAGGTTATTGAACGATTTAAGATAATGTATGGAAAAGCTCTTCATTTGATGCAGATTGGAAGTGTAGAATTTATTGTTGTTGATGCCCCAACTCTTGATAGATCTATGAGTAGAAAATCTACTTTTAAACTAGAGAATTTCAAATGCAAGATCAATTTTTAAAGGGATTAGATATCATAATTACTTTAGTGAGGATGAATTAGCTTGACTTTTGGAGGTTATCAAGCCTATCCTTATTCTTTTAGCCATGACCATGATCAATATATAGTATCTCCATAACCTACACCCAAATGAGGACTCTGACATGGCCAGATATGATGTAACTATATGGAAGTTTAGGAAGAACTAGAGAATCATCATCTACAAACTTTGCTCATGAAATGTTTGAAAAAATGTTTTGAAGGGATGTACATCTATGACCAATGTATGTGAAATATTTGATGAAATCTTTGCTACAGCCATACAATCGTCAAACTTACATGAAGATTTAATATTTATTATAAAGACAATGTTTATAAAATTTTCCATGTAATTATTTTAATGAGTCATTTAATGCACAGTCATTACAATTGATGCAAAGGGGGTTCTCACAAACCTCACACAAACATATTCAAATTACCAACAACAAATAAATACACAAATATGCAGTAATACAATTGATCTTCTTTATTCAACTTGCAACAATGTTTCACAATTTCAAAGAAAACTGATTACAGAAATGTATGCAGCCCTATAGGCTGAAGAAAACCATTACAAAACACACATAAATCTGTTGTATGACAACAAACAACATCACAATCAAACTATAGATGCTTCCTCTTCAAACCATTCTCCTGCATTATAAAATTTGGTCTCCAATCTGCAATATTCAACATTCAAATTTGTTGATCTTCAAACATGGATTCCATAATCCATTTTCTATTGTAGCACACCTTCAAAACCTTCCATAAAATTTCTTCTCACCTCCTTCGAGGAAAAGCAATGCCTTCTTTTTCCTTCCCCCCAAAATCTGCAAGAATAATCCCTCAAAAATTGTTAAAAACCCTTTAATAATCATTGTACCAACTCCATTTTGTGTAGCTTCACCTTTTCCAATGCCCAACCTAGAAGAATCTTTATCAAAATTCATAAAAAAACATTAAATGCTCCATAAAAGCAAAGTAAAATCCATTCCCAACAAATTGCCAAGAATAAGTAACAACTAGATTCCCACTTCCTAGAAAATAGCTCCAATTTTGGAAAAAGAATATGCCAACTCAACATGGGGGCCCAAATCCTCTAGCTACATTTGAGGAGCATTAATGAGTTGTCTTCAAGTGTAACTCCCCAAAAATCCATGCGTAGATTCCCTTTTTGAATTTCCACTTCAAATTGCCTTTATTAATTTTACACTCCAAAATTGTCTCCTAAACTATCTCCCACTCCTAGATTTTTGCAACATTATTATTTTTGCACTATTATAATAAAGCCAATTCATTTAATATATTATTTAGGCCTATATTTCATTTATTTTCCAACTCCAAAAGTACCAAACTATAGGAAATTAAAATATTTTCTTTTTGGTTGATGTGGATTGTCATTGACCGTGGATGCTCCTGCATCAAACACCCAAGGTAGTTTGAAATGTTTCATGAGTGAAACTCATAAACATTTATAAGTCCTATGCTTATTCTAAACCCACTTCTCTATCTTATCTACCTAAATATGCTTTACTAGTTTTCTCTGGAATTTAATATCCCTTCCTTCTTTCATTTTCCCTCTCTTTTTCCCTTTTTTCACATAATCCGACTCCCACCAATATGCACTAGGAAACTTAGGAAAATCATAAGATTTAGTATCCTCCTCTTCATTAAAATAATCAAATTTATACATGACCTCTTTCCTTGAAACTACTACAACAATTTGTCCATCATATTCCTCTTTTGTAACATTGTGTTCCTCTTTCACTATGTCTTCTAAAAGACAAGGTTCAGCTGCAAACTCTTTCTCCTCTACAGTCACATCAATGTTAGTAAAATAATCAAGGGGTTCATATTTCCCATCCTGCAACAAGCTATCAATTTTAAGATCTTCATCTTCAACAATCTCTTTATCAATCAAGAGATTATCAAACAACTCAACCTTCACTTGCTCATCTTCTTCCTCACTTGTACCTTCATTTCCCAATATGTCTATTTCTGTGATATCATTCCATTTGCTAATCTTATCATCCTCAAATAAATCAAGTTCAACAAAATTCTTACAAAAATTAGATTTTACCTCTTTTTCTCTCTCCACTGAAACTTTCAATCTACCCCTCTTAAATGCAATCAACACTGTTGCAACTTGTATTAGCCAATCATAATCTTTATCCTCACCCTCTTTCACTAACTCTTTAACTCCATAAATCAAACAATTACCAGTGTTATTACATACCTTACCTTCTTCCTTACTAAAGGGCTTCAACTTGTGATGAACTCCATCCTTTGTCAAGGTGTATGTATTAGCAAACCCATTGTGTATTGCTTTCCTGTCAAACTGCCACGGTCTTCCCAATAACATATGACAAACATCCATAGGCATAACATCACACAAAATCTCATCATGATAATTTCCTATATTAAATTTTACCAAGATTTGGTCGCTGACCAAAACTTTCTTGTCATCTTGTAGCCAAGCTATCCTATACGGATGCAGGTATTTTCTCCTCTCTAGCTGCAATTTACTCACCATCTCTTCAGAAACGAGATTGTCAGTACTGCCACCATCAACAATCACATTACATAATTTACCTTCACACTTACATCTTGTTTGGACAATGTTTTCCTTTGATCTGGTTCTTTTCCTTCATTCATCAAGGCTCTTCTTGTAACAAGTACTCCATTTTTTGCTTCTTTGGAGTGTGATGACTCTACATCTTCCTCATTCACATTTGCTGCCCTTGCATTATTTTTAGTTCTTGTACTGGTTCTTTCCTGGGAGGGGTTTGAGGGGATCATCCCCCCGGCGGGGGGTCCGTGGGCTGCGCGCCCCTGAATCCTCATTTTATTTATATTTTATTATTGTAAATCTAGATCGTTCATCATTAGGTCACAGATCTGATGGTCAATATTGTGTCAGTTATCTTGCCCTAGAAGGCAATCCCCTTTTATAAGGATATTTGTACTACATTTTTATCAGATTGGAGAGTAATATGTGCCGCTGGATTGACGACTGAAGAAATAGAGGAAGTGTATGTATTGTGATCTCATATTTGAAGATAATACAACTTGGAGCCTCTTTTCTCGGTGGAGTTTTTTATCCGAAAGGGTTTTCTCCATGTTACATATTGTGTTATGTGTTTAGTTCTTAATGCATGTTATTTATGTGTAATGGGTTTTAATTTATGTTGCAATCTCCATTGATTCTACATTGTTTAGAGGATAATAAGGTTTGAATCAGATTTCTGTTGTGATTTGCACCTTCATTTCTAACACATGACCGTTTCCTTTTCTACATTCCTTCTATCCCTTTTCCCCTGGCAAGTGTAGCATTAGATTTAACTTAATTCTCTAAGCCTTAAGCTTAGAAAGAGGAACCAACCTTCTCTAGAGGTTTGGTCTCAACTGCAAGGTCTCGCACCTTGAGACCAATCCCATGTTACTCTGAAATTGTTGAGACTATCAAAGCTTCAACAAAAGGGTGCAATTTCAGGTGATAACAATAACAAAGAAGGGAGATCTAACCTGGTATCTACAAGTTTGGATCTATGACACACGCATCAAGAGAAATCTAGTTGATGATGGTGCGACTATCAATATAGTGCCATTCTCTCTTCTTGAAAGAATGTGATATGGACATATGAATATCATAGCCTATCAAGATATGCTAAGGGGTTATGATAATTTGAAAGATACTATGATTGGGAAGATTATTGTTCCAATTTCTTCATGTCGAAAGACAATTCCAATAGTGTTCTACATTATTGATAAGGACATTGGATACAACCTACTCCTTAGAAACCTTGGATTCATAGAATGAAGGCAATCCCTTCCACATTATTCCAAGAAGTACATTTTCTTCACCTCAAAAAATCTACATTGGAAAGATAGATCATGTGCCATGCAACATGCTTAAAATAGACCAAAACAAAAAGAAAATATCTCGATTAACTATAAATTATTAACAAATAAAGTCATGATACGGTAGCCAATGCCTTAAGTCCTACCAGTAGAATAAGATAACAACTCAAGAAAAACAATGAATATGGAAATCAATAACATCAAGAAAGGGGAAGCATCAAGATAGAAATCAATAATCTCCAAAGAAATGACAACTAAAATCATGGAACTACTTGAAAAACATAGTCCTTTATAATTTCCCCTTGATATATTCATAATTAGAATAACAAAAAAAGAGAAGGAGAAACAACCAAAATGAATAGGTCAATCAAAATAAGCTCCTCCTCTCATTCAATTTGAAATAATATATTTAATAAGGATCGATCACAATGCTTTCGCTAACGTTGACAAAAACATGATACAAGGGTACGCTCCTTTAACACCACTAGGGAAAGCAATGTTGAGTGATACCTATAACCCTTTGGAACTTGGAGACTCATATATGTTTCTTACACCTCCTAGTGAGTCTTAGATCCCTTTGACCCTACTAGTACAAGTGAACTTAGAAAATTATCTCTTTGCAAACTCCATTTCCAATGAATCAATTAATAATCTGGAGGTTTCATCAAGATATTTTAGAGCTCCTAACAATTAAACCTCACCAACTACCTTAGTACAATATAGTAATGCTTGTCAACCACCTTAGGTCTAAATAGAATTGGTTGAAAATTTACTAGACAAAGATGAAGTTAGTGAGGGAAGATTCAAGAAAGAGAAGAAATTATGGGTAATTATTGGAGAAGAGCATCCTATAATTCTTGGATTACTCCAAACCTATATTGGGTACTCAATGGATTTAAGAACATAACCCAATGGAAGGACAAATCTAACCTTTGTCACTCCCAAAGAGCATAGGGAGCCTAAAACTACCATTGAGTTATTTTTATTTCTACAATAGATTCAAGGACTTGAAGTAAGAATTTATATGCAGGATGAATTTTATCTTCTAACTAAGCTATTATCTAATGATGGAACCTTGTATTGGACTCCATCTCATTATCAATCATATCAATGCCTATCTCACCTAATAGCAACTAATCCTACACAAGAGGATATTCCCATAGCACAACAAGAACTGACAGCTCCTTTTAGAATTGGAGAATTAGTTCTCAGAAGAGGAAGCACTAAGAATAAAGGACATACAAAAAAGAGAAAGTTTTAGAAGGACTGGAAGGGTCTGTATGTAATCAAAGAAGATGTTGGAAATGGCACATAACTTCTTAGCACTATAGAAGGGAAAGAATTTAGTGCGACAATTAATACCTTTCACTTTAAAAAGTATTACATTTAGAAAAATTCATAAAAATCATAAAATCATAAAAATCCAAAAAAATAGCAAAACATAAAAATCTCAAAAACATGCATCTTAATTATGTCCATCATGCATTTTTGTTTTTGACTTGCTCTTGTTTGATTTTTCTCTTAGAAAGGAGTCTTGTCTAGACAAGGGAGCACCTCGAAAGACTTACGGTACTAGATGCTACCTGGACCTGTGTAGTTGACATTTGGTGGAGTGGAGTGATTCACAACTATATTCTAGAATATGCCATCTCAATGTATTCTTTCCTCAACGAAGTAGAATTCCAATTCCTCCAAGAGTTGCATGGATCCTATATCAAGCAATTTCCACTTGAGATTAAGAATCTCTTCATAGATATGGGTATTGAGACTCTCCCTATGGTCAACTAAACACCCACGTCCCTGAGTTGTATGGAAGGCCAGAGATAGATGGAAGGTAGTTGGTGAAGAGATAAGTGTTTTTGGACTGCATCAGACAACTAAGAGGGGGGGTGAATCAGTTGTCTTAAAACTTTAACCAATTATGAACATCAACTTATCAATTACTTATATTATGACATAACCATGAAAGCATAAAATGAGAAGCTTAACACAACAACATAATCAACACAAGAGACACCAGATTTTTACATGGAAAACCCTAAAAGGGAAAAACCACGGTGGGTGTTAGCCCACAGAAATATATAAGTTATATCAATACCGAAAACTAGAGGCTCACTGCCTATGGGGCTCACTGCAAAGAACGGATCATTGCCAAGGGTTGGTTCACTGCTAGAATGGTGAATTGATTAGGTAGCATCTACTCCATGCCTGGGTTTAGTTCCTTTGAAGCACAATAAAACTTCTTTGCTCTGCTCTTTCACACCTTCGCACTTATCTCCTCATATTCACATACTCATACCTTTTTTGCAACTCTATTACATACTTTTATACAATTCATCAACCTTGGAATGTACATCAAGTTCGGCATTACATTCATCAACCATTGGAACATTCTCCAAGGTCGGCATTACAAAACATACGTAGAATAGGTCTAGACCTAATACAAAATCAACTATGGAAAATATGTAAAGATGTATGCAAATCAATTGCTCCTTAGCTGGGACTCAAATGCAATCTTCCACGTCATGTTACGCCTCTACAATCTTCAATGCGTCTCTGCAATTAATGAAATCAACCAAGTCAACCAATACTGGTGAGAACATTGGGTCTTTTAAGAGCATTCTTTAACCATGATCCAAATTTATCTTCGCAGACCAATCCGAAGATAGGAACATGATCAGGAGACATCCACAAGCACATTATAATCATCAGAAACATCTGCACACTACCCAAACACTTTACCCATCAGATTCTTCCAACTGGAGCACAAGAACAACATTGTCAGCCACTATCATAAGGAAAAGATCGCTTGCGGACCACCAAATCATGAACCATTGTAGTTGAAGGAACTTAACATCATTTTAGACTTAACTCTAGAACCATAAACCAAAATACTTCAATGTGGAGGATTGTGGAGCATAATACTTTCTCCCTGTCATAACTAAACATACAAAAAGAACTATTTTCACTCTGGTTTGGTGAACATAACTCACTCAATTCTTCATACCAGAGGCTCAAATTTAGAATATAACATCTTCAGAGAGACTTCTAAATAACTTCCAGTCCATAGACAAAGATATTCCTACAGAAAATGCAGAGCATTCTTCTGGACTGTTCTTCTGTATGCAATACATTGTTTCTACTACAACTCACTGTTTCTATCGGAGAGGCTAATTTTCTCAATATCCTCAACATCGAGGTCACTTACATAAGTAAATATAATGCATCTCACTTATTAAAAGCAAGCAACAAAATAAGCACATAGTTGACACCAATGACAACACAGATATGTTGACATCAATGACAACACCGATTAGGCACATACTTGCAACAATCTCCCCCTTTGTCATTGATGAAAACATAGGATGTGAAAAACTGTAAAGACCATCAAGACACAATTCTCCCCCTTTCTCTTTACACATCTGCACTCTTTTCTTTTCTAAGTTTTTCACATGATTTCTCTCCCCCTTTGACATCAATGGCAAATGGCACATACTTGTATTCTGCTGCTCTGATCCAACCAAACTGTTACCAACACATCTAGCTACTCCCCCTGAGAGGTAGCTCCCAAACCATAAATCCAAATCAAACAATAAGACTTTGAGTACCACTGGATTGATGCATTCTCATGCATATTAGTTTAGGGAAGAAGGGGTAATGACCCCTAACTTTCCTTTGAGATACTCAAAAGTATCTAAAGGTAGAGGCTTGATGAAGATATCTAAAATCTGATCCTTTGTGGACACATATTCCAACTTTACTTCATTCTCTATCACTTTCTCTCTCAAAAGTGATACCTTATAGATATATTCTTTGTTCTTGAGTGCATCATTGGGTTCTTGCAAATATTTATGGCACTTGTATTGTCACACAAGATTGCAATTGGATCTTCATAAATAACTCTTATATCTTTCAAATTCTGCTTCATCCATAACACTTGAGTACAACAACATGCTGCTGCAATATACTCTGCTTCTACAGTCGACAGAGAGATTGAATCTTGTTTCTTTCTCAGCCATGAAACCAATCTATTACCTAGGAAGAAGGCACCTCCACTTGTACTCTTCCTGTCATCAACATCTCTAGCCCAATCAGCATCTATATATGCACTAAGAGTGAAATCGTTATCCTTTGGGTACCATAAGCCATGATCTAGAGTGCCTTTTAAATACCTCAGAATTCTCTTTACTGCCATCACATGAGATTCTCTTGGATTGGCTTGAAATCTTGCAACAAGACAAACTGCATGCA
The DNA here is from genome assembly GCA_027924645.1 of Cunninghamia lanceolata. Taxonomy (NCBI): domain Eukaryota; kingdom Viridiplantae; phylum Streptophyta; class Pinopsida; order Cupressales; family Cupressaceae; genus Cunninghamia; species Cunninghamia lanceolata. The sequence continues at coordinate 6,201,301 of BSBN01000567.1, forward strand.
TAATATTAGGTCTGGTTTGAGTTAGATAAAGCAATCCTCCAATCATGGATCTATACTTTTTCTGATTAGTCTTAGGTAATTCATCATTTTTTCTCAACTTGCAGCTAGTCACCATGGGAGTACATACCGGCTTAGAGTCTTCCATCCCAAACTTCTTCAATAACTCTTTAACATACTTAGACCGAGATATGAAGATTCCTTTAATTGATTGATTGGTTTGTAGACCCAAAAAAAATTCATTTCACCAAACATAGACATCTCAAACTCATTCTGCATTTCACCAGCAAATTTCATACACATACTATCATTGCCTCCAAAGATGATATCATCAATAAAGACTTCAACAATCAAGATTTGATTATCATTAATATTAAAATAGAGATTACTGTCAGCAGTACCTTTATTGAACCCAAATTGTAACAAGTACGTATCCAACCTTGCATACCAGGCTCTAGGAGCTTGCTTGAGTCCATACAATGCTTTCTTCAACCTACATACCATATTATCTTGATCTGATAGCTGAAATCCTTCCGGTTGCTCAATGTAGACTTCCTCTTCACCATTTAAAAATGCAGACTTCACATCCATCTGATACACTTTGAAATCTTTATGAGATGCAAATGCTAGAAACATTCTGATTGATTCAATCTGAGCTACTGGGGCAAGAGTTTCTTCAAAATCTATCCCTTCAATTTGAGAATATCCTTTGCACACAAGACTTGCTTTATTCCTTACAACCTCTCCATTTTCATTCAGCTTGTTCCTGAAGACCCATTTGGTTCCAATAACATTTTTGTCAGCAGGTCTAGGAACTAGTTCCCAAGTTCCATTCTTCTCTATCTGCAATAGTTCTTCCTCCATTGCCTTTACCCAATTTTCATCATTGCAAGCTTCATTCACATTTTTTGGTTCAACTGTGGAGAGAAAATAGTAGTTTACTTGTTCTTCAACAACTTTTCTTCTTGTCAGTACACCTTTTCTTTTATCTCCAATAATTTGATCTTCAGAGTGATTGATTCTTACATACTTCAGGGTTTTAGCAACACTTTCTGGAGCCTTTTCTTCTTCATCTTGACTATCTTCTTGTTCAACTTTATCGTCATGAGTTGTAGCAGTATGTTCATCTGATTCATAGCCATTCTGATCTAATGTTATTCCTCTATCTTCATCCACCTTCACATTTGCACTTTCAACAATCTTTTTCAGTCTTTTATTGTAACACCGGTAAGCCTTGCTCTTGGTAGAGTATCGAAGGAAGATTCCTTCATCACATCTTACATCAAATTTCCCTAGATCTTCATCTCTTCTGATGTAGCATTTGCTTCCAAAGACTTTGAAATATCTTACTATAGGAATTCTTCCATACCACAGTTCATAGGGAGTTTTAGTACCATTACCTTTCACTTGAACCCTATTCTGAATGTAGACAAAAGTGTGTATAGCTTCTTTCCAAAAGACTTCTAGAAGACCTCCTTCTTTCATCATTGTCCTAGCAACCTTCTAAACTATCTTGTTCTTCCTTTCCACAACTCCATTATGCTAAGGAGTTCTAGGTATAGACAATTGCCTCTTAATCCCTTGCTCTTCATAGAAAATGTTGAACTCATTTGAAGTGAACTCACCTCCTCTATCAGACCTCAAACACTTGACTTTCAGTTCTAACTCATTTTCAACCATTGCCTTAAAGGATTTTAACTTTTCTAGAGCTTCAAATTTGTCTCTTAAGAAAGTAACCCAAGTCATTCTAGAATAATCATCAATAAGCAACATTAAGTACCTGTCACCTTGTAGACTTCTTACCCTTGTAGGACCACATAGGTTTGTATGCACTAGATCTAGCAGACTAGCAGAAAATTATTCTTTTCTCTTGAAACCTGTCTTGGTTTGCTTCCCAAACTAACATTCTTTGCAGATGGTATTGATGGGTCTCACAAGCTTTGGTAGATCTCTCACAGTCTGACCTAAACTCATCTTTACCAGATTGTCAAAGTTTATATGACACATCCTTTTGTACCACAACCAACTCTCATCTACTTGGGCCAATAAACAGTAATCACTAGTTCCTCTTAATTGATAAATGTTACCTCTGGTCTTTTAACTGGTAGAAATCATAGTTCTGGAGCTTTCCATGATCTTGCACCCATTGTCTTTGAATTACAGATCATAACCTTTGTCACACATCTGACCAACACTCAAAAGATTATGCTTCAGAACCTTCACATACAAGACATTATCAGTATTATGCTTACCATCAAATGAGATAGATCCTTTTCCACAAATCTTACCAGCTGCATTGTCTCCAAACCTAACCAATCCTCCATCATACTTTTCCAAACTCACAAACTTGTTTTTGTCATCGGTCATATGATGTGAGCATCCACTATCAATAATCCATTCATCCTTATCTTTCTCAACCTGAACTGCTAAAGCACTTTCTTCCACTGGTTTCTCTTCCTTCACATAGCTAACAGGATTAGTAGACATAGGTTTTTCTTTGATGGCAATAAACAAACATTCATTTGCACTAGTACTAGTATCATCAGATTCATCATTAGTCACACCTTCATAATCAAAATCTCTAACATAGTAGCATTTCTTTGGAGCTCTAGGTTTGTTCTCAAATCTTTTTCTATTTCTTTCAATTCTTTTAGGACATCTGGACGCATAATAACCTACTTTACCACAAGAAAAACATTTGAAAGGTAATTTTCCTTTAAACTTACCAAAACCTCTTTGCAATTTGTCAACAAAGTTAGCTTCAAGTTCATCAAAATTATTAGGTTCCACCTTATATTTATTAGCTCTAGAGATCTTTTCTTAAGTAATGGCTTTGAAGGCAGTCTCAACTTTTGGCAATGCATCACCAAACTCTCTCATCTCAAATGCTATAAGCTTTCCAAGTAATTGATCTCTGTCAATAGCTTTTATAGTAATTACTTCTTCAATTGCAGCTACCTTGTGACTATAGGACTTTGGTAGTGATCTGAGAATTTTCATCACAACTTCCTTATCACTGAGAGTTCCTCCCATACCTTTTATTCCAGTGACAAGTTCATCAACTCTTTGCATAAAGGCTGTTATGTTTTCATCTTCATTCATCTTCAAACCCTCATATTTCACTTTCAGGCTTTGTAGCTTGGCTTCTCTTATAGAATCATCTCCTTCATACAGATTTTTCAGCTTCTCCCATACCTTGTTTACAGATTCAAGATCCACAACTTTTGTCAATACTGTGTCACTTAAGGAACTTAACAGGGCATCCTTTGCTTTGACATCCAGCTCATGTTTTTTGATATCATCTTCAGTTGTCAAACCATCTTCAGGCATGACAAATTGTGACTGTGTAGCTAGCCATACTTTATAACCAAGATAGAGGAGATGGCTTTTCATTTGTACCTTCCAAAGAGCATAATTTGTCCCATCAAATTGTGGAGCTTCCCTTTTATAAGACATCCTGGATCTTCCTCAAGCTGTTAGGCCTTCTTCTGAGGAACCTTGCTCTGATACCAATTGTTGGACTGCACCGGACAATTGAGAGGGCAGTAAATCAGCTGTCTTAAAACTTTTAACCAATTATGAACATCAACTTATCAATTACTTATATTCTAACATAACCATGAAATCATAAAATGAGAAGCTTAACACAACAACATAATCAACATAGGAGACACTAGATTTTTATGTGGAAAACCCTAAAAGGGAAAAACCATGGTGGGTGTTAGCCCACAGAAATATATAAGTTATATCAATACCAAAAACCAGACGCTCACTGCCTATGGGGCTCACTACCCAAAATGATCACTGCAAAGAACAATTCAATGCTAAAGGGTGCTCATTGCCAGAATGGTGAACTGATTAGGTAGTGTTGTGTGGTTACACAACACGCCCCATTTTAACTTATCAAAACAGGGACCCAATTTTGGCTTGGCTTGTGTTGTCTGCTTTCTGGCGGTTTGGTAAAAATAGGTCAGGTGCATCATCATCATGAAGGTCAGGATGAGGTAGGTCATCATCATGAGGTCAGTTTGTCAAAGTTCATATTTTGTTTCTATGGCCTCATGATTAGAAAGAGCTTGAAATTCCATGCAGGTTTGCCTTTTACATCACTTGAAAATTCGTCCATATGAGAGAGTTATGCACAGTCAAAGTTTTGGTCAAACCTAATATTCGCATGAAGAGGGTCATATGTTATAAACTCATAAGTCATGTTGTCAAGATCATCATCATCATATTTGAAAAGCCCCCCGATAATATCCTGAGGTTGAAATATCCAGACGTCAAGTTTAAGTCGTAGTAAGCTTTTCCGGTCGAGCGGTCTTTTGTATCGTGAAAGGTCATCATCATGATCTTACTCTATCACCTGATAAAAATCATGCAGTCCCGAAACATCCAGACGTCAATCTTAAGTGATAGTGTGTTTTACCCGTCAAGCAACCTTGGGCACATCGCGAGCATCATGATATTCTAACATCACCCGATATTATAATATCATGCTGATGATCATCATCACCCTACTTAAGAAACCCACCATCTGCAAAATTTGCACGCGCACGTCAAAGTCCTGGTGATCATCATCATCAGGATCTTTCAAGGCAGGATCATATTTCGTAGTATCCTCCTGATCTCCTTTTGCACAATCATGATGATCACCTTATCTTTCAAAGGGGAGGGTGATATTTCATTCCTAAGTCATGTTGTCAAGATCATCATGATCTTGTTTGTCTACCCGACATTTCGCAATATCCTCCTGCCGAGAAGCATAACCTTTTGCAAATATCCTGATGACGTCATCCCGACCTGATAAACGAAGAAACAAATATCAGGATGACGTCACCATCACCTTTCTCCTTCGGCAGGATATTTTCCAAGGCATGATCCTGTTCGCCAATATGATGATGACGATGACGTCATGTTCGAAGATTAACAAAAGCCCCGGATATCCTGATGATGTCATCTGGACGTCCAGCAGGATCATATTTTAGATCACCTAGTGTGGATATGCTGATGATCATCATCCTAATCTTTCGAGCAGGTTACCTTGGCCGCAAAGGGGTCGCATTTTACTTTCATCATCCCGATCATCTTCCTTAGGTGACCCGATATTGCATTTATCCCCTGATTTTAACGAAACATGACGGTGACGTCATCTTTTGCATTTTAATGAAGCCCGAATATGACGATGACGTCACCATCATATTCCTTTCCTCAGCAGCAGGATCATATTCCAAATCCTCCTATTTGTCTTCATGATGATGATGATGATGATGTCTTTCTTTCCCCAATATGCAGAAACGAAACATCCTGATGTGCTTTTCATCAGAGCATTCGGAGGGAAGGAGCATCATATTTCGTGATATCCTGCAGCTAGATAGAAGACATAGAGTTGGTCATCATCATGATTTTTGGCGTAGGTATAACTGTTGCCGTCGGCCAAGTCTAATATTGTCAACCTGATCATATGTGGTCACACCGATGCGAACATGATGATGATGACCCGAAACATACAAACAGAGCATGCAAAGCCAGATGTGAAGTAATTTGTAAAGGGCGATTATTTCCTTGTATATTTTGAGATCATCATGATCATATTTTGAACCCGATATACAAGAAAATGGGCAAAAAGCATGAAGCGATGGAAATTTGGAGCCTGATTGCCTGTAGCTGCGCATTTTTGGGGGCTTGTTCAATAAAGCGTTTTACTTCCTGTTGTTTATCAGCATGATGATGAACTAAATTTTTGTCTGTTTATTTGCAGGAAGTCATGATGATGCTGCTGAAGCTGAGCATTGAAGTCATGATGATGCTGCTGAAGCTGAGCATTGAAGTCATGATGCTGTTAGAGCTGCTGCTGAAGCTGAGCATTACAAAGTTGCACATGGAGGCAACATGAGCCAGAAATGAGGAGGATGTTGTCAAATATGCTGTTCGCCAGCTAGAGACCAAATCAAGTTGAAGATGCTGGAATATTCTGTGCTAGCTGTACATTTGCTAACTGGCAAAGCATGTGCTTTTCATCTGGACCGTTGATTATTATGAGAAGATCCTGATCCTTGGATCACTATAACCGTTTTCTGGCATTTGATCTATATAAAGGCCAGAGCTTGTCAAAAGATAGGGAGATATACATTAGAATACACAGACGCATCTGGCGCATTAAGGCTAATTACTGTAGAATCAATTAGGAGATCGGATTACTGAGACTAATGAGGATAGAATTGTTGAAATGTCAAGGTTCTTTCTTCAGATCACTGTAAATGTACCTGTTCTTGAGCATACTGAATGGATATGAAGTTTCAGATTACATCCTGATTGTAAATTTTACGTAATCTTCTTGTTGATTTCTGGATATGTACTAGTGAATGCTGTGTTCAACTGGAAGCGCTTTCATTTCATTACATGTTGTTGTCAACTTTTCCTTTGAAGATTTGCACTAGATCATGCGGAGTTGTGGAATGTCCTGGTGAAGTATGATTTCTAGTTTTCCTTCTTTTCATTGCATGTATGGGAGCTTGTATGTGGATCAGTGATCTAAGTCCAGTAGTTTTGGGAATCTCATTCTTTAACCCTTTTCCTTTTTTCAATTTCATAAATTCATCACCATAACTGCAAATCATGATAAATAACAAGCAGAACAGAGAAATATGCTGAAATCCCGTAGGTAACTGAAAATCATTAGCATATTTGAGTTAAGCGCATGTATTATGGAAAATATCATGCAAAGAATCATAAATAATGATAGAAATCATGCAAATATCAGCCTGTAGGCACATTATTTGACTAAATTTATAGTGCAGAGGTAGAATTGTTGGAGACTTATGCAGAGCAAACATCCAGAGTAGGATATTTGAAGATAATGATGATGAACTTTGCAGAAACACGTAAGGCCCCTGAATGGAAAACAACAACACACATCAACCACTGAGTAACGTCAGTAGATTAAGACCTAATCAACGGAGACTTGGGATCATGAATTCTCTGAATTCATCGTATCTTTCAAGATGAGTAAAGGTTGTTGTGTAACTTTTATTCTATGTTTGTGAATGACTAACATCATGAGCAACATAAATTGGCGCTAGAAGGAGGGCTGAGCTGTTTCTCAGCATCATCAACAGAAGGAGGGCATGAGCCGTTTCTCAGCAAATAAATCCTATTCAGTTGAAGTGATATCCCCTGCCTCAGTTTAGCAGCCCGCTTTAAATCTTGCTAACGTATCTGCAGGCCCCTCACTTCTAACGCAACATAAATTGGCGCTAGAAGGAGGGCCGGCCCGGAAGATAACGCAACATCATCAGTATTTTTAGGTTTGATGGCGTGTAGGAGTAAGGTATCCTCAGATCACTCGTGGATTTCAGTAAATTTCGTAAATATTTGCTGTGACAAGATTGTATATGCACATTCTATGTAAAGATTTCCAGATCTCACATAAATATTGCAGGCTTTACAGTAGATCTCTCTGAATTCACTAATATCGGCTACAGATGCGTAAATTTGTTCAAGCTTTGAGAATTTGAGCTTTAGACACTCGAGATCTTGTGTTACGGGTCAGGATATCCCAATATCCTGTCACATTTTTGGATTTTCTGCAAATATTGCATAAATATTTCAGCATTTCAGTTAAATGTCTGCAAATATCTCTTACCTGAGATGTTTTGGTTGCACCTTTGCAAAGATCTAGCCCAAAGCATCAAATATTTGTTTGATTTTCTGGACTTTCAAGTTTTAGTCTGAGATATGATAGATCTCCTTAAAATTGCAAAATACTAAAAAAAATTGAAGAATAGAGTCTCATTTTGATGGATGTATATGAAAATAATTGCCAAATTAACATTCCTTTATTTCAGGAAACTTTAAATAGGCAGCTTTACCCTCATAGTTTGTCTAACTTTGGTTTATCTACCTGTTGCAGGATACACCAGACTGCAGAACACAGTGAAATAAATTGCTTAACTTTCCTTACAAGGTTGGATTTATATTTGAAAGGACTAATATTCTTTCTGGATGTGTTCAGGGTTGAAATTTGCCAAGAAAATGAAGAAGTCTGCCAGGGAAATGAAGAAATTCTAGAGCAACAAGCAGATGCAGCACCAGAAGTTATTAATTGTCCAGACACTGAAGTAGATCATTCTGAAGATTTTGAATTATACTTGTCTAGAAATATACAGTGTAGTCAAATATTAGGTTTGCCCATTGATGATGTCTTGATTGAAAGCTGGTGCAGATTACATGATGAAGAGCATTCAGAGAGAGATTGTTACCCTTGCTTGGTCATGTTGAAAAAGATTCTAGAAAATACAATAGCTGAGTCAGTTCCAGAAGGTAATGAAGAGGAAACATCTTTCCTGGATTCATTTTATGGTGAGATTGATGGGAGTTCTCTACTTCCTAATACAAGTAAGGACCAGTCAGTATGCAGGTATGAATCTTGTGAAAATTTTAGAGAAGAAATCACTCATCAGGATAATATTTTTGATTCTGATCCTAATACTTTTGATAAAGAAGATGAAACATCTTTCCTGGAGTCATTCTATGGTAAAGAGAAGTGTAAACAGATAGTAGAACAATTTAAATGCACTCCTGATGATGAAGTTCCTATGATGGTAACTCAGGGAGTCATAGAGAAGAAAATAAATGCTGATTTATTACCTGACTTCTTTGAATTAAATGATCAAATGCAAGAATGTTGCAGGTTAAAGGAACCAGATCCTCTAATAGATAGAAAATGTGAATTATTTAATGAACAATTCCTGAAAGATGAAGATGTAGAAGACTTTGGAGTTGTTGTGCATAATCGGATGTCACTCCAGAAATATTTTGAAAATGAAACAGGGGAGTGTCCTCATCAAGTGAAAGTTGTTTCTCCTTTACAGTCAAATGATTTAGAAATGATAAATTTCTGTATATCAGGTTGTGATAATAAAGATACTTATTTAGATGCTGATGTGCAGGAAACTGAAGAAAATATTGAGAAGTTTCCTGAACTGGAGGATAAAATGAACATCCAGAGCAGGATATTTGAAGATAATGATGATGAACTTTGCAGAAACACGTAAGGCCCCTGAATGGAAAACAGCAACACACATCAACCACTGAGTAACGTTAGTAGATTAAGACCTAATCAACGGAGACTTGGGATCATGAATTCTCTGAATTCATCGTATCTTTCAAGATGAGTAAAGGTTGTTGTGTAACTTTTATTCTATGTTTGTGAATGACTAACATCATGAGCAACAGGTAGCATCTACTCCATGCTGGGGTTCAATTCTTTTGAAGCACAATAAGACTTCTCTACTCTGCTCTTTCACACCTTCATACTTATCTCCTCATATTCGCATACTCATACCTTTTTTGCAACTCTATTACATGCTTTTATACAATTCATCAACCTTGGAATGTACATCAAGGTTGGCATTACATTCATCAACCATTGGAACATTCTCCAAGGTCAGCATTACAAAACATACATAGAATAGGTCTGAACCTAATATAAAATCAACTAAGGAAAATATGTAAAGATGTATGCAAATCACATTGTTCCTAAGCTGGGACTCAAATGCAATCTTCCACATCACGTTATACCTCTACAATCTTCAATGCTTCTTCGCAATTAATGAAATCAACCAAGTCGGCCAAGACTGGTGAGAACATTAGGTCTTCTAAGAGTATTCTTTAACCACGATCAAAATTTCTCTTCACGGACCAAATTTGAAGATAGGAACATGATCAGGAGACATATACAAGCATATTATAATAATCAGAAACATCCGCACACTACCCAAACACTTTACCCATCAGATTATTCAAACTGGAGCACAAGAACAACACTGTCAGCCACTGTCATAAGGAAAAGATCGCTTGCAGACCACCAAATCACGAACCATTATAGTTGAAGGCACTTAACATCATTCCAGACTTAACTCTAGGACCACAGACCAAAATATTTCAATGTAGAGGAATGCGGAGCATAATACTTTCTTCCTGTCATAACCAAACATACAGAAAGAGTTGTTTTCAATCTGGTGAACATAACTCACTCAATTCTTCATATCAGAGGCTCAAACTTGGAATATAACATCTTTAGAGAGACTTCTAAATAACTTCCAGTCTGCAAACAAAGATATTCATTCTATAGAAAATGCAGAGCATTCTTCTGGATTGTTCTTCTATATGCAATACACTGTTTCTGCTATAACTCACTGTTTCTATCGGAGAGGCTAATTTTCTCAATATCCTCAACATCAAGGTCACTTACATAAGTAAATACAATGCATCTCACTTATTAAAAGCAAGCAACAAAATAAGAGCACAGTTGACACCAATGACAACACAGATATGTTGACATCAATGACAACACCGAGTAGGCACTGTTGGGTGAATATTTTGTCGTTAACTAACTAACGGCATAATGGTTATATTGCCACAACTATGATGAGAATTTTCTCTCCTCTCAACAAGGGGAGGTTCCCTTTCCTAACTATTTCAAACTTATTTACACTAAAACTAACTTTAGGGTGATTTCATATCATCCATTTCTGTTTTTTCAGAAATGATGTTTACAATGTTTAATACAATACTCAAAACAATTTACTATATGAAAAGTACCTACTTGTGTTGATAACCAAGAAACCCACAAAAACACAAAGTTTCTCCTTGCTTCTTATGCTGATTGAAAATGAAAGATTTCATAATAGATTGCAACTCAAAGTATTCACTATATGCTGAGGTAAAATGACACGATCACGAACAATAATTTATAGCCCAAAGTCTTCAAATTAATTTTCATTCACAAACTTAAACTCTAATCTCAAATATGAAATAGCAGCACAAAGTCTACAAATTCTGATTTGAATCACCTCCCAAACACTTGATATTCATGCTCACAATTCAAACATTCATATAAGATCATGTGATAGAAAGGACATAAGAACAATTCTATAACATTCAAAAATTTACTCCAAGACAAAGATTGGATGCCAATTTGCTTCTTTATATTGCTTGAAAACTAATTTACAAAATAAGCTCAAAGTCTCAAATTGCTCTTCAAAATGGCAGCGCTTCACTTCAATAGTCAAAAGATAAATATTACAATAGAGGCCCTCTTTATTTATAGGGAGAGGCCTTGAGAAGATTTAGGAAAAACATAACTACTTTGACTTATTCAAAAATAGGAGTCCTTGACTTGGGACTTCCTATATTTTTACATGTAATTACATATGAGAAAAGTACATGTAAATATGTCCATAATTACAAACAAAAGACATATGAAAACATAAAATAAACTAAGTTATGAAAAGTTACATCAACTTGTATTGCCATCTTTCTTCAAATGAGCATCATACATGGTAAATGCTGCCTGTATTCCCAAACTATCTGGACTAACAGTGTTCCTAAATATCATCTGAGCCCTGATCATTGCATCCTTCAATGTGGTGGTCACCTTTGCATGACTAGTTAAATTAGTCTTCGAGTTATCTAATGTTAACTGATTATCTGAATGTTATCCACAGAAGAAATTGAGAAATTTTTATCTTCAAACTCTTTCTAGAACATATTTTTGAATTCTTGGATCATCTCATCTGCAAGAAGGAAATGATGATCCTCTGATACCAAATTACATGGAAGCTCCTCCAATTTATTCAAGAGACTAACATCACTTTGTTCACTTAGCTCCTTGGCTCTTTCCAAATCTTTGATCAAGTCTTTCAAAACATTACTTCGATAGACTAATGCTTCATTAGTCTCCACATAAGAATCTTGATTTGGGATAACACCAATTTTTATCTGAGTATTTACTTTTAGCTTCTTCATTTCGATCCACTTATCATAGCTTCCCTCCAGATATTTAGTATCTTGAGAAATAGTATCAACAAGGTCATCAAGTTATGTTATGATCTTCTCCATCTTGCTTGTCTTTTCAGCTATCTCTATGAGAAGAGACACTCCTTGTGCCTGCATCTTTCCCAAATACTCTTCAACCACTTTTCCCTTTAAGTAAGTCTTCTCATCCTTCTGAATGACATGATCTTCTATTGAAATAGATTCAGGAGTTATTGGCTCAGATGTCAAAGTAATTTTCCTCACCACAGCAGCCAGCTATTCTGCCATTGCCTTATTGTGGTCCTTCATTTCCTTTTCCCGATTAAACTTCTGGATTAAAGAATCCATTGCAGACTGCATATCAGCTTTTGCACTTTCATGCGTGATCTTTCCAAGTTCAATTATAGAAATGGTGTAGTCATTCATACTAGAATTCTCAATAGTGGCATCCTGTGGTGGTCAAGCAATCTCCACATATTTGTGGCCTTTATCCTCTAGCAGCTGAGAAAGAGTTTTAGGCTTCTTTTGAGTTTTAGCCTTCACTAGTACCAATTTGCCAAAATCAAAGTCATCTAGAGAGATGGCTTGTTTCTTCCTCTTAGGTGTATATGCTAAAAGCCATGGAGGAAGCACTGATGTACTAACATTTGGATTAGGACCTATTGTTGGTGTAGAAGGAACTGTACCCACACTTGTAGTCATGATAATATGAGGAGTATCAATAAACACTGCACCTGGCATATCCACATTGGCAACTTGCTCAGTACCCAAAACAAAATGATCAAAGATTGTAGAATCCCCAATGTCATAAGAAGGTGAAGACAAACTAGGAATAGATCCAAAATAATGAAGAACATTATCAAAGGCAACTTGAGGATTATCAAAAAATGTTCTTGAGGATGATGGTGACTTGGAAGATGGAATATTGATGGGTGACACTAGAGTAGTAGGAAGAACAGACACAAGAGTTGAAATAGATACATTAGGTAAGGGAGAAGGGTTTTTAATTCCTTATGGCCCATCCCTTTATGGAGACATAGCTTCATCCTGTAAATCTTCCTAACGTTCTCCTTCCTCTTTCTCCTGTTCATCTCTTTTCTCTTCTGAAGACGTATCCTCAATATCCACCTCCTCCATGGCTTGTTCACTGACACCCTATTCTTCAACTTCCATGTCTTTAGCATCAGCCTCTTCCTCTACAACTTTGGCCTTTTTCTCTTTGGACACAAATTTGATCCTTGGTTTGGAAACCTTGGATTTGCCTGGAGTATCACTTTTATTCTTTGTCCTCAATTCAACCTTCTTACCTATTTGCTCTAAAACTTCCTCCTCAGATCCAATTATAAAATCCTTCAAATGGATACCTTTACTCTGAAGCCATAGATTGGTATTTAGCTAGAATTGGCTCAAACATTTTACTCAAAGAAGTTACCTCCTTCTTTGACCATTGTACAATAGGCAAGGGAGAGTTAGCAATATTTTGATTGACATAGCTTGAATTGAGAACCTCTTCATCATATCTTCTGGAATATCGGCTAGACCCAAATATTCAATTTGATTTAGAGTCAACCTACTGTAATCCAACTTTTTGATTTCCTCTTCTATTCTCAAATTAGCCTAGATATCTTCGACCATTGGCTCATGAAATTGAGTCTTTCTCTTTATTCTATCTTTCACTCCCCTGTAATCAAATCTGAGTCTCTTCTTGAACATTTTCATTGTGACCATCTGCATTTTAGTTTCCATTACCTTGGCCTTAGCAGAAGTTGCCACATAATATCTACCAATCTCAATTGGCAACCTAAATCTAGGCTTCTTCAATTCCATCTGTTTGTTATGGACACCAATCATTTATCGACGCAACTCCATTAGAACAAGTTTATTAGAGGGAAACCTGGGAAGCATATAGGGATAACCTTGATAAAAGATAACTCTGAGATTTGATAAAGTTGAAAATTGAAGAAACAAACAACCATAACCATTTACCATTGACCAGGCTTCATCTGAAACTTTTCGTTGCTCTAACTAAGGGTAAAAAAGGAACAAGAAAACAACAAAGAAGGCATCATTCACCCTTCTAAAATGATGAATTGAACCTTTCAAAGTAAGCTATGGATAGTACTGATAAACAGGTACAACTCTCCTGTCTCCATCATATTTTAAGCCTGGGAAACTTCTCATAGAAGCTAATATGTACACTAGATAAGAAGTCATGTAGAACTTTGAAGTAGTTGATAGTTTAGTTAATTTCTCATGAAGAGAATTACTTATCTGTTCTCCCCAGAAGATAGTTCACTTACCCTAAAGAATGACCTTGATGTATGGATACATCCATTCATGAAAAGTTGGTGAGGAAGAAAGACCCCTAACTCTACTGAGAAGAGTTATCAAGTCATCAACTTCTACAAATTCACTTCTAGAGAAACTCTTGGGACATCTAGATAAATTAGGTCTGGCAGTTTTGAGCCACTTAGTATTTATCACCTTTTTTGCCTTTTCTACATCTTTGTCATACTCACGCTGAGCAATACCAAAATCCAGTTCTGCAACATTTTCAACTACTAGACACATGAACACCTTATCTATGAACTCTGGATCAAGCCTTATAATCACATTCCCATGAGCATCAACCACTGCTCTAGTATCTCTATTGTATATATGAGCAACCTGGAGAACAAATTCTGTATTGTGTGTAGCAACAGGGAATGAAGACACCTAATGAATGTTGCTCTTAACAATCTTCTGCATAGAGGAACTAGGCTTATCTGACTTTGTCCTCTCAAAAAATTTAGCCATGTCCACATGGCCGATCTCTGTATCCTGTATCTTATCAACATTTGATGTCACTGATGTTACGGGAAAGATGTCTTGGTATTTGTATTTCATGGCTTTTGCTTTCTTTGGAGACGGATCAGTCATCTAGAAAGAAGACTCCTTCAGATGAATTGAAGACCTCGGTAGCTTGTAGGAGAAACTGTAATCAAAGAGTCAGGACCTTGTAGTTAGGGGAAATATTGGTAATTTTGGGAAACTGCATGTTGATGATCATGATCATAGGAGTGAGCTTGAAAGGGCTAAAAAGCAAACGGGTCAAAAAAATAGAGGAAAGCAGGTTCAGGATAGCAATTCAGAAAGTTCTCCAGAGTTAGCAAAATTTAGGAGAGTGAATGTACAGGCGGCAAAATTTTCTACCCTTGCATGTTGGGAAAAGCTTCTTTCATGTCTGAGCGGAAAAATTTGCCCACTCAGCACATTAGGTTTGTAAGGTTTATGTAAGAGCAACAAATTTCGCCGAGTCTACATGAAAGAAATCTTGGCTAGTAAGTACTTGAGTAGTGAAATCTGCTGACACTGCCTATTAGTTTGCTTTGTGTAAGGGTGGCAAATTTTGCCACCCATACACCTTGGGATGGAAATTTCAAGTGCACAAGTGGGAATTCATGTACTAACGATGATTTTCACTGACATAACACTTTACGAAAACTTTACAAACATATGTGCCAACGGCAACATTCACCGTTTTTACACAAAGGACTAGTATTGGGATCACATGTCTGAGCAGTGAATTTTGCTGACCCAACATATGAGGGAAGTTCAAAGTTTTTATGTTTAAGCGGCAATATTCACCACTCAAGTAAAGGACTTCAAAACGAAAACAAAAATACTAAAACTAAACAAGCAAATCTCTGAACTCATTATACAAGAAAGACAAAAACATAAAAAGAAAACTCAAAAATGAAGATAAAAACCTAGAAACCAGAATGTCTAGGGTTTTTTGAAATGTGAAAACATAGAAGAATAAATAATGGAAATGATGAATTTGATCACGCTTCATCCATTTATAAAAACCCTGAGCATGAAATGACTAGGAAAGGAAGAAAAAGAAACTAACCTGATAAAAATGAATGGAAATAACACAGTCAAACTTCGATGAAGAATGCCTTCTTAGTCTGTCGAACTAATTCAAACTAATGGCTTAACACACCTAGAGCAAGAAACGAAGGGAGGATAGAAAGAAAAAAAAAATAAAAATGATTTAAAAGACCTTTAAAAACCTAAAATAAAAACTAAAAGTTCATAATTAATGTCACATTAGTTAACTCAATATGACATTTATTAAGTGTATCGGTGGCCATTTTTACCACCAAAACACTTAAAAGGAAACAACATGCTATAGTGGTAAATTATACCGCTTACACATATAAAAGAGGAAACATTATGCTAGGGCAGCGAAATTTGCCGCCCTTGCATGCAAAAGGGAAAACTCTGAAAACATGCATAAGCAGTGAATTTCATCGCCTTAGCATGTGAATAATTAAAACATTTTAAAAACATGCATAAGCAGTGAATTTAACCGCTTTAGCATGTTAATAATGAAAATTTTCTAACTCCCCAAAAAGGTCAAAGTTAATATTTTGACAAGCTTGTAACTTAGCCAATTTCCATGAATTTTGAGGAATCATCTTAGGGGAACGTTACAAGCTATTCTTAGGTGTTAGAGGACTACGCATGAGGATGAGATGACTCACCTCTATTTGTGAACTTAGAGTGTAGGCTATGAAACAAACAAGTTTCATATGGGTCGTCCTACAAAATGAGCGCAGCTAATTGAGGACAACAACTAGCTCTAACTGGGGAACTTCCTTCGATCGTTCTTTGAAATGATTGAAGGGAGAAGAATCTAGTCTCTAAGTGCCTTCATCCATGCCATTGGGCCATAGAGTCAAGATACCAAAAGAAAAAGACACAAAAAGACTAAAAAAAAAATGAAAAAGAAAAACACAAAAATATAAATATACAAATGAACTTATCTGATACTTCAGGGATTGAAATGCTTCAGATGTTGTCCACTATAGGGCAGCAAGAATGATGTCCCATCTTGATACTCTAGCAAGAAACTATTCTCATCACAAAGTTGGTGAATGATGAATGGGCCTCTCCATAGGGAATCAAACTTCCCATGCATTCTTTTTGGCTCTCTCCTCTTGTCCCATAACAAGACTTGATCCCCAAATTAAAATTTTCTAGCCTTTGCCTTCTTATCAAAAAGTTTCTTGACTTGACTTTGATGCTCAGCAATATGGTCTACCACCATAACCTGCTGCTCCTCAAGTTCAGAAAGGTACATTATTCTTTTGTCAATAGAACTTTCAAAAGTTCTATCTTCCAATACTTTTGTCAACTTCAAAGTCAACAATTCCAAAGTAACAGGTATTTCTACATTCAAACCATATAGAAGCTGGAATGGTGAAATACTTATTGCCCTCTTAGGGGTAATTTTGTTGGCCCATAAAGCATCAAACAAAGTTTTATGCCATGTTCTCTAATTATCCTCCACCAGTTTCCTGATAATTGTAACTAGATTCTTATTGCTAGATTCGGCCTGACCATTCCCTTATAGATAATAGTCTGATGAATGAGAAAGAATGATCCCACATTCAAAGCAAAAACTAGTGATCTCATTTGATGAAAAACATGTAGCATTATCTGCTACAATTTTGTTTGGAACTCCAAATCGGGAAATGATATTCTCCTTGAGAAAATTACACACTACCTCAGAAGTAGCATGCTTAACTGTAATAGCCTCCACCCACTTGATGAAGTAATCTGTTGCAGTGAGAAAAAACTGTGTCCTGCACTCAATGGTGGATTCATAGCACCAATGAAGTCAATGCCCCATTGTTGAAAAGGTTCTTCAATCACAACTGGTTTTAGTGGTAATGCAGCTAACTTAGGCTTCCCCACAAACTACTGACATAGTTCACATCTACGTACCCAATTGTACGCATCTTGAAATAATGTAGGCCAATAGTACCTAGCCCGCAAAATTTTATGAGCTATTACAGGTGCAGAAAAATGTCCTCCACATGCCAAATTGTGAAAAGACTCTAAAAGTTTGCTTTGTTGTGCTTTATCCACACAATGGAGAAAAACTCCATCAAGGCTTCTTTTATACAAACTGTTATCCCACAAGACATAGTTTGCAGCCTTTAGCTTGATAGTTCGCTTCTCTTTATAAGATAAATGAGAAGGGCACTCACCATACGTAAGAGAAAATAAGTGATATTGGAATACCACTCATCTGTTGTAGTAACAAAGAGAACAGTTGGAACATCTTCAACCTCTACCTCTTCATCACCTGTTTCTTTTGGGACATTATCAACAATCTGCCGACATAAACCTTTGCCATGCACAAGCTTGGTTGGTTTGATATCAAGATCAAATTCTTGAATTTTGGTAATCCACTTGCCCCTTTTAGTTCCAAATTCTTATTATGTCAGGATAGATTTAACTGTTGTATCTGGCACCAAAACAACAGTATGTGAATTCAGAATGTAAAACCTGAAATGCTTCACCACTTTGACTACAACGTAAGTATGTTTCTCCATATTTGAGTACTTAAGTTCATGAGCCTTCAGTGGGCAACTCATAAATGAAATCAGAGATTCCACACCTTCTTCATTCTGCTGAACCAGGATTGCTTAAAGTGTATGCTCAGAAGCATAACTATACATTATGAAATCTTTAGTGTAGTCAAGACAAACCAAAATTGGAGCATGGGCTATGGCCCTTTTAATGTCCTCAAAAGTTGCTTTACCTTCTACACTCCAACAGAAAGTAGTCTTACCCTTCATCATATTGATAATATGACGAGTTTTCTCTGCAAACTTTGGAATGAACCTCCACAAAAAATTTACCTTCCTGAAGAAAGAATGAATAACTATCTTACTAGCAGGAAAAGTAAGACTTTGGATAGATTTAACTCTCTCAGAGTCACTTTTGGTACCTTCTTTGGATACAATGTGACCAAGAAGCTTACCTTCTGTAACCCCAAAATCTAACTTCTTAGGATTAAGAGAAATACCATTTTGATGACACCGTTCTAGAACCTATTGCAAGTGGTAGGCATGATCTTGACACTTTTTAGAGAAAATGGTCAAGTCATCAAGGTACACCACAATGAACTTCCCCATTTCATCTCTGAAAGCAAGGTCCATTGCTCTTTGGAAAGTAGCGCCAAAATTAATCAAACCAAACGACATTCTACGGTATGCAAATGTGCTCCAAGGTCTTGTGATAGTAGTCTTGTATTGATCTACTTCACTGACTTCTACTTGATTGTAGCATGAAAAAATGTCTAACATAGACAGCATCTCTGAACCAATTACAGTTTGTAACACTTGATCCATAATAGGTAAAGGGTAGTTATCTTTTAAAGAAGATTGATTCAAATTTCAGAAATCAACTCAAATATGGATTTCTCCGTTCTTCTTTCTCACAGGAACAATATTTGCAATCCAAGTGGAATGATGGATAGGAAAGATTATCCTAGCATTCAGTATTTTTTGGATTTCAGAAAGAATAGTTCTTGATATCTTGGGATTATACTGCCTCTACTTTTTCTTGTGAGGCAACAATCTGACCTTGAGAGTGTTAGATCTAGGGCACACAACTGAGAGGGGGGGTGAATCAGTTGTACAAAAACTTGCTTCTACTTCAAACACTTGATTCTTCTTTGTTAGTTAATAGCATATCAATTAACCATCCATGAAAGCATAATGCATAAACACAAGAACAGATAAACATCAACACATTGGACACCAAGATTTTGACGTGGAAAACCTGGTTAAGGGAAAAAGCACGGGGTGATTAACCCAAGGATTATTCTCTATTAGAAGAATAAGAAAAATGAATGGCACATGCCAATTAGGGCTCACTGCTTGAGCACACTGCTCACAAAGAGGCACACTGCCTACAAGAGACACACTGTCTACAAAGTGATAAGAATCACAAACTTGAACTGGAGATTGACATCTTTACCATGTCTGGATCAGTTCCATTTAAGCCTGAGATACTTCTGCTCTACCCTTCGCTTTTTCGCTATACCACTCTCATCCGTTGCTCAACCCACTTTGAAATGAACTCACAAACCTTTATTTATACAAGACATCAACTTAGGAACAATCATCTAAGTCGGCAATCAACCATAAGGACATCTGCAAGATGATTAATACATCCGGTCGACCATCACAAGAACATTCGCAAGATGAACAACTCATCCGGTCGGCTAGTCTGAGCAAGAACTTCATCCGGAAGAATATCTTCAATTTTGGGCTCTACCATCAATGTGGACCGACAACATAACCTCAACATGATCCAAGAACCTTCACAAGCTTGCCTGATTAAACAGGTACATCCGCACTTCCTCTACTCACTGGAATCTCTTCTCCTCTTCATTTGGAACTTCAAGAACACAGTCTGTCACCACTGTCATACTGAAGAAGGTGCTTTCGGACCTCCAAACTTTGTACAAATCGAGATAACACATCTCAAGGACATCCCAAACACTCCCAATCCACAGAGTCTAACAATGCTCCTCCGGATCTCACCGGACCTTTTTGTAACACTCTGTCACTTCGGAATAGCTCCCGGAACTAGTTCTACTTGACTGATCACAACTTTTAATATCTTCATGCAGACCTCTGAAATCTTAACTAGATCATCTCAAGACTTATATCTACAAACCCTTTAATCCGCATCCTTTGATTCTCAACCTATTGAGTACATTTGCCTTCTTCTTATTACTGTTCTTCACTGTTCCTGATTGAGACTACTTTTCTTAATATCCTCAACACACAGCTCATCCAAACCTTCTTACCAATGCAATATGAGTATGTTGACATTAATGAAAACACTGGTTAACTTCATACTTGCAACAATCTCCCCCTTTGTCATTGATGGCAATATATAATGTGAAAAACCATCAAGACAAGAACTTCTCTTTTCTGTCACAGCTCCCCCTATCAGCAACAATTCTTCACATGTCTTCTCTTCCTTTACTGCTCCCCCTTTGATCATCAACCACTTGTTTTTCACATGTCTTCTCTCCCCCTTTGACATCAATGGCAAAGGGCTCATACTTGCACTTGTAACATATCATAATCATACCAGCTACTCCCCATCATCAATCTAGATCACAAGATGTGACTGTGATATCCACTGGACTGATGCACATCAGTGCATCCTAGTTCATCACTGGAGGGGTCATGACCCCTAACTTCTCCCGGAGATACTCAAAAGAGTCCTTGGGGAGAGGTTTAGTAAAAATTTCTACAATTTGATCCTTGGAGGGTGCATACTCCAATCTGACTTCATCCTTGTTCAATTGTTCTTTCAGAAAGTGAAACTTGATAGATATGTGCTTGGTCTTAGAATGCAATACCGGATTCTTAGAAATATTAAATGCACTTGAATTATCACAGAAAATTATGATAGGCTCCTCATATTCAACTTTAATGTCTCTTAGCATCTATTTCATCCATAAGATTTGAGTGCAACTACCTGCTGCTGCAATGTATTCTACTTCAGTTGTAGACAAAGATATTGCATCTTGTTTCTTGCTTAGCCAAGAAACTAATCTCTTTCCCAAAAAGAATGCTCCACCACTGGTGCTCTTCCGGTCATCCACATCTCCTGCCCAATCTGCATCTGTATATGCATGAAGAGAGAAATCTGGATCTCTAGGATACCATAGACCATACTCAATTGTTCCTTTCAAGCACCTAAAAATTCTTTTGATTGCCATAACATGAGATTCTCTAGGATCAACCTGAAATCTTGCCACAAGACCAACAGCCTGCATTATATCTGGTCTAGTCTGAGTGAGATACAACAATCCACCAATCATTGATCTATACTTTGTCTGATCTACCTTTGGAGAGTCATCATCTTTGTTCAACTTACATCCAGTTGCCATAGGAGTGTTCATTGGCTTTGAATCTTCCATACCGAATTTCCTCAACAATTCTTTCACATATTTGGTCTGAGAAATGAAGATCCCTTTCTTTGTTTGAGTAATTTGTAGACCCAAGAAGAAATTTATTTCACCAAGCATAGACATTTCAAACTCACTTTTCATCTGATTTGCAAAAGTTTTGCACATACTATCTCTTCCTCCAAAAATGATATCATCCACAAACACTTCAACAATCACAATGTTTTCATGGTCAATTTTGAAATATAAGTTACTATCAGTAGTACCTTTGTTGAATCCAATCTACACAAGTTGCTTATCCAACCTTTCATACCATGCTCTTGGGGCTTGCTTCAATCCATACAATGATTTCTTCAACTTGCAGACCATATCATCATTATCAGACAATTGAAATCCATCCGGTTGTTCAATGTATACGTCTTCTTCCAAATCACCATTTAGGAAGGTAGACTTGACATCCATTTGATATACCTTGAAGTCTTTGAAGGCAGCATATGCAAGAAATAATCTAACTGCTTCAATTCTTTCTACCGGAGCAAAGGTTTCTTCAAAATCAATTCCTTCTATTTGAGAGTAGCCTTTGCAAACCAATCTAGCTTTGTTTCTGATAACTTCACCAACCTCATTTAGTTTGTTCCAGAAGACCCATTTGGTTCCAATCACATTCTTGTTTCTAGGTCTGGGAACAATATCCCAAGTGTGATTTTTCTCAATTTGCATCAACTCTTCTTCCATTGCTTTTGTCCAATTTTCATCATTGCATGCTTCATTTATTGTCTTAGGTTCAATCTTTGAAATCAAACAACATTCATCTGAATTTTGAGCAATTTTCCTCCTTGTTTGTACCCCTTTTCTTTTGTCACCTATGATCTGATCTTTAGAGTGATTTAAAGTTACATACCTTAGAACTTTGGGAGTCTCTTGCACTGCTGTTTCTTGATCAGGTTCATTCAGACAAACCTCTTCTTCTTAATTTACTGGATTAGTCTGAATCTGACTTTTAGGAAGGGATTGAGTTCCTTGAATCAGAGCACCATCCTGATCATCTTCATCATATTCATAAAACCTCGAGGGCTTCTCAATTCCTTCATCAACCTTCACATTTGTACTTTCTATCATCTTTTTCAGTCTCTTATTATAACACCGGTATGCTTTGCTTTGAGTGGAGTAACCCAAGAAAATTCTTTCATCACTTCTAGCATCAAACTTTCCTAGATCTTCATGTCTTTTGATGTAACACTTGCTACCGAATACTCTAAAATATATCACAGTAGGAGTTATACCAAACCAAAGTTCATAAGGAGTCTTACCGGTATTGTTTCTGATTTGAACTCGGTTAAGAGTGTAGACTGCAGTGTTGACAGCTTCTCTCCAAAACATCTGAGGAACATTTTCTTCCATCATCATTATCTTGGAAGTTTCCTGGATGGTCCAGTTCTTTCTCTCAACTACTCCATTCTACTGTGGAGTCCTAGGAGCAGACAACTGTCTCTTTATGCCATGCTTCTCACAAAAGTCTATGAATTCACCAGATGTGAATTCACCACCTCTATCAGACCTTAGACACTTTAGTTTCAATCTGGTTTGATTCTCTACCATAGCTTTGAAGATTTTGAACTTCTCAAGGGCTTCTGATTTCTCTTTTAGGAAGGTAACCCACATCATCCGGGAATGGTCATCAATTAGCAACATGAAATATCTATCACCTTGCATACTCTTGATTCTTGTCAGACCACAGAGATCAGTATGTACTAATTCCAACAATCTGGTAGTGGACTGATCCTTGCTTTTGAAAGAGACTCTGCTTTGTTTACCTAGCTGACATTCTTTGCACAAACTATTTGTAGGTTTCACCAATTTTGGAAGATCTCTTACAGCCTGAATATTGCTTATCTTGATGATGTTATCAAAATTTACATGACACATCCTTCTATGCCATAGCCAACTCTAATCAACTTGAACAAACAGACAACTTTTATTTGAACCAACCAGATGGAAGATATTACCTTTAGTTTGAGTACCGAATGCAATCTCAGTTTCAGAGCTTGTAAAGATTCTGCATCTTCCATTCTTGAACCGGAGATCATAGCCTTTATCCACTAACTGACCAACACTGGGAAGATTGTGCTTCAATCCTTCAACATATAGTACATTACCAGTTTTGCTCTTTCCATAAAAAAAAAAATAGTTCCCCTACCTCTAATTCTGCCAGCAGAATTGTCACCAAACTTTACCATTCCTCCTTCATACTTTTCCAAATCTAAGAACTTGTTCTTGTCACCAATCATATGGTGAGAGCATCCACTGTCAATAACCCAATCATCCTTTTCTTCAATTTGGGCAGCCAAAGCTCTTTCTACAACCTTATGATTGACAGATTCAGAGGATATTGAATCTTCTTCCTTGATGGCAATAAACACCCATTCATTTCTGGATTTGCTTCCTATTTCTGATTCATCATCTATTACTCCTTCATTGTCATCTTCTTCATGAACATAATAACAGTTTTTTTGAAACCTTTGTCTGTTGGTATTAGACCTTGCAGATCTTTTCGGACATCTTGAAGCAAAATGACCAATCTTACTGTAGTTGAAGCACTTAAAGGGTAGTTTTCCTTCATACTTACTAGATCCTCTTGGCAATCTTTTTGCAATGAGGGCTTCAAGTTGAATTGTTTATGCTTCTTCCTCTTCCATATCTTTCCTTGCTTGTTCATACCATGACAGCTTCCTTGAAGAGTTCTCTCTCGGATCAAATCTTTGTTTGCCTTTCACATAGGCACTGGCTTTGAATGTAGATTTAGTCTTGGGGGGATCATCTCCAAACTCAGTCATTTCAAATGCAGCCAGTTTGCTAGCCAGTTACTCTCTTGTGACAGTTGTATGGGCTTTGAATTCATTAATGGCAGCAACCTTGATTTTGTAGGCAGCAGGAAGGGATCTGAGAATTCTGTAAACAATTTCATTTTCATCCAGAACTCCACCAGCGTTCCTGATTCCACACACTAGCTCATTCACTCTTGGCATAAAGGTAGTGATATTTTCATCATCTCTCATCTTCAATCTTTCAAATTTCCCTTTCAGACTTTGCAACCTTACACTCTTGACAAACTCATCTCCTTCATACAGAAGTTCCAGTTTAGTCCAGATCTCATATGTAGTTGGTAGGTCAATAACATTTGAGAGATCTGAATCAGTCAATGTGCTTAGAAGAGCTTCCTTGGTCTACAAATTGTTTTCAGCATCTGTGATTTCATTCAGAGTTGTCGGACCACCCTGTGGAGGTACATATGGTTTTGAGAGCATGGCCAAGTATGCTTTTCCCATACACTCCAAGTGACATTTCATGCGACCTTTCTAGAGAGTGAAGTTGGTTCCATCGAACTTCGCACTATCCTTCTTGTATGACAACATCCTGGATCTCCTCAAGTGGTTAAGCTCCTTTCAGAGGAACTTGGCTCTGATACCAATTGTTAGATCTAGGGCACACAACTGAGAGGGCGGGGGTGAATCAGTTGTACAAAAACTTGCTTCTACTTCAAACAGTTGATTCTTCTTTGTTAGTTAATAGCATATCAATTAACCATCCATGAAAGCATAATGCATAAACACAAGAGCAGATAAACATCAACACATTGGACACCAAGATTTTGATGTGGAAAACCCGGTTAAGGGAAAAACCACAGGGTGATTAACCTAAGGATTATTTTCTATTAGAAGAATAAGAAAAATGAATGGCACATGCCAATTAGGGCTCACTACCTGAGCACACTGCTCACAAAGAGGCACACTGCCTACAAGAGACACACTGTCTACAAAGTGATAAGAATCACAAACTTGAACTGGAGATTGACATCTTTACCATGTCTGGATCAGTTCCATTTAAGCTCGAGATACTTCTACTCTGCCCTTCACTCTTTCGCTATACCACTGTCATCCGCTGCTCAACCCACTTTGAAATGAACTCACAAACCTTTATTTATACAAGACATCGACTTAGGAACAATCATCTAAGTTGGCAATCAACCATAAGGACATCTGCAAGATGATTAATACATCCGGTCGGCCATCACAAGAACATTGGCAAGATGAACAACTCATCCGGTCAGCTAGTCTGAGCAAGAACTTCATCCAGAAGAATATCTTCAATTCTGGGCTCTACCATCAATGCGGACTGACAACATAACCTCAACATGATCCAAGAACCTTCACAAGCTTGCCTGATTAACTAGGTACATCCGCACTTCCTCTACTCACTAGAATCTCTTCTCCTCTTCATCTAGAACTTCAAGAACATAGTCTGTCACCACTGTCATACTTGAGAAGGTGCTTCCGGACCTCCAAACTTTGTACAAACCAAGATGACACATCTCAAGGACATCCCAAACACTCCTTCCAATCCACAGAGTCTGCTCCAGATCTCACCGGACCTTTTTGTAACACTCTGTCACTTTGGAACAACTCCTGGAACCGGTTCTACTTGACAGATCACAACTTTTTCATATCTTCATTCGAACCTCTAAAATCTTAACTAGATCATCTCAAGACTCATATCTACAAACCCTTTAATCCGCATCCTCTTATTCTCAACCTATTGAGTACATTTGCCTTCTTCTTATTACTGTTCTTCACTGTTCCTAATTGAGACTACTTTTCTTAATATCCTCAACACACAGCTCATCCAAACCTTCTTACCAATGCAATATGAGTATGTTGACATCAATGACAACATTGGTTAACTCATACTTGCAACAGAGAGGAATCTCATGTTAGATCTCCTTGGGTCTGAAAGACTTCAGATCATCATATGAATATGCCAACACATCAATGTAGTGGCGAAGAAGTGTAATGAACTTGAATTTCTCATCAACAGTGCAACATTTCCTAATGTTAACCATCTTGGGATCTACTTCAGAACTCAAGTTTACTTGTTCAAATTCCATTGATGAATTTGAATCAAGTTGTTACTGTTGTTTGATATATCTATCATGCTTGTCAAATAACTTTTCCATAGAAACCAAACCTTTTAGAATTTTATTCCCTTTTAGTTGAACAACCTCCTCACCAGTCTGTGAATCTATTTCAGAAACGTATTCTTGAGGTGGAGAATCACTACCTTCAAAGTAGAGTTCATCAAAGCTATCTGTCTTCTCTAAGAAAGCTATGATCTGATTATCACCATTGAAGAGCTGCCAATGGTCAGCATTATCTAGTACACTTGGTTGGAAAACCAACTCAACTGTGTACTTATCACCTTTAAAATCCTTGTGAGGTACCATAAGGGTGGTAGAGATGGCTTATGAATCAGCACGATCATTAAACTCTCTTCGTACTACCGAGATATCAAAAGCATCAAAACCTTCAATGAAATCCCAGACATGATTGTGGTAATGTCTTAGCCTTTCATTATTGGTGTGGTAAAGATTTCTCACCTGACAAACAACAAGCTCTGCATCACCTTGTGCATGAAGATTTTTAATACCTTTAACACGAGCAGCCTCCATTCCGAGTAACAATGACTCATACTCAGCGGTGTTATTAGTATTGTCAAGCTGTAGCTTATAGGAGAAAGGAAAAATATCACCTTGTGGAGATATTAGAACTATTCCAGCCCCAGATCCCGTGGAAGAACAACTACCATCAAATTCTAAAATCCAAATATCATTTGAATTTCCCACTTTAATGTTTCTATGACCAGTAGATTCTTTGTCAGAGGAGTAAGAATCTGGTATCAATATGCTCTCGTCTAAACTTTCATCTAAATTTTCTTCTAATTCTTCATCTAAATTATTTGAATTTTTGTTTGACAAACTAGAAGTGTTTTCAGTGGTCAAGAAATAATTACGCATTCCTGAAGACTCAAATAAAATTTGAGCTTTTGGATCTTCAGTTTGGGTAACAATATATTTTGCCTCCCTTTCAGGAAGCAATTTCTGCATGACACCTTTGATAGGTATCCTTGCTCAGACAAATCCATATTTAGTTCTCCTCCCACATCTTTACAAGAATTGCGTCCAACCAAAATACCATAAGAAGCTGGAACAACAGTAACCAGGACGGTCATCTTGATCCTCTTCTCCAGAAAAGATGTGAATGCAAATTATGCATCCTTGATTTGGCCTAACAAAGGCACTTGATTATTTTCCATTGAAAAACATCTCCTGAAGGTCTTGGTCAAAGTGAGACTGAGAGCATCTACCACCTTAGCAGGTATGACATTGTCAGAAGCTCCCGAGTCTATAATACAATTGCTTAGCTTGTGGCCATTGACTAACAGAGAAACATAGAAGGGTTCTATTTTCCATGGAGCAACAAGGGGAGTAGTAACTAAGTTATTTTGGGTGGACCTGTTCTTTGAGGAGTCATGAACAATCTTAGGAGAATCTTGCCTTGTAGGGGCAGCCTTGTTTTTAACATACTTAGCTAACCTCTCAAATTGGTTAGGGTTAGCTTGTAAATATTCTACCTTAGACATCTAGATTTTGGTTTTCCTAACATGATCAATTATGTCAAAGAGCTGAAATGAATTAGATATAGAGGTAGGAAATCCATCATTTTGGGGTTTGATTGGGGTAGTACTGGTTTGAGGAATAGAAGTAGAAGAAATAGGATTATTAGAAGAACTTACTTGTTTATTGACAATTGGGTCCTTTGATTGAAAAGGCAATGGAGATCCTCATTTGGCAATTGAAATCATAGGTTGAGGCTCTTCTCTTGATTTTCCTTTATTAGCCACTTGTTGATTTGATTGATTTTGGGACCTGGTGAAAAGAGCATACGCTCCACCAAAAACATCTTCTTCTCTTTCTACTTCATCTTGATAGTTAAGGAAACCAATAGTAGAGTCGCCAGCTAATTCTTCTTCTCCTTCTGTAAAAAGATTAGTATTATTTTCCTAATCCAAATTAGGTTGGAAAGAATTATCCTGTTCCGCTTCATAGTAGCCAATTGCTGAGTTGACCGGTGGTTCTTCGATGGCAAGCTTGCCCTGTGTTGGCTGAAGCCTATTCTGCCCTTGGGTTCTCACTACATTGCCTTGATATGAATTGTTAGGGAATGTCCTTCTTGGTATGTCCCTATAAGGAGTAGACATACCCTGGGACATTTGCTTTTTCAAAGCTAGCAACTCATTTGCTAACTTATGTACCATAGGATCTGTGGTGCTTGTGGAAGGATTATTAGTAGAGGGATGATCTCTATTTCTATTTGAATCCCTTCTTATCTTACCCGCAAGGATAAGATCATGTTCAACCTTCGTAGCCAATCTCTGAGCTAAAGGAAGATCAGCAGGATTAGCCCATCTTAACAGAAAACTTACCTCAGGAAGCTGAGTGTTGATGAAGAAACATTTTAGATTTTCCACTGTCGGTTGAACGGTTGGTGGAATCCTATTTGTCAATTTATTGAACTTGGCGATGAAATCTTTCATGGGCTCATACGGTTCTTTCTTCATCTATGGTAGCTGCGCTAACAAAGCATGTGCATCTTTCGCAGGCTTAAACCTAGCTTCAAACTTGGTTTTAAGAGTATGCCAATTGGTTATGGTTTGGGCTTGAAGATGATAAAACCAATCTGTAGCAACACCTTGAAGTGTTTCTACAAAAAGCCTCACAGCTACATCTTTGTGTTCCACCCCTAGCACACCACAAGCTATACAAAAAGCTGCAATGTGTTCATCAGGATGGACTTTCCCATCACCATAGAATTTTGGGAAATTCTTCCTTGAACTATGGGGTAATTCATGTAGTGGTGGTGTCAAATTCAAAGGTCCAAAAGCATTACCCCGCGTACCTTGATCTGCCATTGTGCACTGATTGAAAGGTGGGATAACAAACCTTTGTGGAACTTGAACAGATAAAACTCTGTTAGTATTTGATCTGGAAGCCTCACTAGGTATAGGAGACTTGGCGTTGGTAGGAGGATAACTCCTTGTTCACTGAAGTTGAGGTTTTGGAGGCAAAAGACCAAAATTAGTTTGTTGCATTAACTCAAACACACGATCAATAATTCCTTGAGCTCTCTTACTTCTTGTATACCTTGAGTCTGCCAAAATGCAATGTACTCAACAAAGATTTAGAAACAACTTAAAACAATGAATGAGGACGAAATGCTTCAACTCAAAGCGTGAGGCTCCAAGTTGCGCGATCTTCCCCAGTAGAACCAAAAAACTATTGGGTGAATATTTTGTTGTTAACTAACTAATAGCAAAATGGTTATATCACCACAACTATGATGAGAAATTTCTCTCCTCTCAGCAAGGGGAGGTTCCCTTTCCTAACTATTACAAACTTATTTACACTAAAACTAACTTTGGGGTGATTTCATATCATCCATTTCTCTTTTTTCAGAAATGATGTTTACAATGTTTAATACAATACTCAAAACAATTTACTATTTGAAAAGTACCTACTTGTGTTGATAACCAAGAAACCCATGAAAACACAAAGTTTCTTGTTGCTTCTTATGCCGATTGAAAATGAAAGATTTCAGAATAGAGTGCAGCTCAAAGTCTTCACTATATGCTAAGGTAAAATGACACGATCACGAACAATAATTTGCAGCCCAAAGTCTTCAAATTACTTTTCATTCACAAACTTAAACTCTAATCTCAAATATGAAATAGAAGCATAGAGTCTACAAATTCCGATTTGAATCACCTCCCAAACACTTGATATTCACGCTCACAATTCAAACATTCATATAAGATCATGTGATAGAAAGGACATAAGAACAATTCTATAACATTCACAAACTTACTCCAAGACAAAGATTGGATGCCAATTTGTTTCTTTATATTGCTTGAAAACTAATTTACAAAATAAGCTCAAACTCTCAAATTGCTCTTCAAAATGGCAGTGCTTCGCTTCAATAGTCAAAAAATAAATATTACAATAGAGGCCCTCTTTATTTATAGGGAGAGGCCTTGAGAAAATTTAGGAAAAACCTAACTACTTTGACTTATTCAAAAATAGGAGTCCTTATTGACTTGGGACTTCCTATATTTTTACATGTAATTACATATGATAAAAGTACATGTAAATATATCTATAATTACAAACAAAAGACATATGAAAACATAAAATAAACTAAGTTATGAAAAGTTGCATCGACTTGTATTTCCATCTTTCTTCAAATGAGCATCATACATGGTAAATGCTGCTTGTATTCCCAAACTATCTGGACTAACAGTGTTCCTAAAGATCATCCGAGCCCTAATCACTGCATCCTTCACTATGGTGGTCACCTTTGCATAACTAGTTAAATTAGTCTTTAGGTTATCTAATGTTAACTGATTATCTAGGATGTTATCCACAAAAGAAATTGAGAAAGTTTTATCTTCAAACTCTTTCTGGAACATATTTTTGAATTCTTGGATCATCTCATATGCAGGAAGGAAATGATGATCCTCTGATACCAAATTACATGGAAGCTCCTACAATTTATGCAAGAGACTAACATCACTTTGTTCACTTAGCTCCTTGGCGCTTTCTAAATCTTTGATCAAGTCTTTCGAAACATTACTTCGATAGACCAATGCTTCCTTAGTCTCCACATAAGAATCCTGATTTGGGATAACACCATATGTTATTAGAGTATTTACTTTTAGCTTCTTCATTTCGATCCACTTATCATAGCTTCCTTCTATATATTCAATATCTTGAGAAATAGTATCAACCAGGTCATCAAGTTCTATCCTGATCTTCTCTATCTTGCTTATCTTTTCAGCTATCTCTGTGAGAAGAGACACTCCTTGTGCCTGCATCTTTCCCAAATACTCTTCAACCAATTTTCCCTTTAAGTGATTCTTTTCAGCCTTCTAAATGATAGGATCTTCTATTGAAATAGCTTCAAGAGTTATTGGCTCAGATGTCAATGTAATTTTCCTCACCACTGTAGCCAACTATTTTGCCATTGCCTTATAGTGGTCCTGTTGGAATTAGACTGGACAACTGAGAGGGGGGGTGAATCAGTTGTCACACAATATAAATTTTTTCTACTTTTAACCTTCTTTATTATCTTACTACCAGATTAATGATGTAAACATTAAGCATAGATCAACAACATATAAGCAAAAACATAATCAACACACTTGACACCAAGATTTTGACGTGGAAACCTAGTTAAGGGAAAAACCACAGTGGGAATTAACCCACAAAGATTTGTACCCTGTTAAAAGTACTTTAGAAAAATAGAAGGCACATGCCTTTGGGTGCACTGCCCAAAGCTCACTGCTCAAAAAAAGAGGGTCACTGCCTACAAAATTTATTTAGAATAGAAAGAATTAACTAAGAAATAGCATCTACTTCATGCCTGGTTTAGTTTCAATGAATGCTCAAAAACTTCTGCTTTGCCCCAAATTCTTCTTCACACTCTATACTTCTCTCACTCCTTTTCTTCTCTGCTCTACTTCTGATCCTTTATTCGGATTTAATCTATTTATGCTCAAGGATGATGTTTAACAGCTCTTCAACAAGTATTTATACACTTCATCAATCTTGGAATGATCAACAAGGTCGGCCAAACTTAATGCGAATCTTTACACTGTTGGCCAATCATAGCTGAGACTTGAATCTTCCTCTACTAACATGCCATGCTTCATAAAATGATATTTGGATCATCTGTAACACGCTAGGAACATCCGATCGGCCAAGGTTGGGAAGAACAACAACTTCAAAGAGGAAATCTTCAATAACAAGCTCAAACTCCAAAGTGAATCTCCAACATAGTAGCCACATGATCCAGAGACTTCCAAAAGCACATTGAACTCACTAATAACATCCACTCTAAACCAAATTACCAGAATCATTTGTATCTTCCTCCAGAACCTCAAGAACACTGTCTATCATGACTGTCAAACTAGAAGGATGGCATGCAGACCTCCAAACCACGAACCACTGGATTTGATGATACACACTGACTTCCCAAACATGCCTTTAGATCAACAGATCATAATATTTCACTGTGGAGCAATCCATACCAACTTACTGTAACTCTGTCTCTTCTGAATACTGCAAGATCTAGTTCTATTCAGATGACCATAACTTCTTCAAATCTTCATGCGGACTTCTCAATTCTTGATTGGAGTAGCCTCTAATGATCCTCTACACATCCATAAGGTCCGTGAACCTTGAGTCTTCATTAATTTTCTCAATATCCTCAACATTCCAGTCTCCTGAATAGGCAACAAAATAAGGCATAGTTGACACCAATGACAACAAGAATATGTTGACATCAATGACAACACTGCTTGGGCACATATTTGACCCAATCTCCCCCTTTGTCATTGATGGCAACATATGTTGTGAAAAACTGATTCAACCATCATGACAAAAATTTCTCCCCTTGACTTCTGCAACTACTTCCTTCATTGCTTCTCCTGTCATCAGCAATTAGTTTTTCACATGTCTTCTCTCCCCCTTTGACATCAATGTCAAAGGGCACATATTTGCAACCTTTACTTCCCATTTTTATTTTAGACTAATCTCCAACATTTGCATAATTTTCTCACCATCAATCCAAATCTCAAGATATGACTAAGAATTCCACCGAACTGATGCACTTGAGTGCATCTTAGTTTTGATTCAGAGGGGTAATAACCCCTAACTTCTCTCTGAGATAGTCAAAGGTATCCATGGGAAGAGGCTTAGTGAATATATCTGCAATCTGATCTTTGGATGACAAACTCCAACTTGACTTCATTCTCATTTACCTTCTCTCTCAAGAAATGAAACTTGATACATATATGCTTTGTCTTTGAATGCAACACTAGATTCTTTGAGATGCTTATTGCACTAGAATTATCACAAAAGATTGTGATTGGCTCCTCAAACACAAATTTGATGTCCTTCAACATTTGCTTCATCCACAGAACCTGAGTACAATTATTTGCTGCTGCTATATATTTTTCTTCTATAGTAGACAGAGATATTGCCTCTTGCTTTTTGCTCATCCAAGAGACCAATCTTCTTCCCAAGAAAAATGCACCACCACTAGTACTTTTTCTGTCATCCACATCTCCTACCCAATCAACATCTGTATATGCATGAAGAGTGAAATCATTGTCTTTTGGATACCACAATCCATAATCAATTGTCCCCTTGAGATATCTAAAAATTCTTTTGACTGCCACAACGTGGGATTAGTTTGGATCAGCCTGAAATCTAGCAACAAGTCCAATGGTGTTCACGATGCCAGGTCTGGTCTGGGTCAGATAGAGCAATCCTCCAATCATTGATCTATACCTTTTCTAATTTTCCTTGGGTGAATCATCATCTTTACTTAACTTGCATCTGGTTACCATAGGTGTACCTACTAGCTTTGAATCTTCCATTCCAAAATTCTTTAGCAATTCTTTCACATACTTGGACTGAGATATAAAGATACCTTTATCTGACTAAACAATTTACAAACCTAGGAAGAAATTCATCTCTCCAAACATTGACATCTCAAATTCACTTTTCATCTAGTCAGCAAATGCTTTGCACATACATTCATTTCCACCAAAAATGATATCATCAACAAAGACCTCAACAATCAGGATGTCCTCATGATTAATCTTGAAGTAAAGATTACTATCAGCAATACCTTTGCTAAAACCTATCTTAAGCAAATATTTATCCAATCTTGGATACCAGGCTCTTGGACCTTGCTTGAGTCCATACAAGGCTTTTCTCAGTCTACAAACCATGTCTCCCTAATCAGACAACTGAAATCCTTCTGGTTGCTCAATGTAGATTTCTTCCTCCAAATCTCCATTCAGGAATGCTGATTTGACATCCATCTGATACAATTTAAAATCTTTGAAAGCAACAAATGCAAGAAACAATCTAACTGCCGCTAATCTTGCCACCAGAGCAAAAGTTTCTTCAAAATCAATTCCTTCTACTTGAGAATAGCCTTTGCATACCAACTTTGCTTTGTTTCTTACAACTTCACCATCTTCATTTAGTTTATTCCGGAAGACCCATTTGGTTCCAATCACATTTTTGTCCTCAGGTCTAGGAACAAGATCCCAAGTGTGGTTCTTTCCAATTTGCATTAATTCTTCTTCCATTGCTTTTACCCAATTTTCATTAGTGCAGGCTTCACTAACTGATTTAGGTTCAATCCTTGAAATCAAACAAATCTCTTCTTGATCTTTAGAAACTCTTCTCCTTGTTCGAACACCTTTATTTCTATCCCCTATGATTTGATCTTTAGGATGATTCATTCTTACATACTTAGGGGTTTCAGGAATTGCTTGGGCTTCTGTTTCTTGAGCTTGTTCCTCAACATCTGTACTAATTCCTTGAGTTTCTGGAGTTTCTGGATCAATCTGAACCTAAGTTAGAGTTTGAACTAACCTTCCTTGACTATGACTTTCATTTTGATCATCTGAATTATATCCACAGAGCCTGGAATGTCCTTCCTTGCTCTCATCAACTCTAAAATTAGCACTTTCAACAATCTTTTTCAACCTCTTGTTAAAGCATCGGTAATCCTTACTTTGAGTAGAGTATCCCAAAAATATTCCCTCATGACTTCTTCTATCAAACTTACCTCATCTCTTTTGATATAGCATTTACTACCAAAAACTCTGAAATATCTCACAATAGGAGGATGACCAAACCATAGTTCATAAGGTGTCTTACCAGAATTGCTTCTCTCCAATAAACTTGAGGAACATTTGTTTCCATCATCATGGCCCTGGAAGCTTCTTGAATGGTCCAGTTCTTTCTTTCCACAACTCCATTTTGTTGGGGAGTCCTAGGAGCAGATAACTATCTTTTCATGCCATGCTTTTCACATAAAGCATCAAACTCATAGGAAGTAAATTCTCCACCTTTATCGGATCTCAAACATTTCAAATTTTCACCAATTTCATTTTCCACCATCATTTTGAACACCTTAAATTTGTCAAGAGCTTTTGATTTTTCTTTTAGGAAGGTTACCCACATCATCCTGGAGTAATCATCAATTAGCAACATGAAATATCTATCTCTTTGCACACTCCTAATTCTAGCAGGACCACAGAGATCAGTATGTACTAGTTCCAATCGTCTATTTGAAAGTTGTTCCTTACTTTTGAATGAAATTTTTCTTTGTTTCCCCAATTGACATTCTCTACACATGCTATTAGGTTTCACAAGTTTTGGAAGATCTCTTACAGACTGAGTGGTACTTATTTTGACAATGTTCTCAAAATTCACATGACACATCCTCCGATGCCATAACCAACTTTGATCTATCTAAGAAATCAAACAACTTTTGCTAGAGCTACTTAAATAAAAAATGTTACCTCTAGTTTGAGTACCAGATGCAATTTCAGTTCCTGAACTCTCCAAGATTTTGCACTTTCCATCCTTGAATCGAAGATCATAACCTTTATCAACCAACTGTCCAACATTGAGAAGATTATGTTTCAGTCCTTCCACATACAGAACATCATTGGTACTATTCTTACCATCAAAATATATAGATCCTCTGCCATAGATTCTACCAGTTGAGTTATCTCCAAATTTCACAAGCCCACCTTCATAATTTTCAAAATTCACAAACTTACTCTTGTCTCCAGTCATATGATGAGAACATCCACTATCAATCACCCATTCATCTTTCTCAACAACCTGAGCAGCCAAGGCACTTTCCATATTTGCATAGCTAGTAGATTTAGTAGACACCGGATCTTCTTCTTTGATGGCAATAAACACCTAATCATTTTCAGAGGAACCTACATGATCAGATTCATCATCTGTAACTCCTTCTCTAGTTTCTTGGACATAGTAACATTTGTTCTGATTTTTGTATCTGTTAGGGTTTGGTTTTGAAAACCTCTCTGGACATCTTGAGGCAAAATGACCAATCTTATTACAAGTAAAACATTTGAGTGGCAATTTTCCTTCATACTTACCAGATCCTCTTGGCAATATTTTGGCAAAAAGCTTCAAGATCTGTAGTTTCAATTTCAACATCTTCAAGATCCTTCCTTGTCTTCATGAATTTGTTTGATCTTGTAGAAGAGCTTTCACCCAGATCATATCTTTGTTTTCCATATACACTGGCCTTAAATGCAGATTCAGACTTGGGAAGAGAATCACCAAACTCACTTAATTCAAAAGCTAAAATTTTTCCAACCAGATGATCTCTTGTAACTTCTGAGACAGTCCTCATCTCCTCTATAACAACAACCTTATGTTTGTATGAATTAGGTAAAGATCTGAGCACTTTTGATACAATCTCTGATTCTTCCAAAGTTCCACTAGCACACCTGATACCACACACAAGTTCATTTATCTTTTGCATGTAGATTGTGATGTTTTCATCTTCGCTCATCCTCAAAATTTCAAATTTTCCTCTCAGACTTTGCAGCTTGGCACATTTGACATATTTATCGCCTTCATACAAATTCTCCAATTTTTTTCTAGATTTCATAAGCAGTTTTTAGACCAAAGACATTTGTCATTTCTGAATCAATTAGGGCACTCAACAAGGCTTCTTTAGCTCAAAGGTTATTTTCATCATCTTTGACTTGATCTGGAGTTGAAGGACCTTTCTCCAGAGGTTTATACTCAACACTAGTTATCACCCTATAGACATCACCCATGCATTGCAAATGGCACTCCATGCGATTCTTCCAAACAAAATAATTTGTTCCATCAAATCTTAGACTATCTTTCTTGTAGGTTGACATCCTAGATCTCCTCAAGCGGTCATAATTTTATAAGAGGATCTAGCTCTGATAAAGATTGTTGGAATCAGACAGGACAACTGAGAGGGGGGGTGAATCAGTTGTCACACAATATAATTTTTTTTTGCTTTTAACCTTCTTTATTATCTTACTACCAGATTAATGATGTAAGCATTAAGCATAGATCAACAAAATATGAGTAGAAACATAATCAACACACTTGACACCAAGATTTTGATGTGGAAACCCAGTTAAGGGAAAAACCACGGTGGGGGTTAACCCACAAAGATTTGTACCCTGTCAAAAGTACTTTAGAAAAATAGAAGGCACATGCCTTCGGGCGCACTACCCAGAGCTCACTGCTCAAAAAGAGAGGCTCATTGCCAACAAAATTTATTTAGAATAGAAAGAATTAACTGAGAAATAGCATCTACTTCATGCCTGGTTCAATTTCAATGAATGCTCAAAACCTTCTGCTTTGCCCCAAATTCTTCTTCACACTCTATACTACTTTCGTTCCTTTTCTTCTCTACTTTTCTTTTGATCCTTTATTCGGATTTAATCTATTTTTGCTCAAGGATGATGTTTAACAACTCTTCAACAAGTATCTATACACTTCATCAATCTTGGAATGATCAACAAGGTTAGCCAAACTTAACGCAGATCTTTACACTATCAGCCAATCATAGATGAGACTTGAATCTTCCTCTACTAACATGCCATGCTTCATAAAATGATCTTTGGATCATCCGCAACACGCTATGAACTTCTGATCGGCCAAGGATGGGAAGAACAACAACTTCAAAGAGGAAATCTTCAATAACAAGCTCAAACTCCAATGCAGACATCAAACATAGTAGCCACACGATCCAGAGACTTCCACAAGCACATTGAACTCACTAATAACATCCACTCTAAACCAAATTACCAGAATCATTTGTATCTTCCTCCGGAACCTCAAGAACACTATCTATCATGACTGCAAAACTAGAAGGATGGCTTGTAGACCTCCAAACCACTGGAGTTGATGATACACACTGACTTCCCAAACATGCCTTCAGATCCACAGATCATAATATTTCATTGTGGAGCAATTCGAACCAACTTACTATCACTCTATCCCTTCTAAATACTGCAAGATCCGGATCTATTCAGATGACCATAACTTCTTCAAATATTCATGCAGACTTCTCAATTCTTGATTGGAGCAGCCTCTGACAATCCTCTATACATCCATAAGGTCCGTAAACCTTGAGTCTTCATTAATTTTCTCAATATCCTCAACATTCCAGTCTCCTAAATAGGCAACAAAATAAGGCACAGTTGACACCAATGACAACAAGAATATGTTGACATCAATGACAACACCGCTTGGGCACATATTTGCAATAGGTCCTTCATTTCCTTTTCCCAATCAAACTTCTAGATTAAAGAATCCATTGCAGACTACATATCAACTTTTGCACTTTCATGCGTGATCTTTCCAAGTTCAATTCTAGAAATGGTGTAGTCATTCATACCAAAATTCTCAATAGTGACATCCTGTGGTGGTCGAGCAATCTCCACATATTTGTGGCCTTTATCCTGTAGCAGTTGAGAAAGAGTTTTAGGCTTCTTTTGAGTTTTAGCCTTCACCGGTACCAATTTGCCAAAATTAAAGTCATCTAGAGAGATGGCTTGTTTCTTCCTCTTAGGTGTATATGCTGAAAGCCATGGAGGAAGCACTGATGTACTAACATTTGGATCAAGACCCATTGTTGGTGTAGAAGGAACTATACCCACACTTGTAGTCATGATGATAGGAGTATCAGTAAACATTGCACCTGGCATATCCACATTGGCAACTTTCTCAGTACCCAAAACAAAATGATCAAAGATTGTAGAATCCCCAACGTCATAAGAAGGCGAAGACAAACTAGGAATAGATCTAGAAGAACGAAAAACATTATCAAAGGCAACTTGAGGATTATCAAAAATTATTCTTGAGGATGATGGTGACTCGGAAGATGGAATATTGATGGGTGACACTAGAGTAGTAGGAAGAATAGACACAAGAGTTGAAATAGATACATTAGGTAAGGGAGAAGGGTTTTCAGTTCCTTGTGGCACATCCCTTTGTGGAGACATAGCTTCATCTTGTAAATCTTCCTAATGTTCTCCTTCCTCTTTCTCCTGTTCATCTCTTTTCTCTCTGAAGACTTATCCTCAATATCCATTTCCTCAGTGGCTTGTTCACTGACACCCTGTTCTTCAACTTCCATGTCTTTAGCATCAGCCTCTTCCTCTGCAACTTTGGCCTTTTTCCCTTTGGATACAAATTTGATCCTTGGTTTAGAAACCTTGGATGTGCTTGGAGTATCACTTTTATTCTTTGTCCTCAATTCAACCTTCTTACATGTTTGCTCTAAAGCCTCCTCCTCAGATCCAATTATAAAATCCTTCAGAGGGATACCTTTACTCTGAAGCCATAGATTAGTATTAGCCAGAACTGGCTCAAACCTTTTCCTCAAAGAAGTTACCTCCTTCTTTGACCATTGTATAATAGGAAAGGGAGAGTTAGCAATATTTTGATTGACATAGCTTGAATTGAGAACCTCTTCATCATCAATCATATCTTCTGGAATATCAGCTAGACCCAAATATTCAATTTGATTTAGAGTCAACCTACTATAATCCAACATTCTGATTTACTCTTCAGTTCTCAAATCAGCCTAGATATCTTCGACCATTGGCTCATGAAATTGAGTCTTTCTCTTTGTTCTGTCTTTCACTCCCTTGTAATCAAATCTGAGTCTCTTCTTGAACATTTTCATTGTGACCATCTGCATTTTAGTTTCCATTACCTTGGCCTTAGTAGTAGTTGCCATAGAATATCTACCAATCTCAATTGGAAAACTAAATCTAGGCTTCTTCAATTCCATCTATTTGTTATGGACAATAATCATTTGTCAACACAACTCCATTAGAACAAGTTTATCAGAGGGAAACTTGGGAAGCATATAGGGATAATCTTGATAAAAGCCAATTCTGAGATATGTGAAAGTTGAAAATTGAAGAAACAAATAGCCATAACTATTTACCACTGACTAGGCTTCATCTGAAACTCTTCTTTCCTCTAACTGAGGGTAAAAAAGGCACAAGAAAACAACAAAGAAGGCATCATTCACCCTTCTGAAATGATGAATTGAACCTTTCAAAGTAAGCTAGGGATAGTATTGATAAACAGTTACAACTCTCCTATCTCCATCAGATGTTAAGCCTAGGAAACTTCTCATAGAAGCTGCTATGTACACTAGATAAGAAGTCATGTAGAACTTTGAAGTAGTTGACAATTTAGTTAATTGCTCATGAAGAGAATTACTTATCTATTCTCCCCAGAAGATAGTCTACTTACCCTGAACAATGACCTTGGTGTATGGATACATCCTTTCA
The DNA here is from genome assembly GCA_027924645.1 of Cunninghamia lanceolata. Classification (NCBI taxonomy): domain Eukaryota; kingdom Viridiplantae; phylum Streptophyta; class Pinopsida; order Cupressales; family Cupressaceae; genus Cunninghamia; species Cunninghamia lanceolata. Next base: position 6,241,988 of record BSBN01000567.1, read on the forward strand.
TGAAAAGTTGATGAGGAAGAAAGACCCCTAACTCTACTGAGAAGAGTTATCAAGTCACCCACTTCTTCTACAAATTCACTTCTAGCGAAACTCCTGGGCAATCTAGACAAATTAGGTTTGGAAATTTTGAGCCACTTAGTATTTATGATCTTTTTCACCTTTTCTACATCTTTGTCATACTCACACTGAGCAATACCAAAATCTAGTTCTGCAACATTTCCAATTGCTGGACACATGAACACCTTATCTATGAACTCTGGATCAAGCCTTGTAATCACATTCCCGTGAGCATCAACCACTGCTCTGGTATCTCTATTGTAGAAATGAGAAACCTGGAGAATAATCTCCGTATTGTGTGCAGCAATAGGGAATGAAGACACCAGATGAATGTTGCTCTTAACAATCTTCTGCATAGAGGAAGTAAGTTTATCTGACTTTGTCCTCTCAAAAAATTCAGCCATGTCCACATGGCCAATCTCTGTATCTCGTATCTCATCAACATTTGATGTCACCGATGTTACAGGAAAGATGTCTTGGTATTTGTACTTCATGGCTTTGGCTTTCTTTTGAGATGGATCAGTCATTTGGAAAGAAGACTCCTTTGTATGAATTGAAGACCTCGGTAGCTTGTAGGAGAAATTGTAATCAAAGAGTCATGACCTTGCAGTTAGGGGAAATACTGGTAATTTTGGAAAACTGCATGTTGAAGATCATGATCACAGGAGTGATCTTGAAATGGATAAAGAGCAAGTGGGTCAAAAAATAGAGGAAAGTAGGCTCATAATAGCAATTTAGAAAGTTCTCCAGAGTTAGCAAAATTCAGGAGAGTGAGTGTACGGGTGGAAAAATTTACTGCTCTTGCATGTTGGGAAAAGCTTCTTTCATGTCTGAATGGAAAAATTTACTGACTTAGCACATTAGGTTTGCAAGGTTTATGTAAGAGCGGAAAATTTTGCCGACTCTACATGAAAGAAATCTTGGCTAGTAAGTACTTGAGTGGTGAAATCCGCCGACACTGCATATTAGTTTGATTTCTGTAAGGGCGGTGAATTTTGCCTCCCATACACCTTGGGAGGGAAATTTCAAGTGCACAAGCAAGAATTCATGTACTAACGACAATTTTCGCTGACATAACACTTGACGAAAACTTTACAAACATATGTGCCAACGGCAACATTCGCCACTTTTACACAAAGGACCATTGGGGGAAATTTTGCTGACCCAACATATGAGGGAAATTCAAAGTTTTTATGTTTAAGGGACAATATTTGCCACTCAAGTAAAGGACTTTAAAATGAAAACTAAAATACTAAAACTAAACAAGCAAATCTCAGAACTCACGATACAAGAAAGACAAAAACATAAAAAGAAAACTCAAAAACGAAGATAAAAACCTAGAAACCAGAACGTCTAGGGTTTTTTGAAACGTGAAAACATAGAAGAATAAATAATGGAAATGATGAATTTGATCATGCTTCATCCATTTATAAAAAACCCTAAGCATGAAATGACTAGGAATGGAAGCAAAGGAAACTAACCTGATAAAAATGAGTGAAAATAACATAGTCAAACTTCGATGAAGAATGCCTGCTCAATCCGCCGAACTAATTCGAACTAATGGCTTGACACACCTAGAGCAAGAAATGAAGGTAGGATAGAAAGAAAAACAAGATAAAAATGGTTTAAACGACCTTTAAAAACCTAAAACAAAAACTAAAAGTTCGTAATTAATGTCACACGAGTTAACTCAATATGACATTTATTAAGTGTATCAACAACCATTTTTACCACCAAAACACTTAAAAGGAAATAACATGCTATAGCGGTAAATTTTACTGCTTACACATATAAAAGAGGAAACATCATGCTAGGGCAGCGAAATTCGCTGCCCTTGCATGCAAAAGGGAAAACTCTAAAAACATGCATAAGCGGTGAATTTCGCCACCTTAGCATGTGAATAATGAATTTTTTTTAAAAACATGCATAAGCAATGAATTTCACCACCTTAGCATGTTAATAATGAAAATTTTCTAACTCACAAAAAAGGTCAAAATTAATATTTTGACAAGCTTGTAACTTAGCCGATTTCCATGAATTTTGAGGAATCATCTTAGGGGAGTGTTATAGTCTATTCTTAGGTGTCAAAGGACCATGCATGAGGATGAGATGACTCGCCTCTATTTGTGAACTTAGAGTGTAGGCTATGAAATGAACAAGTTTCGTAGGGGTCATCCTACAAAATGAGTGCAACTAATTTTGAGGACAACAGGCACATACTTGCAACAAGTGTAGCATGGATAGGATAGGTGATCATGAGTCATAGTGTCATAAATATGATGAGTCTTAGCTAAAGGGTTGTGGTTGAGAGAGACCCCAAGAAAAAGGTGGAGTTGCATTCTGGACATGTTGAGAGGACCCTAGGAGAAAGGGAATGGCATGAGGATTAACTCTATTAGGAGAAAAGTTGCCTAGTACTTGCACACCCCTGCAACCAAGTAAGAAAATGTTTTGGTTTCCAATAGCCTTGAAGGTCTTCAATCTCCACCCAATACACATGCTCATGCATCCAAGAACATTAACTCAAAAAAGATTGTTGTGATAGAAGAAGTTGATCGTGAAGATGATATAGCAGTAGCTAACAAGATGATTATGGATCAACTATTCTAGCAGACATTATTGGTTGAAATAGAAATTGATTTGGCACATATTGATCCATACAAACTTTCAATGCCATCCTCAAAAAATACATAAGCACTCAAGATGATGGGTAGTGAACCAATTATCCAACCTACTATTAGTGCACAAATTAGGAGTACTAGCAGTGTATCTTAAACCTAACTAACGACCACCTCACATACCATAGGGGTGAAAATGATCACAAAAGCAATCTCAACCCCTACTAGAATAGTGCCTCTCACAAATATAAGTATAGGGAATCCTAGGTTCTAGTGCAGGATAGGATTCAAGTATATTTGAACATACACCTGCCAACATTTTCCCACAATACTTCTATGAGATGTTCTTATATCTCCCCAAATACCACAAGGTGGAAAATGCAATGGAGCATGTTCACAAATACAAGTTGATTTATTACATGAAAGGGGTCATTGCTCCAAAAAGAAGAAAAGGAAGAAGATAGGCCAGGTTCGCAAAATGAAGATTTTGCTGACAAAGAAAAACAATCAAGTTCGCAAAGAAGAGATTTTGCCAATAAGGTAAAATAAAGGTGAAATAAAGTAAAAATCAATGTCAAGGGTGTAGGTAGCTAGAATAGTGGAGATCTTCAATGCGTAGATACCAGAAATAAATGAGGAGGATGAACTGTCCCTACAACCCATGCTTCTATAGATCCTACCAAGGACAAATCAGCACCAGGGCATGGGTGCTCCTCAAATTCTGTAGTTGTCTGATAGGCAGTTGATTTTGGCATGTTGTTTGGTTGTCATTGATGTCAAAGGTTACAAGAACAAGACAAAGGTTAGGGTTATGTATAATGGTGTTGTCTCAGTTAGGTTGATGGTGTTGATATCAGAGATGTTCACATGGAGTTGATGTTAATATTCTTCGTGATTCACTTGATGAGGTTGCTTGTTTGGTTCATCATGTTTCAAGATGTTAGCAGAGTTGTGTTTGGTCTTAGTTGATGATCAGGATGTTTATGTTGTTCATACCATACCAAGTTCATGTGCTAGGAGGTGTTCATGCTATCTCCATCTCATTTGATGTTGGATGTTGGTCAAAGTACTTGTTGCTTCATGGTTCACAATTTCACAGAGCTCACATGCTTTATGAGTTTAAGCTTATAATATTCATGGTATGTAGTGTTTGGCAAGGTTGGTTTGAGAAGCATGCATGTCTTTGATAGTGCAAGGGAAGTGCAGATGTTGTTTGATTCCTAGACTACACTCAAGCTCACTTGAACACTCATTTAAGATGTTTGTAAGCTTTGATCTACTTTTGTCCTTAGTTTTCACCCAAAGATCCTCATGTCTTCTAACCTGTGAAAACTTATTTCATACTGTCTAAAACTTTTATGGAGTCTCCTATTGATGAGAGTTTTTCATTTTTTGTTTGATCCTAGGGTTTATTCACAACTAGTGTTTAAAGTCTCAAACCCTAATCTATGTATCCTAAAACCTAGGTCCTAACCATCATAAGACTAATGCACTTTTGTTTTAATCTTGAGGTGACTTTCTATTTTAAGTTATCTTAACTTAAGTCACCAGTTGAAGGGGCTCATATTCCATCTACATGAATGGCCCCTTTTGAAGTCACCGACCCACCAGGTTATTCAAGGGGTAAAAAGAAAATCAATGGATGATAATTAAAGAAGCTTGGGTGTGAAAAAAACATCAAAAGGTAGAGATTTAAAAGACACTCAAATACCAATGGTCACTCCTCAGTAATTAAAATTGATGGACAGTTCTTCAAATGGTGCTCTAACTATTCATATTCAGTTTTGCCAACAACTGAGAGGGCCAGGAAAATTTATAAAAGGATGTGTGTGATGTTTTTGATAGGTGTTGTTGAAGATTTGTGTGTATAGTAGTAAGACCTTCATGGAAAGGTGGAAAAATGTCTATATTGTGAATGTCTTATTTTTTTCAATGGGTTTTCAATGTGCAAAGAGAGAGAGGAGTGATAACTATATACTTATCCATAGATTGTATGGGGCAGTGATTCAAGACAAATGGATGAGTGAATCCTAATGAAAAGATGATGATGATGTTTATAAACAATGTGAGGAATGTTTTGCAGAGAAATTGAAAAGGACAATACTGTGTAGAGAAACAGAGAGATCCTCTGTATTGTTATTTTCATTCAAATTTGTAATGTATGCTATTATGTCAATGAGACAATCCTTTTTCCAATGAGGCTATTTTTGTCAGTGAGACATCATGATTTGCCAATGAGGTAGCTGTATTTTCTAGTGAGGCTGTGTCAGGGAGTGGGTGCTCCTGTTGATATTGGAGTTGGTGCTTCATAAGGAGTTGGTGCTCCTAGATACATTGTTGCCAGTGAGGCATTGTAGCGAGTGAGGCAATTTTTCTCGACTGGTTTTTTATCCCTATGAGGGTTTTCCACTCATAAATCATGTGTTATGGTCTCTGTTGATTGTCTCTATGTTTGTGCCCTCATGTCTTATATTTGATCAAGATCCTGAACATTATGCTCATCATTTTACATGTGTATATGTGTTTGGTAAATTTCTCAAGTCTCTTTCATTTTTTTTCTAAGTGAATTAAAGGTGCAAAAAGTGTTAAATATTATAGACCACTGATTCACCCCCCTCTCAGTGGTCCTATACTCCAACACGGGCTTCTGGGCGAAATTAAATGCAGCATGGGCACGATTTGTTGACTGACTTTCAAATGCCCAGGGCTGCATGATGGATAATATTGCTATATATACATATATAAAAGATGTATTTATTGTTGTTGGTTGGCCATTGGGTTGTTATTCATACTGAAGTGCTTGATGATTGATCTTGACCTCATGATGTTTCCCAGAAACAAATGAATCTAATCGACTGTGTCCTCTTCTGGGCCTCTCTGTCTTCATTTCTAGTTCAACAATGAGGGGAAATTATCATTATGTGTCATCCTGATCTGTATTTAGCTTTTCTAGTACTTGCGCACCCCTACAACCAAACAAGAAGATGTTTTGGTTTCCAATAGCCTTGCAGGTCTTCAATCTCCACCCAATACACATGCTCATGCATCTAAGAACATTAACTCAAAAAAGATTGTTATGATAGAAGAAGTTGATTGTGAAGATGATATAGCAGTAGCTAACAAGATGATTATGGATCAACTATTCTTGCAAACATTATTGGTTGAAATAGAAATTGATTTGGCACATATTGATCCATACAAACTTTCAAAACCGCCCTCACCAAATTCATAAGCACTCAAGATGATGGGTAGTGGACTAATTATCCAACCTACTATTAGTGCATCAATAAGGAGTACTAGCAGTGTATATTAAACCTAACTGATGACCACCTCACATACCATATGGGTGAACATGATCGCAACAACAAGCTCAACCCCTACTAGAATAGTGCCTCTCACAAATATAAGTATAGGGAATCCTAGGTTCCATGCATGATAGGATTCAAGTATATTCAAACATACACCTGCCAACATTTTCCCACAATACTTCTATGAGATGTCCTTATGTCTCCCCAAATACCGCAAGGTGGAAAATGCAATGGAGCATGTTCACAAATATGAGTTGATTTGGTACATGAAAGAGATCATTGCTCCAAAAAGAAAGGCAAGCTAGTTTGTCACTACTCTCATGGACCGTGTGCATACCTAGTATAGAAAGTACAATCTACAATAGGTGATTGTGGCTTATGACCAATTAAATGTGGCCTTTCTAAAAGAGTTTAGTATTCCAAAATTTGAGCAATAAAGTATCTCTACTCTAAAGGATATTAAGAAAGATCTGGCTGAAAGTGTGCACATCTATGATGCCCAATTCAAAACCCTAATATCCAAATTAGTGGTTTGTTGTTGGCTTTCTAGCATGCCCTTTCACACAAGACTTTCACAAACCCATGAGAAGCATTAGAGGAAACACCTCACATTGAAGTAGTTGAGAGCATTGATATTGAGATTAGCCCTTTTATGGAAGCTCAACTTGTGATGATGGCTACATAGTTAGATAGGCTCATTGCTAACAATACTTGTTGTACACATAGTGGTGTTTAGTGCATAGATTGCATTATTGAAGGGCACACCAAGACAAACTACCCATGAAGAAATGTATGTACCTTGCTTAATGCTTCTGAAATATGCAAGGAAGATCATCATGTGCAGAATTGTCCATTACTATAGTGCACCACCTAAACAAAGATATATTTCTATTGTAAAATCTGTATGCACACACCCACAATACTGAGAACTATAGGACCATCATCCAAATCCATGAAGTGAACACACTAAGGCTTTACCATGCAGTAGTAGGAAACATCCTATTATATGTTAAAAGGGGGAAGGATGTAAAGTATGAGTACACTAGATCAAACCCTCCTTTCAGTATAACATTCAAGGACAAAACCAAGCTTAAGCCACTACAAGATGGATGAGGACTCAACCAAGCTTTTTATCAAACCCTAGGCTAAGTATGCATGAAACCCTAGTTATAAGATAATTAGCTTGAAACAGATGATCGACAATAGAAATCTAGAAACCAAAAGTACAAAGATGATCAGTAAGATGTCAGAACATGTCTCCCAAAAGTAGAGGTATCAGAGGACAAATTTGGCAACCACCCAAGTCCAGAAGTAGGATTCTTTCGAAGGTCAAAATTGAGAAAAGAATGCAATTGATGCTTAGAGATAAGATCTAGAATCTTGATGCCCTATAGACTAGGGTGGCAACTACCCAAGTCTAGTTGGAGGAATATTCCAAAACTATTTCTGGATCCCAAAACTTAAATTCCTACACTACCTTCCTGTAGCTCCATTTTTCCCAAAACCTGTACCTGTAACTTGCACATAAGATGACAAGAGAGGGGTTTGGGGGTTGTGGTGTTTAGGGATTTGCCTCAGTCAAATTCCAGGTTAGCATTCAAGCTTTCCCAATGTCATTGTTTATGAGAGAACATGCCAGGGCAGAGGCTAAAGATAATCCAAATGATGAAATGATTCAAATATAGATGATGTCACCTCAGAGGTGAAGTCCTTAGGAGGATGAAATATCTTCAACTCATAAGGAGATGGATGATGATGCCATATCTACAACAAACATACAAATACAACCACAAATCTGCAACAATAACACAATGAATGCCTTGAATGCTCTTTGCTCCAATATCACAAGTTTGTGTTATCTATCTAGGTGTAAAATTAAGTCATAAACTCACTTATTTATGCTTTCCCACTAACATTTATGAATTTAAATCACAAAAGCTGACAAGGAGAAACATTTTGGAAGGGCCCAAGTTGACATACCAAAAGTTAACCCCAACCAATTAGGAGAGACTTGGGCAGTTGGTGCCCAAGTCTAGGGGCCTAAATTGGTTTAGGGTTAAGCTAAAGGTGACCTCAAGGGTCCAAAATGGCATGGGTGTCAGGTAATTTCCTTTGAGATGATCAATCATAATGTATAATGAAGTATAATGAAGCAAATAGGACCTAGGAACTAAACTAGTAGGTAAAAAGGCACGTGGCCACTTTTTACTCCATAACACATCCAAGAAGGTCAGATTGGAAGTATGTGACCAGGACAAGGATGAGGAGGACATGAAGGGGATAGATTCCCACTTCACACCTATTACAAGTGTGGTTCACCAGACCAATATCAACAAGATTTCTTTATCTTTCCCACTTGCATGTACTATCTGTTGACTCCCAAAATAACTACAACCCAAAACCCTAAAACATTTCACAATCACCAGGGCCAGGGGTATCGTCAAGGTGATGGAAAGAGGTTAATCAATAGGTTAAGGATGATTCTGGGCAACCTACAGGAGTGGGTTAACTCCTGTGCACTTCAGGCTCAGCTTAAACCTAGGAGGGATATTCCAAGGGGTATACCTGAACAGATATTAGGTTCAAGGTAGATGAACAACTAAAAATAACAAGACAACCAAACCCAAACTGCCTTCTAGGCCCCAAAGACTGTCACTAGACCTAAAACAACTGGTTGCCATTAATAATCCCTATATAGTTGATTACCGCACTATACATTTGCATCCAATCATGGCAATACTATAATCCTTGAAATGAATCCACTTAACTTCTCATACACAAGATACATAGTGCAGGTATACATGTTCATGATTCACAAATGATTAAAATAATTTTGCATCACTTCAGATATATCCTTGGTTATAAAATAGAACCATGAACAGCACGAGAAAACCCTAAACTGAACCTACTCCTACAGCTAATAGGATGAGAGTTTGATTAAAATGATGATTGATCCATCCCCAATATGGACCGGTGCCTATTCCATTGGGTAACTGAGTCATAAACAATAAAGAGGAAAGAAAAGGGTTGAACTAGCATTAACAGAAAACTTAAACTATATTCACATACATTTCTCATATTACACTTCATGCACTAGACATACTTATTTATCCAAAGCCAAACTATAATAACCCACTTGCAATAGAGAAATGACCCAACACAAAGCTTGTAATGATTTAAATGTTGTCATATATTATCAAATCCCATTACAATCACACCAACAAATGTGGTGAAGGCAAAATACAAAGCTGCAATAATGCATTCCCTTGAATCATTACAAACAACCATGGAGACATACCAATGCATGAAAATGCATGTTACAATCCCTCCTACGTTGTATTAGACACATTCTTTCATTCACTGCCCAAACACTTTTATCTGTTTGATGCCCTAAAATCTTCCTTAGGCATTTTCTAGACCAGATAATTGGTTCAGCGACTAACCCTTTTTACATCTTACATTCATGTAAATATAGCATCTGATTCGAATTGACCTAATTAGGTTACGATAAATTGCCCCCTATGGGCCTTGTTAGAAAATATCTTAGCCAGAAGGGATGTTTATCTGCCAGAAATAACTGCAAAAATATCTAGGGTCTTGAGGCAGATGGATGATATTTTCTTCTTTAATGCACACAACTGGTTTACTGATCTACAACCATAAATGCAACAAATATCTAAAAAGGAGGGGGCAGCTAAGAGGCATAACACCTGCATTTATGGCATATGAGACAAATCTGTTCAAATTCACCAAGCAAATCTTTTACAACACTTTAAATTTCAAACCCTTGAGTCTTTGTGTCTTCATCGGCTCTGAATCCTTTGAAAAATTGGCCCCTGCAATGGTGCCTAGATGAATTCGTGTATCTTCCCGTCTTCAGAATGCTTGAAAGTCTATTTTGAATTTTAGCCATAGATGAGTCTGCTTTTAGAATTAATGGCCATCACTTTCCCTTTTGATTCTGCATTGAGGCCCAAAAATTTTGCCCATGTGACAATTTTCATAACTTCGCGAGGAGTCTAGATGAGGCTCGGTGAAGGTAAGATTCTTAGCAAAAATGCCACAGTGTCTGATGAAATACCCTATTGGAACTTAAGTTCTGTCCTCCGCCATGTGGAGCATTTGCGCAAACATGAGGGAAACTTTTCTTTGTTTTGTGTAGAACTTGAGTTGCACCAACACGTGGTGCACCTTGGAAGCTACCTATCACTACCTTCGAAAAGGAGGAAGAAAAAAGGAACACTACGCTACTGTTTGATCCTTAAAAACACTATGCTACCGTTTGATCCTTAAAACAAGATCCTCCTGCGACACTACGCTATCGTTTGATCCTTAACAACCCCACCTCTTCACTTCATCCTTCAACAACTGGCACGCTCTTCTTCATCCTTATGAATCATTGATATTATGGCCATAAGCCACAATATACTTTACACCTATCCTTATTTCACAGCCATACGATGGAGATATGACATCAACTTCGGTGGTCTTCGGGCTAGTGATATCTTGCCATGTGTCCCATTGAAGGAATCATGAAAGGCAAAAAGCCTTATAGAACTTTGGCCGCCGGGGGTCAGTCATTGGGCCTTCCATAGAACACAACCAAGACACGTGTCAAGCTGGTGCAGTTTTTTGGAAGTATTTTCTTAGCACTGTATAGAATTTGCACCTGCCCAATAAGTGGTACACTCTTTAGAGACTTTCACTGCATTCCCTCAGAAGGAAGATGGAAGACCAGAGCTTCGACTCTCGACACTCCGTCAACTACTTAGAATTTTCAAAACTTAGACACATTCTAAGGTTGAAACTCAGAGCCGATAGACAAGGGAAGACAAAAGATTGGAACCCCAACCCCTAAAACTCTGACAGGGGTGAAAACACAAGGGAACCTTGGGAAACTTAGGACTTAGCCAATTTTTGGGCTTTTCCACCTTGCATTTCAAGTGTCAAAGACATGAAAATGTATGAGATATGTCTTTGATCGGTTATAAGCTATAGGTTCAAGTGGGAATATGAATGAGACATGGGGGCAAAATAGGGCATTTTGGGGACTAATTTTTTAGGTGTCAACACTGGCTCTAGTTGGAGACGTGTGCCAAGCAGTGGCACAACGAGAATCCATAATATTTAGGATAGACCAAAAAAAATGAATAGGAGAAACAATGTATTTACATCAAGGGCATATATACAAAACATACAGTCATAAGCATGGCAGTACAATAGGAAAGTTGGTTGTAATCAAAATTTGCAGGCACTTGCAGGTCAAACCTACACAAGATGATCAAAACTACTTGCCTCTGTCAAAGACAAGATGAATGAAGGCACTGATCTCCCTCAAACCAAATTTGTACTTTTCACCTAGCTGCAACAACTGAAGCCTTTGATCTACATGCACCAACCTGCAACAAATGTTTATGAAGTCAATGCTAGCTCTACCAATGAAATCACTATTGCAGGCAACCATGAGAAATAGGTGCTTGACCTATTCATATCCATATCATGCTTGTTCCCAACAACAAGGGGTGAAAAATATTGAACTAGGTCAGCATCAAAAGAAATAGATGGAAGGAAGCATCCATCATCAACTACAACTTCATACCTCTTGACCTCTTCATACAAATTGAGGGAAAAGGAGAATATCTCCAATTCACATGGCAAAGAGAATTGTGCCTGAATGCATTGTTGATCCATAAGAGAAAACATTTCATCTTGTAGAGTAAACTAGAAAGGCTCCAGCTCAGTCATATCTTTAAGTTGGGTTGAAACATGTTAGAACTCAAGCATAAACATGTCTCACTACTCATTCACATCAATGTCCCATATAAAGGACTCAACCTCAAATGTAGCACCAACACTTTCAAGAGCTAACACGTCTTTCACATCAAAATGAAAGCACTCATAATCATTTGCAACTCCATCAAGCTCTTGAACAAAGTTTTCATGTGTGCCACTACAAATTTCACATTCTGAGTCATGAGCACAACTCAGACTGCAACTCAAAACATTAACACATGGATCAAGATCATCAGACACCTCAAATGAAGAACCAAGTTCTTCCAATTATCCCTCTATTTCACTTTCACTCTGACAACTTACAGTGTCATATATGCTACTGCAAACTGACTGATGACACTTCTTCTTCCACATTCATTCTTATTCTATTTCCTTGTGACTGAGATGAAGCACACTTTGCATGAGGAAGACAACATATCTTGCACCAAAGAAACAAGTTCTCATATGCGCCCATATGATCACCATCCTCAAAATCCAGAGCAAGATCTTCAGACTAAAATTCCATGGTTGCACCAACAACTATCTCTCATCGGGTATCCTCAAGTGTAGCCACCTGTATGTCATCCTGTGTACATTCAACATGATCAACCTCATGAGCTGATCCATCTAACTATTCATCTCTGTACACAACATCCTCATTGTTCACTAAACCACATACCTCAATGTTAAGCTGGAAGTCACCACTGTTTTCATCACTTTCTCTTTCACTTGATGAACTATCTGGCTGAAGGAAAGGGCATATACTATCCTTATCATCTGCATCATTGTCATATGATGCACCATCTCCCATTTCTACCCTTTTCACTACACAATCATCCTCGTTTAATGTTGCATTCATCTGATTGCCTATATCCATACTGCTGATGTTTAGATTAACATGTTCATTACCAGCAACACATGTATTTGTGGATAACAAACCTTTTATGTAGTCATCTCTTATTTTCTCCATGAAGTCTAAGAACAAGTATGCCTACTGCATACTCATTATTTTGAAATCTTCCCACACATAACTTAATCCAGTTTCATATGCTTCAAAAAACATATCAATGCAAGCGGGAGTGTTAGGTCTAAAACCTTCAAGAACATGGGAAAGAGAAACAACAAACGTGTGACCAAAATCCTTGCTTGACTCTCCCTCTTGTCTTTCAATTTTCTCTAGCTCTATGACAAGATCAACAGGGTCAAGACCTTTGGCAAATTCATTTTCAAATGCTGCCACAAGTTCATTCCATGAGGCAAAGGACTGCCCTGGGAAACTTTGGATCCATTCTCTTACCTTTCCATGCAAGGACCTAACAAATAACCTCATCCACATGTCTTTATCCTCAAACTGATGTTCTTTCATGAAATCTAAGAATACATCAACATGTGTGTCCCCTTCCAAAATATTATACCCATCAAACTTGGGCAATTTGTTGTAGACCTTGGTTGGCATGCTCATTGTTTCATAATAAACCCATGAAAGATCCAACTAATCATATACTGGGTCTAAGGGAGGAACAGGGGACTGGGCCAACTAATTTTTTGGGGCAGCAGGGAATGCTTTGGACTGCATCCTAAACTCTAGTAGCCTAATCTAATTTTTTGTTTCTACTTATTGTTGTAATAATGACTTTAGCAACTATTTAGTTTTATCAATTTCACATTGCTGCATTGCTAAGTCATTTTGAATTTGCATGGGTGCAAACAGGTTTGGGTTTGTATAACATGCAGAGCCATGACTGGAATATGCATCGCTAGTATGGTCATGGGAATCCACACCAATGTAGTTTCTAGGGTCTGAGACATAGGAAGACTTCACATGAAGGAACATCCCTAGGGTATCCATGTTCATACCAATTGGCCATGACTAAAACATCCTATAATGCTAGGCAAAAGACTAAGGCATATAAATTTGTTCCTTCAGCATGACAGGGACAACAAACACTAAAAATGGGAAAGAAGAAACCGTGTACCTTTATTTCACCACCTGCTGCACACTAAGATGGAGCATTTAGATCACCAACAACAACTAGGAGACAATAGTAATAAATTTTGTTTTTTGACAGCAAAGTCGCCACCTCTATGAAAGAGGAATTCCTTGAAATTTGACTAAACCTCAAGGCCACAAACTAATTCTAGGTTTAGCTCACTAGTAGAGTCTTCAATCTTTTATAACCCAACAATACTGTCCGTGTCAACGATGCAAAAAAATGTTGGCCTAAGTTGAGGGGATGCCAAACTTACATACAGCAACAAACTGCACCCGGCAACGGCTGCAAAAAGGGGTCTTCAAAATCTTTGACCTTTCAAGTCCTCCCTAGCAACAACACCAAAAAATGTTGACTCCCAAAATAACTACAACCCAAAACCCTAAAACATTTCACAATCACCAGGGCCAAGGGTGTCATCAACGTGATGGAAAAAGGTTTATCAATAGGTCAAGGATGATTCTGGGCAACCTACAGGAGTGGGTTAACTCCTCTGCACTTCAGGCTTAGCTTAAACGTAGGAGGGATATTCCAAGGGGTATACCTGAATAGGTATTAGGTTCAAACCAGATGAACAACTAAAAATAACAGGACAACCAAACCCAAACTACCTTCTAGGCCCCAAAGATTGTCACTAGACCTAAAACAACTAGTTGTCATTAATAATCCCTATATAGCTAATTACCGTACTATGCATTTACATCCAATCATGGCAATACTATACTCCTTAAAATGAATCCACTTAATTTCTTACGCAAGATACATAGGGCAGACATACATGTTCATGATTCATAAATGATTAAAATAGTTTTGCATCACTTCAGATATATCCCTGGTTATAAAATAGAACCATGAACAACATGAGAAAACCCTAAACTAAATCTACTCCTACAGCTAACAGGATGAGAATTTGATTAAAATGATGATTGATCCATCCCCAATATGGACCGATGCCTATTCCATTGGGCAACTGAGTCATAAACAATAAAGAGGAAAGAAAAGGGTTGAACCAGCATCAACAGAAAACTAAACTATATTCACATACATTTCTCATATTACACTTCATGCACTAGACATACTTATTTATCTAAAGCCAAACTATAATAACCCACTTGTAATAGAGAAATGACCCAACACAAAGCTTGTATTGATTTAAATGTTGTCATACATTATCAAATCCCATTACAATCGCACCAGCAAATGTGGTGGAGGCAAAATACAAAGTTGTGACAATGCATTCCTCTGAATTATTACAAACAACCGTGGAGACATGCCAATGCATGAAAATGCACATTAAAGTCCTTCCTACGATGTATCAGACACATTATTTCACATTTTTCTTTTCTTGATGCCCTAAAATCTTTTGTAGGCGTTTTCCAGACCAGACAATTGGTTCAGTGACCAACCCTTTTTACGTCTTACATTCATGCAATATAGCATCTGATTCTAATTGACCTAATTAGGTTACAATGAATTGCCCCTATGGGCCTTGTCATAAAATATCTCAGCTAGAAGGGACGTTTAACTACCAGAAATAACTGTAAAAATATCTATAGGGTCTTGAGGCAGATGGATGATATTTTCTACTTTAATGCACACAACCGGTTTGCTGATCTACAACCATAAATGCAACAAATATCTAAAAAGGAGGGGGTAGCTGAGAGGCATAACACTTGCATTGATGTCATATGAGACAAATCTCTTCAAATTCACCATGCAAAGCTTTTACAACACTTTAAATTTTGAACCCCTGAGTCTTTATGTCTTCATCAGCTCTAAATCCTTTGAAAAATTGGCCCCTACAATGCTGCCTGGCCAAATTCATGTATCTTCTCACCTTTGGGATGCCTGAAAGTCTCTTTTGAATTTTAGCCATAGATGAGTCTACTTTTAGAATTAATGGCCATTACTTTCCCTTTTGATTCTACATTGAGGCCCAAAGATTTAGCCCATGTGAAAATTTTCATGACTTCGTGAGGAGTCTAGATTCTTAGCAAAAATGCCATGGTGTCTGATGAAATGCCTTGCTGGCACTTAAGTTCTATCCTCTGCCATGTGGAGCATTTGTGCAAACTTGAGGGAAACTTTTTTTTTCTTTTTGTGTAGAACTTGAGCCGCGTCAACACGTGGCGCACCTCGGAAGCTGCCTGTTGCTGCTTTTGAAAAGGAGGGAGAACAAAGGAACAGGCTATGTGTTAGCATCTCAAATCCGCACATAGAATTTTTCCTACAGACAAGATTCTCTTGTGACACTACGCTACCATTCGATCCTTAATGACCCCACCTCTTCGCTTCATCCTTCGACACCTAGTCGGATTTGCTTCATGTTGATTGTCAGGAACACTTAGAGGGGGGGTGAATCAGTGTTCTATAAATATTTTCTTGCACTTTTACTTTTAACCATTTCATAAGAATAATCTAATAGAAGTAAAATATACAACCTAACAGCATCCACAAAAGTATGACACATAACACCAAGAATTTACATGGAAAACCCAAAATGGGAAAAACCACAGAGAGGATTAGCTCTCATAAATATATTGCAATCTTTACAAAATGATGTTCAGGCTTGGTCACTCCATGGGCTTAGAACATGTTGGCTCACTACCATGATGTACAACTAAGTTTAGCAGGCTCACTGCCTCAACCCTAAATCTAGCAAGATTACAATAAGGGCTATTAAACCCTAAGGGTTGTTAAACCTTGTTGAAGACTCACTGCCTTGAAGATGAACACTCGCTTCCAATTGGATTGCACATGAGAACTGAGTACTGCTTAAGCATCTATCACTATTGCAGGGTGCAGTCATTTAACAACTGTATTTTGAATCCCAAGTCTTCATCGCTGCTGATCCTCTAACTCTGCTCCACTATTCACATCCTCGCATCACACACATATGTTTCCACACCACACACACAACTGAAGATCATCACTCTTATATACCCGCCTCATGATTTAATCCATAATCAGGTTGGCATCCAAGAATTGAAACGTGTACATAGAAAGATGTGCCTTGTTGCTCAATCCAATGCACTATGTGTCGCATGGACCCAAATCTTCTCCCAAGTGTGTTCATATAGGTCAGATCTGATCATTCAAATACTTGAATGGATCTTTCACATGCTATCCTTTCTCCACATCATAATTTATCTCACCAGTCAGCCTGTTCCTCAAAAGCATGCTTAACAACTTCATCTGTTGACTTACAACTTTTACTGAGGATCTCAACACACCTTCCAAATCATATCAAGGACTCTTTACACATTCCCAATCTTATCCTTAGAACCGCAGGGTATTATATCATATTGCGGACCATCAGAACTCAAGACTCTGTCTCTGACAAACTTTGTCAAACACTATGCCAATAATTAGCAGCTTGTAGCTAACCTTCTGGTGTACTTCAGATCTCCTAACTCTGGAATAAGATACTCCATATAAGTGTTTACAACACCTCAAAATCACATTGTAGACACCCAAAATTGACTCATTATCATTAACATTCAAATATCGCATTATCACACATCTACATTTGTCTAACACACTTGAGCAATATCCCTAACACATCTATTTCTTCTATTAATTAAATAAATTTATATTTATTGAATGAATTCATTAGCTATTTCTTCTAAGCTATAATTAAACAATCTTCAATTATTTAATTATCTTCATTCTATCTATTTTTAATTAAATAAATCTTATTTATTTAATTAAAGATTCCATTCACAAGACGACTTTTCAATTAATTAATAAATTGTATTTATTTAATTAATTTATCTTATCATTTATCTCATAAGCCGACATGTGTACCTCTTTTATTTAAAAAAGATAAGTGGTACTACATCCTTTTATTTAATATCTTTCACATGTAGTACTTTTTTATGTACACAAGCACACATGAGCCCTATCTTCCCGCCACTTGTCATATACACATTCACCTATGCCTATCTTTCAATCTTAGCCATTCACATAGCCACCAAATCTCCTCCATTAATTAATTTTGGTTGTGTTCTATATAAACACCCTCTCATTCCATACTACATCAAGCCAACATTCATATAGCATCTACATTATCATCTTGAGCATATTGAGCATTTGAGCATCCATAGCATCCATTGAGCTTTTATCATTATCATCCATCATGGTAGCTTTGATCTTCATAATTGTTCATTGTTGAAGAAACAATCCACATGATAAACAATGAATCATACAATCTTTGATGATGGTAGGGTTACGTTTTCATGGCTATGCTTGATCTTATTAACCTGATTTTTTACCTATCACATTTTGGCATGCTCGGTGGGACCCACGTTCTTGATTAAATTTGTTGTTTGAAGTTATTTTGATTAAGATCAGATTTTTCGAGTGCTTACGGCAAGTTTCTATCACTTTTGAGTAAAAAATCATTGCTGTCTGCATATCTGCGTCGCTTCTACACTGAAATCTATCACCTTTAGCCATTCATGGATCACTTATACACGGACAATAATCACTTTTTATTTATTCTACATCGCTTTTAGACTAACAGAGGTCACCTTTGCATTTAACCTAATCTCTTTTGATCTTACAGTGGCTGCTTTTAGATAATTGAATCACTTTTTGCAGAATTAGGGCTTTTGTTGCGTATTGTCTCTTTTGCAGATCCAGGTCACTTATGAACCTTAACCAATCGCCTCATGCTTTTTCGTATTGCTTCTAAACTTCAACAATATGCATTTGGCATTTTAAAAATCATTTTTGATCTGCAGTAGTTCACTTGTGATAGAAACAGAGATTGCTTCTGACAGATAGTAAATTGCCTCTGGTAAACTGTGCGCTTTCAGTCTATATAATTTGTTAATTGGGTATTCGTGTAGCATTTTATCGATTTGTCCAAGAAAAGGAGGTTATAAAACTACTAACATATCTATTGCAACTCCAATTGGTCCAAGACTTGTGGTTTTCACTAAATTAGGAACATTTGAGCTTGGTGCTTAAAATGAATCATTGTTTGCTTCGTGCTTGATTTATCTTTTTTGATTGCTTGCATGTGATTGATTGTAACCCAAATTTAATAACAAAAGTATCCTCTCCCCTTGCCTATCAAATGGATCTTCGGTGTATGAGAACTTGTTATTATCTTTAGAGGGCCTGCCTTCCTGGTGTGAGAAGGGATATGACCCAAGCGGTAATGGGCTAAAGCCAAGTCCTTCTGAACTGCTATATAAGAAAATTGTTTGTGTTGAAATCCACAAACAATGGGTCTTGTTGTGTTATACGATAGCCAACCTCCCCCAAAATCCTCCAAGGTGTAACCCTTGAAGGCTGGGAGACTCCATAACAGAGAGTAGCGTTGCCGCACGTATAGCCACCCAAACGGATGCCCTTATTAGCAACTTTGTGTAGTAGCCAAAAACCCTCTATTTGTTGATGCAAAAGGTGGGACCTTTGAAGCGGCCCCGATTCACGTGGTTCTTAGAAGAGATAGTAGGGACAATCCTAAGGTTTGGAGAGGGACAGGCCTTAAAGGAAACTCAGATCTTGGTATGCGTGAGAAGTGTGTGCTGTGGAGGGGAGCCGGTGTTACCAAGATCCTGAAGCTATCTGCTTTGAATAAGCACGGCGAAGGGATTCAACAAGTACAGTCCTTTCCTAGCCTAGGTTGTACAAGTTTGTGATTGTTGTGAGTGTGAGTGATTGTAATTACTATTTTCTTGTCAAAAATCATAAATCAGACATTTTTCCTGACAGACACAGTCACTTTTAAGCCTAAACTACCCACATACAGACAACAGAATCACTTTTAAACCGTAGTTAGCCACTTTTTGCCTAAATTGAACTACTTTTGAATGATAGCTAATCACTTTTTGCATAAACAGAGTCGCATCTAAACAACAGTCAGTTGCCTCTTATCTGAATCAGATCGCATATAAACAACAGTCAGTCGCCTCTTACCTGAATCAGGTCACCCATAAACAATAGTCTCTCGTCTTTAGCATACCCTGAATTACTTTCAATCAATAGTAAATCACTTTTGAACCAATAGTTATCACCTCTAAACATTCGGATCGCCTTTGGTCAACACTGTAACCTACTTTAGAACCTAAACTAGTCCGCATTTGAGCTATTACCAGTTGCTTTTATCATTCTCTGGGTCGCATATGAGCTATTACTTGTCGCCTGTGGTCTAATACTAGCAAATCTTAGTGACTCGGTCGAATTAGCCACAAACCCAGCTTGCTTAGCTTCAGCATTAGCTTTTAGACCTGTCTCTGACTATTAGCAGATACTTGAACTTTGTCTCCTATTTTGAGCATACCAATCAATCGCATTTCATTAGCTTTTCATCTTTTTGAGATCCCAAACTAGCAAACCAAACATCAAACCAATCATTTTGATCCATCAGCAAAACATCAGCTTTAGTATCAACAAAACATCAGCTTTAGCCTCAACAAAACATTAGCTTTAGCCTCAGCAAACATCAGCAACATAGCAACCTATAGAAAACAACTTTTCCCTTGAGTGTGTGAGCTATTCTCTAGGGAAAACTTGCCAACAGCAACCAACCAACCAACCAACCAAGCAAAACAACACATCAACCAAGCAAACCAACAAAGCAAGCAAGCAAGCAACCAATCAATCAACAAACCATCATCTTTTGGGTCTGAAAACTTTGACAAGCTAAACTTTAGTTTTCAACATCAACATCATGCCTCAAACTAGGAGTCAATATAGAGCTGAAATGGAAGATAAATATAGAGCTAAAATGGAAGCTAAATGGCAAGCTGAGATGCAACAACTTAGATCAACACCTCTTAAGGACGCAACTCAATTCACAACTGGTATGCCTCCTCATATGTTTACGCCTCATGGGTATACCGTTGGAGAGTCATCTAAACAACAAGTGCAAACTCAAACATCTTTCGAGACTTTTGAAGAACAATCCCAAGAAGACTTATCAGAATTTCAGGACACCCATGTGTGGGATCAAGTTGAGTGACTTGTCCTATCTGAGCCTAATCACTACTTCTTGCAACTTGCTCGCATGGGCACTAAATTACCAAGAGATTTTGACATATCATCTATTAGAGAACACGATTCAAACACTCCCACTGTTGTTGCAAAGGGACCATCCACTATCATCACACCATCCCCCACAATATCACAAGCTCTATCTTCTACCACATCTCTTTCATTGCCTATTGTTACTTCATTCGATCTACCATGCTCAAAGCACACTTTAGAACCTTTGATCATACTAACCAATATGCTTCCTCTCATGTCACAGAATATGAACCTTCCACCTTTCCATGTTCCTCAACATACTCTGCCTCCTACCATGACCATTTCCATGGCTCAAGTAACACAAGCTATCCATGTGGCCCAAGCGCAAACACCCCAACCATCACAAGCTATCCCCATATCCCATAGTGTGCAAGCCTCCCAAACTATACCAACAACACCAATAGTCCATGCCTCACAACCATCACAACCTACCATATCCCATATGAATACCATATCTCATATACCAACTACTAATACACTTTCCACCATCTCTACTAATCCATCCACTATACCATATAATCCCAATGTTAGTCTTATTGACATGAGTGACCCTCCTATCGTTTCTCAAGCCAATCCTAACTCTACAGTCACTAATGTTCAGCAGCTTACATCCATACCATCACATTCTTCCAATCCTTTGCACACCATCAATCCATCTTATGCTACCCAAGGCTTATCTATTATCACCCAACACATGACACATACCAATCCCCATGTTGTCCAAAATACAAACCCAAGTGTCCATCCTTCTTTTTCATCTACCAATCCTTCCATCACTTACCATGTCACAAATCCAACTCCAACTTCTCAACCATCCACTAGTGTCAATTCATCTTCCACTTCGCATGTGATGCAAAATCTTGGTGCCCATTCATCACAATATACCCAACCACTGCTTGTGCCTCAAGGATAGCAATCCTCAACCACATATGTGCCACATCCCAATCCTTTGACATATATTGTGAGCACATAACCTCAACAAATGGTCATGGCTTTATATATCCCCCAACATCAACCTCAATATACACCATACCATGTTTCACCCCCTTTGTAACAACAGTAATTATCTTCAGTGAATGTTCAACAAATGATTAACCAAGCGGTAGGACAAGGCAAGAAGACATTTTCTTTAGACAACATATGCGCTTCAAGAAGACATTTTCTTTAGACAACATATGCGCTTATCATATGATATCTTTTCCACCACACTTTGAAATTCCACAATTTGACAAGTACAAAGGAAAATGAAATCTGGAAGACCATCTTAGAGCATTCTTTGTGGCATGTCTTGATGTTGCTTATGACGATACATATCTTTTGAGACTATTTCCTCGAAGCTTAGTAGGACAAGCTCTTGAATGGTTCTCTCATTTACCTCCAGGAATTAAGTCTTTTTCAGAGTTAGCCAATAAGTTTCAATCACACTTCACTTTTAACATTGACCATGAGATAAACATGAACAACCTTGTCAACAATAAACAACGCAATGGTGAAGCCTTTTCTTCAATCACTCAACGATGGTGTAATATGGCTAGCAAACTATCATGGGAAATCCCTGAGAAACAACAGCTTGATATTTTTGTTCAACATCTTCATCCCGAGCTATCATTCCAACTACAATTGCAAAGTGCTAGCACCTTTGATGAACTTGTTTCCAAAGGAACCATCATCGAACAAGCTTTAATTCCTAAAGGAACTATCAAGATCTTTTGCGATAACAAAGACTATCCTCAAAACTCCAATGATAAGTCTCTCTTTTGGAACAAGAATAAGAATATTGTCAACGATGGTGTTGTAGATGCAAAGAACATACAAACTATGAAAGATCCCATCAAAATCCAAGCTGCTTCTACAACAACACAACCCTTTCAATGAATGCGACAATGCCAAAGTTCCAATCCGCGTCGACAATTTATACAATTAGCGGAACCCATGGAAGTTATCTTTTGAAAGCTTCTCCAAGCAGGTGATATTATCTTACCGAATGCACCACCCAATGGTGAACCACTATTCAAAGCTCCTTGGTACAAAGAAAATGAGTATTGAAATTTCCATAGAGTTAAAGGACACAAAACCAATGGTTGTATGCACTTAAAACATGTCAACCAAGATTGCATCGATCAAGGTTTAATCAAAGTTACACCTTCAACAACTCAACCTGCACAACAATCCACATTGAACTATGATCTAGAGACTTTCAAGAATCCACTTCCATCTCATGACAAAACAAGTAACCCCCATACCAGAAATGCCATTCAATATACCTATGAATCATCTACCATTGGCCGCATTGACCATGCTCGCATTTCTACCATTACTATCCAAGGTAAAGCACCTGATTGTGCTGTAACCACTTACAGAGGTTGAGTCACTAATCAAGGAGCACCTGTCCATCCTCCTCAACCATTCCCTAACTATAATATCTTGGATCACCTTAGCAAAACACTCGCACACATATCCATTCTTGAGTTGCTTCGCATATCCCCTGCTCACAAAGCTCTACAAGAATCTTTGGTGCCCAACGATATTGACATCTCAGAATTCTAATCTATGGTTGCTAGCATTGTAGCCCCTTGTCATTTAACCTTTTCTGACAAAGATCTTCATCCCTCCATCCATCCTTTACACAATGAAGCCCTCCACATTGAAATGTTTGTTAAACAATGCCATATCAAACGAATCTTGGTAGATGGTGGAGCTGGTCTTAATATATGTTCTTTGAAATTAATAAAACAATTGGGATATTCTGAGAAGGATGTTGACACCTCCAAGGTTATTACTATCAGAGCTTATGATGATGCCGAGAGAGATACTGAAGGCATTATTTTCTTGACTATCCAAGTTGGGCCGATCACCACAGAAACCTATTGTCAGGTTCTTGATATTGAACTTCCTTATAACATCATCCTTGGTCATCCATGGATACATGCCCTCAAGGTAGTTCCTTCCACATACCACCAATGTCTTAAATTCCCACACAATGGTGTTGAAGTTACTATCCAAGCTAATCCCAATCCATTTGAATTTTTTTGTGCTTTCCAAGCTAAATATTAGAGTCTGAACTGCATTCCTATCAACACCGAGGCATATCCGTCTTCATCCTATGTAGATCCATCTGACCTACTCAAGCCATCATCTAGAAAAAACCCTTCAATCTTCGTATCAAGTATACCGAACATGGCCCTGGTGAATACACACTGCAAGAATCTTGTTGTGTAGGCACCCTTCCATTATCCCCTAAATCCTATGGTAAACCTTCCACATCCAAACCAACTTCCGCCCCTGCTATCATCAAAGCTCCACCTACCGTATTCCTTAAAGGTGGATTCTTGGATGATGAAGACATTGATGATATAGACTCTTGGATATTCTTTGATGAAAATGACCAAGTCCAACTGGAAGTCGAGAGATACAACAATGGGTTCCACATCATCAAGAACATGGGCTACAAAGGACATGGTGGATTGGGATCACAGGAACAAGGACCTTTTGAACCCATTATTTTCTCTAAGAAGTTTAATAAGCAAGGCCTTGGTTATTAGCTGGAGGTACCGCGACTCAAAGACATTAAGTGTATTTTTGATACTGACGCTGGACCTTCCTCGGTAGGAGAGACTTCTAATTTCGATACCATTGACGACTCTCCCTTTCATATTCCCAACCTTTTCCAAGAACACTCCATCTTCATGATCTCCGTAGCCTCCTCTAGCCATAACAATTCCTCCATCAACCTTTCACTCGTATATCCTGACCTCGTCGATTGGGACCAACAAGGGGCACCGATATTAGATACATTTGAAAATGACAAAGCTATTGCAGAATTCATGGGTTTGTGATAAGGCATTCCATTGGGTGATCACAAAGCAGGTTTCATGATGGACTTACCTAAACTAGCATATTTTGGCGGAAGTATCAAATCCTTCAGTCCCAAAAGTGAAATAAACAAAATCAAACAAAATAAGTCACTAGGTGAAAACCAAAAGGCGCCTCTTGACCGTGAAAAAGTAAAAATAAAGGATGTATCTGAAGGTGAAAACCTCTCCGAGGCACCTGAGGATGGAGGATTTGATCTTCCTGTTGCTACTAATTATCATGAGAAATCAACAGTGCTAGTTGAACAATCACAAAACATGAACTTGGGTACAGAGCAGAATCCAAAGATCATTTTTTTGGTAGCATCACAATCAAAGCAAGAAAGAAGAAACTTCGTAGCATTTTTTATGAAAAGAGCTATAAATTTTGGATGGACTTATGCTAACATGCTAGGTCTAGATCCATCACTTGTGGTACATCATCTAGCAGTATCTCCTAATGCAAAACCTGTTAAACAAAAATTGTACAAAATGCATCCACAGGTAGCTTTATTGGTCAAGATAGAGATTCAGAAACTGTTAGAAGCAAAATTCATAAATCCTATTGATTATCCAAAATGGGTTTCAAATTTGGTACCTGTAGCAAAATTTGATGGACGAGTTCGTTGTTGCACAAACTTTAGAGATCTTACAAAGCATGTCCTAAGGATGGCTTTCCATTACCAAGCATAGACAACATTGTAGATCGTACAACCGGACATGAAATGCTATCTTTGATGGATGGATTTTCAGGGCATAATCAAATCAGAATAGTAGAGGAAGATCAAGACAAAACATCTTTTATTTGTCCATGGGGCACATATTGCTGGGTGGTAATGCCTTTTGGTCTCAAGAATGCTAGAGCTACTTACCAATGAGCCATGACAGTTATCTTTCACGACCTTTTTCATACTATCATGGAAGACTATGTTGATGACATCCTGGGAAAATCTAAGACAAGAGAAGGACATCTACAGGTATTAGCACAAATCTTTGATCGATTAGAAAAGTATCAAGTCAGATTGAACCTAAAGAAATGTGTATTTGGTGTAACATCTAGAGAACTGTTGGGATACATTGTGTCTTGACGAGGGATAGAAGTAGACCCAGCTAAAGCAAAATCCATCATGGAAATGCCTTCGCCAACAAATCTCAAGTAGCTTCGCAGTTTACAAGGCATATTATAGTCCATCCGTAGATTTATCTCACAACTAGAAGATAAATGTCATCCTTTTTAGCATCTTCTATGTAAGGGTGAACCTTTTAAGTGGGATGAAAAGTGCCAACAAGCTTTTGATAAAATAAAGAAATATCTAGCAACACCTCCTGTGTTGGTATCTCCTATGCTTAGCTGCCCATTATTTCTCTACATATCATCAACAACAGCAGCACTGGGTGCCCTTCTAGCTCAACATGATTCAGGAAAAGAACAAGCCATCTATTACATTAGCATAACTCTTGTGGGATATGAACTCAATTATTCATCTATGGAAAAAGCATGTTTAGCATTAGTGTTTGATTCCCAAAAGTTGCGACACTATATGCTGAATCAAATAACCAAGCTCATATCAAATGTTGATCCACTCAAATAGCTTCTTTCCAAAGCCATTCTCATGGGAAGATTAGAAAAATGGGTCATGATCTTAAGTGAATTTGACATACAATATGTGGATCGCAAAGCCATCAAAGGACAAGTCATCACTGATCAATTAGCTACAACACCCATCACAGATATCCATCCAATACATCCAGACTTCCCTAATGAAGGATTGTTCAAGTTAACTTCTCCAACATGGTGGCAGCTACATTTTGATGGATCATATACACAACATGGATCAGGAGTAGGCATCTTGTTTGTTACCCCTCAAGGAGATTGTATACCCAAGTCATATAGAATTGCATTTCCATGTACCAATAACATAGCAGAGTATGAAGATTTAATCACATGATTACGCATGGTAGTACAATGAGCTATCAAACAGTTACAAGTCTTTTTTGATTCTCAGCCAGTTATCAAACAGGTCTTAGATGAATATCAAACAAAAGATGAGAAACTTCTTCCATACAAGCTAATGGTCGATGATTTTAAAAAGTACTTTGATAATATCACTTTTGAAAAAATTCCAAGACTACAGAACAGAGCAGCAGATGCTATGGCTATGATTGGGTCTCTCCTAGACATGCCATCTAATACACATAAATGTGAGTTTTTGGTCGAATAGCTTTTGATTCCAGCATTTGAAGTTCCACAGTCTGAGCTTATAGGTGATATTGTTGGTCCCAATTCACCATGGTATGAGGATTTATACGAGTATCTCCGTAATCAAACCTTTCCACTTCAAATATCTAACAACCAACGCAAAACTGTTATCCATTGAGCCTCTCGTTATAATATCCTAGGAGACACCCTCTATCGCCAGAGTCTTGATGGTATCCTTCTTAGGTGTCTTGATTCTAAGGAAGCAAAAGTGGCCTTACGTGATGTACATGAAGGTGTTTGCGGGTCACATTCCGCTAGCCCTAGCCTTGTTAAGAAACTTCTACGAGCAAGATACTATTGGCCAACCATGGAAAAAGATGCACAACAATTTGCAAAGAGATGTCTACAATGTCAGAAACATGGAGATTTAATACATGCATCAACACATGAGCTTTAGCCTATCACTACTCCATGGCCTTTTTCGCAGTGGGGACTTGATCTCATAGGTAAAATCCATCCTACTTCATCAAATGGTCATAAGTTCATTATCACCACCACTGAATATTTCACAAAGTGGGTGGAAGCCATACCAATGACCTATATCACCGGTAAGCAAATATCTAAGTTTATTCTACACTATATCATTTGTTGTTATGGAGTTCCTCAAGCTATTGTCATAGATAATGGCCATCCCTTCAAGAATCAAGAAGTCAGAGATCTTTGCAACAAGTTTCATATCCAACATCGGTTCTCTACTCCCTACTATCCTCAAAGAAATGGCCAAGCTGAAGCTTCTAATAAGACAATCATTAAGATTCTCAAAAAGATGGTCAATGAAGCTGGTCGGGATTGGCATCTACAACTCCATCCTGCATTATGGGCATATAGAATAAGTATCAGAACTCCCACTGGGGCTACACCTTATCCTCTTGTGTATGGCACTGAAGCTATTTTACCTATTAAGGTTGAGATCCCCTCACTACGAGTATCCTTACAACATACCATCTCAGAAGAAGAGTATCAAGTATCCAAACTCCATGATCTTGAGCTTCTAGATGAACGACGTCTTACAGCACTCAACCATCTCCAAGTCTATCAAAACCGTCTATGCTGTAGCTACAACAAAAAAATCAAAGAACGCCGATTTCAAGTTGGAGATCTTGTCCTTAAAGAAAATCAAAAGAATCAGCAACACTGTGAGAAACAGAGCAAGTTTGAACGAAACTGGCTTGGTCCTTTCATCATCACAGCAGTTTATGGATCAGGTGCATACACTCTCAACACTTGAAGGAATTCCCTTGGATGAACTAGTCAACATCGTTCATCTCAAGAAGTTTTATTCTTAGATCTCAGCTATCCTAAAAAAAAAAAATCCATTCAATAGTGAAAAACACTTTGTTGCGCTTTGGATACCAAAAAAATGATAGTCTAAGATAAATAATCCATCCTCTGGTGAAAACTTGGTAAACAAGTACCTTAGATAAGTACCATAGTGAAAACCTGGCAAACAAGTGCTATGTGTAGTGACCAACTTCCATCATCTACTTGGTTTGTTTGATCATCACCCATTCCTACCATATTTTGCCATCCTATCCTACATAGTCCATATCATAATCCACATATCCTCGTAATAAACAGCCTTTCCATCTTCACCTTCTGTCAATGCTAGCTATCATACTTGAGACATTGTTGTGATAACTATATCTTTTGGTACCTTAGCATCTTGATCGCACGCCTTCTCCACCATCGCTCCTTCATAATAAACCTCATCCTGCACTGGGGACATTTTGTTGAGTCTTATTTGGAAGTGGATACCACTATCTCTAGCTCACAACATATCAAACACTTTAGCTTATAACACATCAAACTTTCAACTTCAACCATAGCGCTCATCCAACAACAAATGTGGCAAAACATTTTGCAACCAAGCTTCATATCTTTGCAACCATTTCGAGCTTATCTAACATCCAACAATCATAAGACATCACCAACACAAACATTCAAGCAATCACGTCAGTCTTTCACCATCACCTCACAAGCATAAGCAAGAACTACATCTAGCTCTATCGTTAAAGCCTTGATCCTGTGGATACAGGGTATGTAGGCAATCTGAGATACACAGGAAGCACTCTGATTTAGGCTAAGACAATAGCCCCTTCTTTCATCATTCATCTATCATCTTTCTTCTAATCATCCTTTCATCTTTCATCTCATATTCTTCTATCTTTGATCACTTACATCATTAATAAAACCCAGAACTACATATTCATCATGTCTCATCTTCATCGTAAATGTGCTTTGATCTCGTGGATATAGGGTATGTAGGCAGTCTGGAATACGAAGGAAGTTTCCAGTACTCAAGGACAGATGAACCACCTCATCTTCTCTCATCTTCCATCTGCTTCTCTTTGACCAGCTCAAGCAAGAAGCAAACTATGTGTATACTAAAAGCTCAAGCACTTTAACCAATCGAGAATGAGCCAGAAGCTATTTTGTCTGCATGTCTTAAGCCAACATTTGCTATAGCAGTTTATCAACATCTTTAGCCTTCAACAAGATGCAGCTTTCCTCTTAACAAGGCCCCAGCTTAAATAAGAGCACCTAAATTTGGCAAGAGAACGTGATGACAGTATCTTTTGTTTTATCTTTTGTCCCTTTTCTACGTCTAATCAAGACTGCCTTGATCTATCATATCTTGGTATGTTGCGATGAAGTAAGGAATGGGGCATGGTCATATTGCTTTCGTATGCTATGTTTGTGGGATGATCTTATTCTCTTCCTATGCGTATTGGTATCTTGTAGGTGTTGGGATTAGCATCTGAGAAGCTAAATAGTCTCTTATGCACTTGAGACTATTCTATGTTAAGAGTAGTTCCATACATATAACCAGCAAGCTATCACTATGTGTAGTGGAGGTAAGCTCAAACCATTGCTTGTAGCATCAAAGTCCATTTCACAACACTAGCTATTATTCATATCTTGTGCATGTTGGCTAAACATATTAACCTCATGTGTTTAGACAAGATTGTAGCATGCTAGTTGCGCATTGGATATCTCGACACCTTTGTCTTCTATACCCTGGTGCATAACATCCACATGCTATATCAAACATAAGGATTGCATTTCTTTTTCATT
The DNA here is from genome assembly GCA_027924645.1 of Cunninghamia lanceolata. Lineage (NCBI taxonomy): Eukaryota > Viridiplantae > Streptophyta > Pinopsida > Cupressales > Cupressaceae > Cunninghamia > Cunninghamia lanceolata. The sequence continues at coordinate 6,271,961 of BSBN01000567.1, forward strand.
TCTGAGCAATTACTTAAAAAGCTATCCATCACATCATCTATCCATTCCATTATTCACCTATACAACTCTCAACCAAGATCAATCATGCCCATCATCCTTTGTTCACATCTCCTATCCTGCAAAACAAGTGTGTTACACATGCATAAGTCCATCATATATCATCTCATTACCATCCATCTATATGCATAAGCCCATTCATCTTATTTCCATTTACATATTAGCATTATCATATCATTTCCATTCATATCAGTTGCATAAACATCCATACATAATCCATGAAAACAAAATACAACATGCATAACCATCATAATACCAACAGTGCATCTATTCCAACATCATATAGATAACCAATACTCCATATATATATACATGTGTCAATATACAAGTGTCTACATATGCAAGCTGAGCCACCAAGAATGTATCTACAATCGGCTCTAGGCCTCATCATGATATAATATAAACAAGGTAGCCCTAGTGACTACTGGCTGCTCCCTTGCCCTGACCACCACCAATGGTTCCTACACCTGGTCCCCTGTCTCTCGGTGGCCCCATCACTGAGGCTACTGATTGAGATCCACCTGACCTCCATGAACTTGAAGCCCTTGACTTGCTCCTGAAGCTAGGCTGCCTCTGCTTTGCTAGCACAGCCCCATAGTATAAGCCTCTATAGTACTCAGCCTCACCCTATACTCTTCGTAGCTCTACCTATACCTGTGTCAACAGTGTAGCCAAGTACATCGTAGCCCCATTAGTCCCTAGTGCAATCACTACTCTATCTCACTCACTAGTCATCCCCTGTAGCTGCTACATAGCTATATCCCTCTCTGCCCGCAGACCATCTCTCTCTGCTCTCATAGCCTACACCTACTACAATGCCCTTTCATGCTTTAATCTCATCATCTGCTCACTCTGTCTCACAGCATCTCTCTCCCCCGTCACTCTAGCCACTTCACCATCATCCTGTCCATCCCTAGCCTATGCTCTCAACTGTAACTGAGTCTGGTATGCCTATGCCTGCGCTCTCACATGCCGCAAACTAATCACTGCCTGGTGCCTATCTATCTCCACCCTCCTCAATCTCATCTGAGCTCGCTATCTCCATCTCCTCTCCTCTCTAATCTACCTCTGCAACTATTGAATCCCAACATCATCACCCACCAATATCTGCCCCTGAGGCTCTGTAAGACTCTGAGGCTGTCTTGGCATCTGTCCCTGCATCTGTATCCCTGGCACTGTTGGTACCATAGCCTGTGCTGGTGGAGCCCATCATTGTCTCTTCCTAACTGGTCTTTCCATCCCTATCTCCCCAATCTCTCCAACCCTCATCAGCTGAGTCGGTCTAGCTGTCACCCAGTAAGCATCATAGTCTGGTAGTGTCCCTAGATCTGCAAGACCCTGTCCCCACTACCATACAACTGGCTGTAGCCCATCTCTCTCTGCCAAAGCCGTCTCAACCACAACCTCTGGCCCCCAATCAAACACCTCCTGTCTAGTCCTCCCAAAAATGACATCACCAATTGGTACTGCCTGTAGCAACCCGAACTGTCTCAAAACCCGCTCTGGCAAATATTGCTCTATAATGTATATGCCATGTTCAAAAATATATCTCACCTACCTAGCATAGAAAATCTCAGTGTCCTCCTCCTCCCATCTCTCACATCCCAGCCATGGCCTTAATACAAAGCTATCCACCTCATCCAATCTCCTCTGCCAGTATACCACTCCTCAACGCTGTCAGTATGTCAGAGCTCCTCTATACATCCTAGCATAAGGCTCTCCTGCCGCTCTAGCCACCCATCCCTCTGGCCTCGTCACTGGGATATGCTCATACGCACATACATGCAAAACTGTAACTGCTGCCGACATACTAGCTCCGAACATATATGCGCAATCATGTAGGTAATGATAGAGTTGTCCCAGCACACACTCCGCCCACGCATATCTCGTACCATAAGAGAACATCCCCTCCATCACTGTCCCCCATCCTACTGGAAAGCCTCTCATTCACCTGTCTCCCACTAGTCATCTGATGATCACCACTACCACTCCTTGCAACTTGTCGCATAGCTCCTCCATCCTCGCCATTGGAATCTCTGAGCCCTTTACTCCAATGTCTAGTGTCCCGAATAATCTTCTAAATGCAGCTAGACCCAAATCAGGATCATAATCAACTTGGTCCCCATCTATAGGAATCTGTAGAATCAAAAACGCATCCTCTAGCGTGATCGTAGCCTCTCCTGTTGGCAATAAGAACACACTATGCTCACTCATCCATTGCTCCACCATTGCCATCATCAGTCCTCGATGTGCCTGCACTGGCTCCAATCTCGACACATTCTCTAATCTGAGGATCTCTAACACTAGCTGCTCCTCTGCATCTAGTAATTGCACTAATTACAAATCCCTAGGATGTGGCTCCTGTGATAACAAAGGCGGTAGTATGTCTTGCATCATTCCATTCATTATATCAGCCCCTTGCGCTACTTAACTGCTATACAAAGTTGACCATTTATTGCTTTTCTAGCCTCTATCTACCATAAGCGGTTTAGTTTTCTATATGCGCCTATCTATTGATCAGAAGCGACCTCTTTTACCATATGCATTTCTATCTTGTTCATAAGCGATCTATTCTACATATGCGCTCACTGTTGGACTATTTGCAAACTAAACTCCACATGCGCCTAACTTTTGCCTATACGCGAGCCATATCCCCTAAGCGAGCACTTCTGATTTCTACGCAAGCTTAACCTTTATACACCTACTGTTTGACCATAAAAGACTTGTACCTATCTATATGCACATTTTTCTTCTCCTATTGCTTAGCTGACTAGAAGCGACCTAGTTTTTCTAAAAGTGATCAAGCCGCGCCTATAAGCGATCTAAACTATCATAAGTGACCTATCTTCCTACGCAAGTGACCTGAACTGTCTAACCTAAGACCTAGTCGCTTATGGTGACGTGTGCATTTATGATGCTTCTAGCCTATCAAAATCATACTTTTAGCAAAAATTTTGATACATACCAGTACATCTGATCCCTCTGGTCACCCATGTGTCCTCACTCACTCGGCACGCTGATCTCTGCATGGAATCACCATCCTGATAGTTCTCCAACTCTCGTCGTACACCAACTCTAAGGAGCTCTAGATCTCTATAGTTTTCTAAGCACAAATGAGCCTATTTGCCATTGCCAAACCTACTTATAGCCCTATCAATACCTTAATTCTTCTATGCCAAAGCCTATTTTCATCTGCATCATCCCATTTTCACCCACCCAACCCCGTTTTCTTCGTGTCCACTTTGCTTCTAGCTTTTCATCTATCGCGCGCCAATCCAACCCTTCCTGGTTATCCTGGCTTACCTCTCGAGGGGGCATCACCTACTAGTTACACTAGGGAATAACCTTGTTTATCAAGTGGAATATCCTATCTTCTTTGACACAACGCTCTATCAAACATTATATCAAAGAGGGGCAAAATGTAGACACCCAAAATTGACTCATTATCATTAACATTCAAATATCGCATTATCACACATTTGCATTTGTCTAACACACTTGAGTAGTATCCCTAACACATCTATTTCTTCTATTAATTAAATAAATTTATATTTATTTAATTAATTCATTAGCTATTTCTTCTAAGCTATAATTAAACAATCTTCAATTATTTAATTATCTTCATTCTATCTATTTTTAATTAAATAAATCTTATTTATTTAATTAAAGATTCCCTTCACAAGCTGACTTTCCAATTAATTAAATAAATTGTATTTATTTAATTAATTTATCTTATCATTTATCTCATAAGTCGACATGTGTGCCTCTTTTATTTAAAAAAGAGAAGTGGTACTACATTCTTTTATTTAATATCTTTCACATGTAGTACTTTTTTATGTACACAAGCGCACATGAGCTCTATCTTCCCGCCACTTGTCATATACACATTCACCTATGCCTATCTTTCAATCTTAGCCATTCACATAGCCACCGAATCTCCACCATTGATTGATTTTGGTTGAGTTCTATATAAACACCCTCTCATTCCATACTACATCGATCCAGCATTCATATAGCGTCTACATTGTCATCTTGAGCATATTGAGCATTTGAGCATCCATAGCATCCATTGAGCTTTTATCATTATCATCCATCATGGCAGCTTTGATCTTCATAATTGTTCATTGTTGAAGAAGCCATCCACATCATAAACAAGGAATCACACAATCTAGGTGATGTTGTGCTTGAATTGCATTACTTTTGATTTCATTTAGATTAGATTCTTTGATGATGGTAGGGTTAGGTTTTCATGGCTATGCTTGATCTTATTAACCTAATTTTTTACCTATCACAAGCATCACAAAATACTTATCTACGGAGGAATGTGGACCAATGCATTATGCCCTGTTCATTGTTCCTTCTATACCTTTTCTTACCCAGACTTAGACATTTCTCCAAGATGAGTTCCAGGGGAAGTCAGGACATAATCTTGAGGCATAACACTGTCAATCAATTGAGAACATCATACCTAAACCACATTACCGAATCATCATCTGTGGAGGCATACTGTCCAGCTTATTGTCTTCTACTCTGCATACTTTCCATACTTAGCCATTTTCTGTCAACCGGACCTAGAATCTACTATGCTCTTCCAGAAATATCTCTTCTTGTCATGGTGATAGGATCTCTGAGCCTTGTTTCCATCAATGACAACATACCGGAGCAGTGTCTCTTGCCAACAACCTCCCCCTTTGGCATTGATGGCAACACTTAGTGAAAAATGCTTGACTGCTCCCCCTGAGATGATTATCCATTTTTCACTAAACTTCTTCTCCCCCTTTAACATCAATGGCAAAGGGTGTGATCCAAAACCAAATTTTTTTCAAAATTTCAAAATTTTATATACTCTTCCACATATTTACAAGCACAATCTTCATCTTAATTTGTTTTTGAAGGCAAAATGTCACTATATATAGTATTTCTTAGAGCTATCTCTCCATTCCATCTATTTCTTGCACTTTCTAGAATGTGGATGTGGCCATTCATAAAACATACTAGCTTCTCTGCCTTTTGGAGATCTGATGGTGTATCAATTAGTGCTTGAGATTTCAAGGTCTCATCTGCCAAATTGGTCATGGAATTAATTTTTAGACTTATCAGTCCTTTTAGCTGGCACAACCTATCTTTGATTTCTCCCTTTTTCATCATCATGGTATTTAGATCATTATGGATATTTTCAACTTGTGTTTCTTTGGCATTTATTGACTCAGCTACTAGATTATATGTCTCAAAGATATTCAGCAGTTTGAGTTCCAAGTCATTGATTTTATCTTCTAGTTCCTTTGTGATCTTTGGCCAAGATAAACAAAATTTGTATATTTTCTGGCTTCTTCAATAACACTTTGTATGTTCTTAATTCCATTATCTAATAGAACTTTGTCTCGATCTATCATGCTCTTCAACTCAACCAATCTTCTATCGTTAATTTCTTTCCTCACTTTTACTTCCGCAGATTTTTCAGAAGATTCAAAACATACACTTACAAAATTTAGTAGCTTCTTGAGATGGTCAGCAGGGGATAATGAGATATCCCTTTGAAATGATGGCAGGGGCTTTTCCAAGATAGTGGATGCTTCATTGATTAGTTTGTTATCTTGACCATGTGATTGTAACAACTCTTCTTGTGCCTTGGCCTGAACCACATATACTAGATTGAACTTTTTGAAAGGTGACAATGAGGCCAAGTTGATTGGACCTTGAGAGAGTTCAAACTCTTCTACAATTTGTTGCCTGTTAGAGACATCTGCAATGTCTCTTTCCCTCTCTGATATTTCTCCTTGACATTGATCTGAAGGGTCTAAGTCCATAAGTTCCTATTGTTCTGAGTTTTGTTCTGGTGTAGGGCTCCTCAACTATTCCCTATCTTCTACATCCTCAGTTTGTTGCTCAAGGGATAGATTCATTTCAAATCTTCCTATATTCAATGTGTTTGTGTCAGGGGCTTGATCACTCTATTCTAGTCCTTGATCAAGGCTTTTCTCTGGTAGAGATGAGTCTTCATCTTTTGTTTCTTTACTATCATAGATGGTGGAAATATTATGTTTCTTTAGTATGTCCAAAATAATTTCCTCTATTTCCTTGACAACCTTTTCAACTTCTCCTATCATCAATGTATTCATTCTTTTCTTTGACCTAAACTCATTGTTAAGTGCCTTGGAGATTTTTCTTTTCTCTTCTAGAGTGATATCCAGACATAATTTTACCAGCATGTGTTCTTTGAGCTCAACATCTTTAGCGATAGAAGTTTCCTTCCTGACTGATAGAATAATACCCAAGGTATCTCGGAGATCACCAATGATCTCAATGAAGGCTCTGTTGTATATGTTCAGATACTTTACAATAGCTTCTTCCAAAATCCTTTTGTCAGCATCATTATAATCATCACAAAACTCAGCCACATGTTTCAAGTAACCATCAATAGTGACTGATTTTAATACATCTTCAATCTTTAGTGTTGAATGAGACTCATCTTCTTCCTGTCTTTTGCTAGGTGTCTTCCTTCTAGTTGAATTCTCCTTGCTACTTTTGGATTCTTTAGTAGCATCAAATTTTATTTTATTTACCTCCTTGTCTGATTATGTCTCTTCTTCATTAATAGTTATGCTTGCATGCATTCTCTTGGCTTTAGTCTTCATTCTTTTGGAGCTAGTTGATACCATATTTTGACATAGCTGCAAATGAGAACTAAAAGGTGTGGAATATTATTATCATATTAGGATTACAACATTCTCATGTTACAATGCTCATTCGAAAGATACATGCAATGGCTAGAAATCTACTTGGTATTTACCAGTAAGATCATACATCATGAAATCCTTAAAGGTGGGAAGTGTACCAAGAACGATGACACGACCAGCAGGGGCATCTATTTTTTTCTCACTAGATTCTTTAATATCCTATTCAGGGATGGATGCAGGTTTGGTAGAATACATTCTAACATGGCCAGTAGGTGGATGGAAAACAAAAGAACATTTTTCACATTTTAAAAGTCCATTGTCCAATTCTGAATACTGATTATAAGGACAAGATGGAACTTGGTTGGAAGATCCAGGATTAGAAGAACTAGATCCTAAAGAAGTAGAGGCTCTATTCACAATAGGTAGTTTGAACAAATTTTCAAAACCCTTGGAGGGTTGTAATCTAACACTCTGGGATCTCAGAATAGAAGGACCAGGGTTGTTATAATTAAAAGTTCATTCTGGCCTTATAGAGGGTATATGACTCATAGACGGAGTACAACCTGAGGAGAACCTTATCACAACTTGATCATCTATTTCTTCAAGAGTGACTCCATGAACCTGAGGAGGTTTCAGAGGTGGAGGTTGACAATCTTTATCCCAAAGATCTAATGCCCATTCTTCAGGAAGTTGAATATCCTTATGTTTAACAATTTTGGGTGTTGTTAGTTGGGTGTGCTCACTGGTAGATTTCCACACAGTTGAAAGACCTTCAAGTCCTTGGGCTCGTCTTGGATTCATCATTAGAGGCATAACTCTGTTATAGAGCTGATAATGGACACAGAAGACTAAGGAATGATCAATTGATTGTTCTTTCATATATAGATTCATTGTTCTGAATTGATAAGTAAGAACATCACTTAGATTGGCATCCTTTAAACTAACTGTGAAATCTAACAAGCAATCAATATAAAGCGATCCTTCAGTCATGGAATCGTAGGCACATCCTAACAAGGCATGAGATAGCTTATAGAATCTTGCATCTTTGAGCATCATAAAAATTATAATAGGCAGACCTTGCCTATAATGACCTGTTATACTGATGTGAACATAAAGACAGATGCATGTACTATGGATTGTCAGGGTTGGCTATGGCTTGGCTTCTAAACTTGCTAATTTTAGCATCATTAAACAAGTTAAGCTTTCCTTTAGATCCACCTATTACAGTATGCTGTAACGTGGCTACATGAAACTTTTTCCAAGACTTATAACCAAAGAAGTTCTTTAGACATTTAGATCTTGCAAACATTTCAGTCAAACCTCTAGGAACATCTTTATAGATTTCAGAAGGCTTAATTTTAGGAACTTTAAACTCTTCATTTAGAAACCTATTATGTGATATATCTTCTAAAGCATTGCCAGATTCTTCTAGAATAGAAAAAGTACTTTCATGATCAGCAAAGAAGTTGGTGAAACTAACCTCTGCATTACGATCTCTAACCTTCGGGAACCATACCAGATCCAGAAGTAGAAGCTTTATCCATTTTTGCACTCAAATTACCATATTACTGCCTCAAACAGCCCTAGACGCCTATCAACAGCAAGGATGGGACTTACAGATAAGGACTTACAACATAAGAATGACGGTAAGAGCAATACAGATGAACATTACTTCATGCTTCATAGAGAGATATAGTCAAGCAAAGACTGTAACTAGAAATGCAAGCAAAGATTAATCTAATGGCTGTGATACCATATTTTGACACAACTGCAAATGAGAACTAAAAGGCGTGGAATATTATTATCATATCAGGATTACAACATTCTCATGTTACAATGCTCACTAGAAAGATACATCACAAACTACAGCTTACAGGACTTTTGAGTTTCTAATTTCTGCAACTGCAGAAAGAGCATACTACTCTGATCCATTAAGCCTTACCTAAGACTCAAGTAGACTTAATCTAAGGCTTTTCCTAGACTTGATGGAGAACTTACTCACTCAAGACTCGATGATCAAATGAGGCAGCCTTACATCCTTTATATAGGAAGGCAAGGCGGATCTTTAACCTCTTGGTCTTAAGTCCGAGTTTGAAATCCGACCATATAAAGTCAACACATAGCAACTCTTTTCCATGGGGTTATCCATTGAGGACAAGATTCCTCAAGTGGATCCCAATAACCTGTAAACATGAAAAAGAGGAACAAGACAAGACTTCTAAAGCATCTACTTTATACAAAGCATATTTTTGGTCACGGGAAGGATAACCCATGCATACTGTATGGCACGTATGCTTTCCCATTTTCTCATGGTATGGACCACGTCTGTCTATTGTCACAAAGGGACAGATTCCTTTGGTGGATGACAAGCCCATCCACTAACTAGAACTGGGACCCATACTGTCATATCCAACTCGAGGGTCATCATTTGGGTCGTATTCATAGTTGGCACAAGTCATGTGAGAAGCATGAGGAATGCAACCAATAGCTCTTGGTCGGTCAAGCCAGGAATCTGGTGATTGAGGTTCACTTGGATCAGCTTCTCTCCAGATGATGCTCATTGTCTTTAGCTTGTAAGGACCATAGATTCATTGTTCCCTCGCATGACATTCTGTTATTTCCATTCGATAGGTCTTGGTGTGGATCCAGATGGGAGTCTGGTCTTTGTGGAGCATACGCAATCTGCTAGGAATGTTCCAATATTCAAATTGAGATCCATGTCCTTGAGGTCCATAAGTTTGACACATATGAAGACTGATAGGATTTTCTTCAGCTGAGTCAAATGTGAGTTTGAAGATGCAACCTATATACGAACTGGTTCTAGTGAATTCCAAGTCATTTGCCAGTGGATAAGGTCCTTGAAACAAATCTCTAACTAGCTCTTTTCCCTTTTCTTCATTAAGCCACCACTCAGGATGTTGAACAGATGGATTTAAGAACTTAACTGGTAATACAAAGTCTCCACACCAGTTCTGGAGAATATGTCCTACATCAAGATCTATAGGTTCAGCTTCTGCAGAGAATTCAAAGAATAGATGTTCAGTCCAAAGACCTTCTTGAGTAAGGTGCAATTTTGTCGTTATCATCTTAAACCTATCAAACAGGAAATCATTAGCCCTCTAAAAATTGTGGCGATATCTTCAGGCAAAAGGGTTGGTACTCCATTCTGGGCAACTTGGTTCATACCATCTCTGTTCATGGACCCAGATGACACGGACTTTTCCAGTGTCAACTTTTGGCATTGTGACCAACTCATCTTGTTCAACCTTGGGCACATAGTTTCCTTCTTGTGATAGGAAATCCACAAACAAATTTTCAGCACCAGGAAGATGAACAATGTCAAATTCAAAAGTGTTCAAGAATTGAGCCTGGTGGTGTTCACCTAGGGTTAGGGTTCTGAATTTGAGTTTGCAAGTTCTTGTGTTTATTCCTTCAAACCCTTACTACCTTGGTATAAATTGTTCCTCGACCTACATGCAGTGTTTTACCACTTTTTCATGTCGCACATGAGAAAAATGTTAAGTTTTGGTATGTGCAAATGCAAATGCATGTTGGCGGGCTTAAGAAACCTTAGTCAGCCTTTGAAAAAATGAGTTATATGCATTTTATATGCATACTGAGCTTTAAAAAGTGCATATACAAGGGGGAATCTTTCACAGATTCCCAGGAATATTCGCTGCTTGTATATTAGGTCTGCTTGCATATCAGGCATGTATGTGCAAACATACAATGGCTATATACAAGGGAAAGGGTGCAAAATTGAATGTATGTTTGACATACATTGGAGACATACAAGTGGGAATCTATCGCAGATCCCAGGAATATTCCCAATTTGTATATCGGCTACATGCAAAGTGGCAAAGATACAATTGGTGGGGCCTACAGGTATATACAAATGAGTTTGTATATTCAGCATACAAAGGGAAGGCGTGGAGGTGTTTGCATGTACAAGGATTGACATACAAGTAAATATACAAGGGAGCAATGTACAAGCCGGATCTGATGCGAAGATCAAATTTAGCAAATTCAGGGTTGGCATCTGCGACTTGTATGTTTCGGTGCTTGTATATGTGCTGATATACATTACGAAGATACAAAGGCTAGATACAAGCCGGATTTCAAAGCAACTTCAAAGTGCTTCATAAAAATTTGAAATCCATGCCTTGTATGAATAAGTGAATGTATATGTAGATATACATTGAGATATGCAAGGAAAGAAGATGCAGGGTGGACCCGATTGAAAATTCCAATTTGCTCTATAACAGTTTGGGGTCCACCTTGTATGATGAACAGTTTTATGTATATGCTCTCGCATATACAAAGATTTGAAAGGTGGAAAATGGCAAAATAAGAGGGGAAAAGTCAGCGATGGAGAAACTGAGTGCCTACATGGCATGATCTAATTGGTTGGTGACCGATTAGCATGTTTTGGAGCCGTTAATCTCAACTGTGGAATCAAAATTGACGGCTATCTTTCAAATTCGCAGCAACGAAGGGTTTATGTGTGAGTGTAGCTGTTTTGAGAGGAAAGCTTCAGATGTGTTCACTGCTGCATCCCGTGGGTAGCTGAACCATTAATGGCGAAATGCAGAGGCATCGATGGATGAAATGACAGGCCAACTACCAGATTCAAGATGAAAATCTTTGAGCGGCGGCTCAGATCCCGAACTCACCTACTCCTTCCTCTTTGTCCCTCTGCTGCATTCATTATTTTGAGTGCCAATTCAAAAATGCATTGTAGCTGGCAAATTTTTGATGTGCCATGTAATTAATTTGCGGAGTACACTCTCTCGCTGTATAAGTAGACTGTGTTACTCATTTGTGGTTGTTGAAAACTAGACAACTTTTTGGGTGTTGTAATTAGATACAATCTCATTAGTGGCTCTATTCTGGGTATTTTGTGAGTTTATGAATTATATGTTGAATGTCTTATATACAGAATTCATCAGTTTCATGTTGATTTAAATGAGTAATGTTTTATAGCATGTATTTTGTTATTTGTCTCCAAATTGAATGTATTCTTCTTTTGAATCTAGACAGCTGAGGGTTGTGAGAGATTCTGGGCTATGGGTTTCCTATGTTGAATGCTTAGTCTTTTACTTCTCCTCAAAGAGTAGATTAAATGTTTTGGGTTAAGTATTGAGAAGAATACATTGCAATAAGGATGTTTGTAAACAGAAATAACTAAATACTTTGTCTTGGGTATTGTCTGTAAGGCAGACATTGCATAATCCCCTTGAAGTCTGATTGTTGTTTTAGGTCTGTGATAAACATTCACATATATATATCTATTGACTCTGAGCCCTGGATAGGCACCGATCTGGTCTTGTATCTTGGTTGCGACCCAAGGTCTTAGTTTTGCATCCAAACATAAAATCAAGCTCAAACTTTAAATACAAACCTTTAGCACATTAGAAGTAGTTTTAGGACCAAAATCCTCTATCTAGAACTGAATATAGGCCTAGAGCTAGCCCCTTTGCACTTATTCCACAGTTTTGGTCTACATAAAAGAGGATTTATCTGCTTTATGTCAACATCCCAGTCATTTCACAGTTGTATTTCATGGATGTTGATTAGGGAATACCCCCCTTGGTTCTGCAAAGCCTAAAGAAGAAGAGGAGATATTTATAGAGTTTATCTCCTATACTGTTGGCCCCTGGCCCGGTGATCCTGTTGATCAATGATGGCTACTTTGTAGGGATAACTGGGAACAAGCATCCAGTCTGGGAAAAACACCAACAGATTTGGCGACTCCGCTAGGGAAGTGAAGTGAGTGTTATCTTTTCATCCCTAGTGAATTTGTGCCCATCCGAGTCACCAACAGATTTGGTGACTCCGCTGGGGAAGTGAAGTGAAGTGTTATCTTTTCATCCCTAGTGAATTTGTGCCCATCTGAGTCACCAACAGATTTGGTGACTCTACTGGGGACTGCTTTGTGTAAGAACCCTGGTGTAAAAGAAAATAATTCCTAGTTGTAGGTGGTGAATCCAAACCAATCTCTGAACTGGAAAAGTAAAAATTTATATGCTAGGGAGAAGATCCCTGCATAATTCTCTATCTAAAGAATTACCCATAAAAATGATGTACAGGAAAAAAGGGACTATGCAAGCCAGTCAGGAGGGTTCTCCCAGAAGTAATGATAATATTCAAGACAATCCAGGATCTTCAGAGTGGACAATATCTTATTTTTCAAACACTGAGGCTGAAATCTAGAATGTATATGAAAGACAACAGGGTGTTAATTTGAGAATAAGGTCAGAGGTTTTTCAGGAACGCCCTTTCTTGGATCCCAGTGATAGATTTGAAGAGGCTGAGTCTCCAAGGGATGAAGATAATGATGACTAGAATGGAATGGGACCATCCTCCTCTATGCCCAAAGAGGAACAATTAGCTGAAGAAATCAAAAGCTTAAGAGCTGAATTAGAATATTTACAAGCTATGAAGATTAGAGATGACATGAGATAGAAGGTGCAAGCTTTGAGAATTGCTTAGAATGATTCAGTTCCCACCTTTGACAATATAAATGTGTTGAGAAACCAACATAGAAATGAAGTTCAGGATCAGCATAATGATCAGAGATAGAATGCAAATAATGCTAGAGTACCATTAAATAATGTAAGAAATCAGAATGCAAACATAAATGCCAATGCTAATCAATTTGGTAGATAGCCTATGTAGCTAGTCAGATTCAGGCAGTTAATTTTTGATGGCATTCCTGGTTACCCCAATCTTCTTGACAAACATGTGAGGCCGCAAGTGCCAACATTTTCAGGAAATAATACTGTGTTAGGAGAAGACCATTTAAAAGCTTTTCAGAATATCATGGACAACTTTGAGGTTGAGCATGAGGATGTTTTTATGAAATTATTTATGCAATCCTTAGTTGATGAGGCCAGAGAATGGTACAAGGGTCTGCCTGATAGCATTATTTCATCATGGGATGACTTCAGGAGAATTTTCAAAGAACAATATGGTGACAAAATTGATCCAAGTCATCCCATGAACAGGTTGTTGAATTCTCCATTGAAATCAACAACCTGTTCATTTGATACTTGGATTAATTTTGATCAAATGCATTAATTCAGGTTGTTGATTAAAATTGATCCAAGTCATCCCATGATTTCAATGCATTACCAAAGGATCAAATGAACAGGTTGTTGATTTCAATGGTAGATTCACTAAGGTGTTGAACAAATTTCCACATCACCTGAGGCCTAATGAACCTATGTGCATAGTGTTATACATAAATGCTTTTGATGCCAAAATAGCTTATGGATTAAGTAGCCTCAGAGATGCTTTCAAGATTGCAACTAATATTGAAAATAACAGAAAAAGCATCTAGTAAGACAAATAGAAGAGATGATGTAAAAATTCTGCAAAATCCAAATACCAAATCTCAAAGTGTTCAAGGCAATGCATCTACTTCTGAGGATAAATTAGATAAATTGACAACTATTGTCAAGGACCTAAGTTACAGACTTACTAAAAATGAAAAGGGGATAGGTCCTGACAGACTGGTTTACCAAAGGCAAGAAAGAAGACCATCATTACATGATATGCCATATAACACTAATTGGCATAATGGTAAACCCGTCGTCCCACACAACAATACAAATCAAAGAGCTCATAATGCAAAGGAAATGCCTGATCCTTTGAAGAAGGATGTCAATATGGTTGATGACACCCCATGGTGCATAATATGTCAAATGCCTCACTCACAGTCACAATGTATGATTGCTCAGTCTCTATATAACAATGCTATTGCCTGTGATGAATGCAATGAACCACATTGCATGGAAGATGACAATGTCAATATGCTGTCTACAAATAGGGAGTATCCTTTTCCTGATCTTGATGCAAGCACAAATAATGAGGTTCAGGTCTGCCAATAGTTTCCCTATGATGAAGATGATGAGGATAGTTATGCTTATGCTCTGGACTCACACAATTTTTTGAATAACTTGAGGAGACCTTCTGATGAAGAAATTAGAGCCCTCACAGCTGCAGCAGTGGCTCAAGTCAAAAGCAATTACAATCTCAGGGGTAAAGCTCAGGTAAGCGACTCACACCAACCAGAGAATACTTTTGTGAGCTAGCCAGTGCATAGTCATAAAGGGACTGAACCACAAAAGAAATAATGGAGTAGTAATAAACAAAGTTTTAAGCAAAAAATAGGTCATTATTCTCAAGAATCAGAAAATAAAATTCCCCAGGTTGAGGATCAAAACAGAAATTTTCAGATCAAGGATGATAGTCAGAGAGCCACAAAAATTAAAGCTGGATCATACCAAGATAAAAATAAAATTGTAGATCAGGCTACAACTGTTATACAAAATTATGCTCCATTCAACATTGCTCAGGTCTTTTCCCAGGTAAAGGTGTCTGTTCCATTGATGGAGCTGATGAAAGTTGAGGAGTTTAGAAATAAAACATTGTCCCTGATTTTATGAGTACCCTGTCAAGCTAATTAGAATATTGAGACTCAAGGTAAGAAACAAGCCATATGTATTGATGAGGATGAGACTCCTGAATTATATCTGGGGGTGACCATGACAAAGTTTCCTTCACAGGTTCAACCATTTTATGTCTCCCTTGTCATAAATGGAAAAGTAATTAAGAATTGTATGCTTGACTCAGGAGCATCAACAAATATCATGCCTCTGGCTATTATGCAGCAAGCTGGGCTAAAGATAGATAAGGCATGTGGGAAATGCTATGCCATGGATGCAAGGGAAGTACCAGTCATTGGAATTATGAAAGATGTGTATTTCAAACTAGCAACATATCCTGAAAAGACCTACAAAATGATAATAATAGTTGTTGATATCAAGCCACAGTATGGCATGTTGTTGTCAAGAAGATGGGCAGCATTGATTGGTGGGAGCATGCAACTGGATCTATCATATGCTATGATCCCAATGAATGGAAAGGATGTCAAACTGATCAGAGAAGAAAGGTCACTAGACACAGTTCAGGATCAGGAGTCAGAGGAACATATATGTTTTGTGGACACTAACTGTGAAAACTTCAGGGTTGTCTCAGATGATAAAGGGGGTGAAAGGAGAGATATTTGCATTCAAGAGCTTGACCAATAGGGTCTTTGGATCATGTATTTTGATGGAGATTGTTTGAAGGAAGGCTCTAGAGCTGGAGTTGTGTTTCTGTCTCCAACTGGTAAGTTTCTAAAATTCTCATTCTTGCTGAAGTTTTCTTGTACTAATAATATTGCCGAATATGAAGCTCTGTTATTAGGATTAAATGTTGCTCTGAAGCATGGAATTAAGATGATAAAGGTGTTTGGAGATTCAGAGTTAATTGTTTCCCAGGTTAGAGATAGGTATGCTTCAAAAAATAAAAGATTAAAACAGTATAAGCATGCTGTATGGGATACAATTGAATTGTTTGATGCATTTTCAATAAGCTGGGTAGAGAGATAAAAAAATGTCATGGTAGATTTTCTAGCCAACGTAGCTATAAGGCCAGATGATGTTCCTCTGTCAGATGTTACAAATGTTGAAGTCAAACTTAGACTTGCAGTGCCAGATAATATATGCAGCTGGCAGGTATTTGATGATGACAATGATTTGCTAAGTTTTCTACATTGCATTGATGAATATGAGAACTAGGAAGTGGATTTTCAAAACTTTGTAAAAGTTGTAGATGGGAAAGAAACTCTCTTAGGGAAGGAGGTAATTTAACTCAAGACAAATAAAATCCCTAGAGGGCTAGTTTCTTTGGAGAGAGCTTTTGACAATAGGGACCAATTTGTTACAAAGGCATCTCCAACAAATAAGAATGACTTGGAGGAGATAAACTTGGGGACATCCCATGCCCCCAAAAGGGTATATATTGGCAAACAGCTCAAGCTACATATTAGAACTATGCTGATTGCATTATTGAGAAAGTATAAGCATGTCTTTGCCTGGTCATATGAGGACCTAAAAGCTTATAAAGAGGATTTATTCCAGCATGAAATCCCTTTGAAGCCTGGAGATAAACCATTTAGACAAAAACAAAGACCTATCAACCCAACTTTAGCTCTTAAGATGCAAGAAGAACTTATGAAGCTTAGGGAGGCTGGAATAATTATGCCCATTAGACACTCAACTTGGGTGTCCAATCTTGTACCAGTCAGAAAGAAAAATGGTGACATAAGACTTTGTGTGGATTTTAGAAATCTGAATGTATCTTCTTTGAAGGACAATTATCCATTGCCAAACATGGAGGCCATGTTGCAGAAGGTGACTGGCTATGAACTTTTATCTATGATGGATGGATTTTCAAGCTACAATCAAGTGAAAGTAAAAGAATCTGAGCAGTACAAAATTGCTTTCACCACTCCATGGGGAACCTATCTATATGTGAGAATGCCATTTGGGTTGACAAATGTAGGTGCCACATTTCAGAGGGCTATGGATGTTGCTTTTGTAGGATTAATTGACTCAATCTTGGCTGTGTATCAGGATGATTTGATAGCTTATTCAAAAAAGGAAGAGCAACATTGCATGCACTTGGAACAAATCTTTATTAGAGCATTGGAATATGGCATCTCACTCAACCCAAAGAAATGTGCTTTTGGGGTAGTGGAAGGAAAATTGCTTGGTCACATTGTTTCTAAGGATGGAGTCGGGATTGATCCTGAAAGGGTGGCTACAATTGACAAAATTTAGATCCCTAGAATAGTGAAAGGTGTTCAGTCCTTCTTTGGACAAATTAATTTTGTTAGGAGATTTGTTCCTAACTTTGTAGAGACCACAAAGGATATCTCCAAGATGTTGAAGAAAGGTGCAAATGTCAAATGGGAAGGTGAAGCAACTAAATCATTTCAAAACATCAAAGAGGCCATAAAGATGGCTCCTGTGCTAAACTCTCCCAATTTTTCTAAGCCATTTCAGCTGTTCTCATTTGCTTCTTTCCATACTATTGCTGCATGTTTATTGCAGAAAAATGCAGAAGGTTTTGAACAACCTATAGCTTTCTTTAGCAGGTCATTGCAGGCTATTGAATTGAAGTATGACATCATGGAAAAACAAGCATATGCATTGGTTAGAGCAGTCAAAAGTTTTAGGCCATATTTAATAGGCTCTTACATAATTGCATATGTGCCTCACGCAGTAGTCAAAGATATCTTTACTCAACAGGAGGTAACTGGAAGAAGATGCAGATGGATAAACAAATTGCAGGAGTTCAACATTGAAAGACAGATCACAAAATTGGTAGGACAAGGTTTGGCAAAATTGATCAAATCTAGAGGCATGCCAAGTGAATGTAGTGCATAATGAAGTTGTAAATATGTCAGAATCTGAATGGTATAAGGACATAGTACATTATTTGTAGAATTTGAACTGTCCTTCCCATCTCAGTGATAATCAGAAGAGGACCTTGAAGCTACATGCTATTAAATACATCATTGTTCAAGGAGAGCTGTATTGGAAAAATCCTGATGGTGTATTGCTCAGGTGTATAGATGAAAATCAGGCCAGGAATATTCTAAGTGACATGCACAAGGGAGTGTGTGGTGGACACTATGCTACCCAGACAACAGCCCACAAAATTCTCAGAGTAGGGTACTGGTGGCCAACTCTCTTCTTAGATGCACAAAGAATGGTAAGAAAATGTGATCCTTGCCAAAGGTTCTCAAGAAAGCTAAAATATGAAGGTGCATTGCCCCTTAGGACTATAACTGTAGAAGCTCCATTTCAGCAATGGGGAATTGATTTTATAGGGGAAATCTCAGAAAAATCAAGTGGAGGACACAAGTGGATTTTGGTGGCTAGTGATTACTTCACTAAATGGATTGAGGCCATTCCAACTAAAAAAGCTACAAGCAAAGTGGTGATGGATTTCATTCTAGAAAATATTGTTATTAAATTTGGAGTACCAGTTAAAGTGGTCACATACAATGCTATGTGCTTCAGGTCTGGTGAATTTATTGATTTTTGCAAGAATTATGGAATAAATTTGTTACATGCATCACCATATCATCCACATGGAAATGGTCAAGCAGAGTCAAGCAACAAAAGCCTCATGAAAATTGTCAAAAGGATGGTAGATAGAAACAAAAGGGCTTGGGATTCAAAGCTGAAAATGGCATTGTGGGCTGACAGAGTAACAGTGAAGAAAGCAACTGGAAGGTCACCTTTTGAACTAGTGTATCGTACAACAGCTAGATTGCCTATGAACAACCTCCTACCACTTTATAAATTCATACAAGAAAATGAGGAGGAGATTGAGGACTCAATGACTGAAAGAATAAATCAGCTGGTTGCATTGTATGAAATGAGAAGGGAGGTACAGAAGACAAACATCAAGAGATAGCAAAAGGTAAAATATTTGTTTCATAAAAAAGCTATAGAAACAAAGTTTTAGATAGGTGATTTGGTCCTTGTTTGGAATGCAAGGAACCAGGACAAGGGAAAGCACGGTAAATTTGAGCCCTTATGGATGGGCCCGTACCAAATTAGCGACACTCATGGAAAAGATTCCTATTTTCTTCAAGCCCTAAGTGGTGAACTATTGGAATTGCCCGTGCACAGCCAGTTCCTAAAACCCTACTTCTCATAAATGCTTATCTTGTGTGCACACTGTAAATTAGATGTAAATATTTTGTACATGCCTTGTATAGTCAGTCATGTTTTGAGTTTTATGTTTTGTCTGGTCTGCCCCAGAGTAGCTTGGTTCTCGCTCCAGTCTTGCATCTGCACGTCCCTAGTCGGAGCCACTGGTGGTGTTCACCTAGGGTTAGGGTTCTGAATTTGAGTTTGCAAGTTCCTGTGTTTATTCCTTCAAACCCTTACTACCTTGGTATAAATTGTTCCTCGACCTACATGCAGTATTTTACTGCTTTTTCCTGTCGCACATGAGAAAAATGTTAAGTTTTGGTATGTGCAAATGCAAATGCATGTTGGTGGGCTTAAGAAACCTTAGTCAGCCTTTGAAAAAATGAGTTATATGCATATCGGGCTTTAAAAAGTGCATATACAAGGGGGAATCTTTTGTAGATTCCTAGAAATATTCGCTACTTGCATATCGGGCATGTATGTGCGAACATATAATGGCTATATACAAGGGAAAGGGTGCAAAATTGAATGTATGTTTGACATACATTAGAGACATACAAGTGGGAATCTATCGCAGATCCTAGGAATATTCCCAGTTTGTATATCGGCTACATGCAAAGATGCAAAGATATAATTGGTGGGCCCGTAGGTATATACAAACGAGTTTGTATATTCAGCATACAAAGGGAAGGCACGGAGGTGTTTGCATGTACAAGGATTGACATACAAGTAAATATACAAGAGAGCAATGTACAAGCCAGATCCGATGCAAAGATCAAATTTAGCAAATTCAGGGTTGGCATCCGAGGGTTGTATGTTTAGGTGCTTGCATATGTGCCGATATACATTGTGAAGATACAAAGGCTAGATACAAGCCGGATTTCAAAGCAACTTCAAAGTGCTTCATAAAAATTTGAAATCCGCGCCTTGTATGTATAAGTGAATGTATATGCAGATATACATTGAGATATGCAATGAAAGAAGATGCAGGGTGGACCTGATTGAAAATTTCAATTTGCTCTATAATAGTTTGGGGTCCGCTTTACATGATGAATAGTTGTATGTATATGCTCTCACATATACAAAGATTTGAAAGGCGGAAAATGGAAAAATAAGAGGGGAAAAGTCAGCGATGGAGAAATTGAGTGCCTACATGGCACGATCTAATTGGTTGGCGACCGGTTAGCATGTTTTGGAGCTGTTAATCTCAGCGATGGAATCAAAATCGATGGCTATCTTTCAAATTCATAGCAGCAAAGGGTTTCTGTGCGAGTGCAGCTATTTTGAGCAGGAAAGCTTCAGATGTGTTCGCTGCTACATCCCACGGGTAGCTAAACCATTAATGGCGAAATGTAGAGGCATCAATGGATGAAATGATAGGCCAACTACCAGATTCAAGATGAAAATCTTTGAGTGGCAGCTCAGATCCTGAACTCACTTGCTCCTTCCTCTTTGTCCCTCTGTTGCATTCTTTATTTTGAGCACCAATTCAAAAATGCATTGTATCTGGCAAATTTTTGATGTGCCATGTAACTAATTTGCGGAGTACACTCTCTCGCTATATAAGCAAATTGTGTTACTCATTTGTGGTTGTTGAAAACTGGACAACTTTTTGGGTGCTGTAATTGGATACAATCTCATTAGTGGCTCTGTTTTGGGTATTTTGTGAGTTTATGAATTGTATGTTGAATGTCTTCTATACAGAATTCATCAGTTTCATGTTGATTTAAATGAGTAATGCTTTATAGCATGTATTTTGTTATTTGTCTCCAAATTGAATGTGTTCTTCTTTTGAATCTAGATAGCTGAGGGTTGTGAGAGATTCTGGGATATGGGTTTCCTATGTTGAATGCTTAGTCTTTTACTTCTCCTCAAGGAGTAGATTAAATGTTTTGGGTTAAGTATTGAGAAGAATACATTGCAATAAGGATGTTTGTAAACAGAAATAACTAAATACTTTGTCTTGGGTATTGTTTGTAAGGCAAACATTGCATAATCCCCTTGAAGTCTGATTGTTGTTTTAGGTCTGTGATAAACATTCACATATATATATATATATATATATATATATATATATATCTATTGACTCCAAGCCCTGGATAGGCACCGATCTGGTCTTGTATCTTGGTTGCGACCCAAGGTCTCAGTTTTGCATCCAAACATAAAATCAAGCTCAAACTTTAAATACAAACCTTTAGCACATTAGAATTAGTTTTAGGACCAAAATCCTCTATCTACAACTGAATATAGGCTTAGAGCTATCCCCTTTGCACTTATTCCATAGTTTTGGTCTACATAAAAGAGGATTTATCTACTTTATGTCAACATCCCAGTCATTTCACAGTTGTATTTCATGGATGTTGAGTAGGGAATACCCCACTTGGTTCTGCAGAGCCTAAAGAAGAAGAGGAGATATTTATAGAGTCTATCTCCTGTATTGTTGGCCCCTGGTCCGGTGATCATGTTGATCAATGATGGCTACTTTGTAGGGATAACTAGGAACAAGCATCCAGTCTGGGAAAAACACCAACAGAGCCCATCTTAACAATCTGCCTCTAATCACTTTGTCTTTGGATTCCTTTTTAAAGAAACCTCTCAAATTCTGCAAATCACTTCAGATTAGAAATCTTTTATCACCCACAAACATTTGAAAAGCTTTAAGGGTATTAATGACAGCAAGAATTTCTTTGTGAGTGCTGTGATAATTTAATTCACTATTCTTAAAGCTACCAGAAATGTATCTGACAATCTCCTCACACCCTTGTGGCATTTTCTCCTTCAAAATTCCTGCCCATGCACCTTCGCTGGCATCTATCTCAATGATTTTAGGACCATCACGTGGTAATCTCAAAGGTGGGAGATTAGCACATTTAGATTTTATTCTAGCAATAATAGCATTATGTTCCTTGGTCCATGGAGGTGGGTTTTTCCCCAATAAGGCATTAAGCTCTAGCCTGTCTTCATCCAATTTATGGTAGAAACCAACAATATAATTGACTAAACCCAAAAATCTTTGAAGTTCCTTAACATTTGTTACCTGAAGATTTTGGATGCGGCTCAAAATATGTGTTTGTGCCTCCATTCTCCCCCCTGGGAGAAGCTTGATGCTGATAAAAACAATCTATTCTTGGGCAAAATGATACTTGGAGGGATTGACTGCTAATCCATGTTGTTGACAGACAGTAAGAAAATGGCGCAAATGATGAATATGCTGCTTCATCTCCTAACTAAAGACAATAATGTTCTCAATGTAGGGCAGAATAAATTTAGCATAAGGGTGAAAAATGATATCCATGGTTTGCTGGAAAATGGAAGGAGTGGTTTTGATACCGAAAGGAAGAACCTTCCACTCATAGAGCCCTTGTGGAATAGAAAAAGTTGTCTTATAGAAATCTTACGTTTTAAGACCAATCTGCCAAAAACATTTAGTTAGATCAAATTTGGAGTAGATATGGCTGCCTTGTATAGTTTGCCAGATATGATCCTTACTAGACAAAGGATGTTGATTATCAAGCAAACATTCATTTAAGGGTTTGTAATTAACAACCAATCTTTTCTCTGGTAACTCTGAACCATCTTCAGCATATTTCGGCACATACATGGCATGGCAAGAAAATGGAGAATCTGAATTCTTAATTAGATTCAAAGTATACAATTCATTTATTTCTTTGTGGGACATTTCTATTTCTGCACAGCCCATAAAGAAATAATTAGCTTTGGCTTTAGGGTGAATTTCATTACTTGAAGGATCTCGTTTAAGCAGTATACTGCAGACCAGTTCTCGCTTGTGCTTCTTAAGATCCTTTGTGAGAACAGTAGCTACAAACTCAGCTTTTAATGTTTGTAGTGGTTATTCAGCGGCTGCTAGTTGTCTGGTAATCCAGATAGTATTTACTTCCTTTTTCATTGGCATTTCTTTCTTTGTTGTGAATGCCAAATCTTGATGAAATATGGGCACCTGGAAATGTTCCTGCAGAGTGATGAAGGTGGAATCGATTGTGATCGGTTCCCAATGCTGCATTGGTCTGCTTCAAATCACACCATCATAATCATCTACTTCATAGTGGAGAAATGTTAGTTCATCAATGAATCCGTTGCTTAACTGAATAGGTACTTTACAAATCATCTTGGATTCATGTTTACCATTACCAAAGATTAAATCAGTAGAACCTTCTATCCAGGCATCAGTAGGAAAACAATTATACCTTGCAAGATTAACATCTGCTCCTATATCCCATAAAAATCCAAGAGGATACATTGTAATTCCTAGAAAGTGAATGGTGAAGATTACACCAGGACAGGTGGTAGTCTTCTTATTTCTTTGGTAGGTTTTTACTTGATGGTGGCTACTGCTTCCTTCTTCCAATGTAGGATCTAGAGTAAAGGAAGGATCTAGATGAGAACCTAGAACATAGGGTGCCGTTTGTCCTGGAAGAGCCAATAAAGGCTTAGCTACAACTTCTCTTTGAAAAGGACTATATGGCTTTTCTTCACAATAAAGCTATTCTTCTCTTGAAGTAACTACATGGGGAAGCTAAAAAGAACTGGAAGTATTGAATTTATTAACATATTTGTCAAGCTCCTGAGAGCATTCCATTTCATCAATCAACTGAATATTTTCTTCATCTTCAATCTCAGTTATTTCTTCCTGAGCTTGCTCAATAACCTTTTCTAGAAAGGTTTTTCTTTGTCTTCGCTAGAGTCTTCTGGCCATACTGCCTGCAGCAGGCGCTTCCTCAAAAGTTCTTTGTGCTATTGGTGAGGGCAGCGAGGAAACTACAGGTTGACCATAGGGACAGGCAGGTGTTCTTCTTCCAAAGGGACTGGAAGGTTTCTCATTTTCTTTTAGGAGAAACAATTTCTTTGCATTAAGCTGCTCTAATTTGCTTAGCGGCTTTTTCCAGGTTTCCTGTCCAAAGTCCATTTTCTAGAGATAGGATTCAACTTGGATAATTTTATCAATTACCCTGTCTAGTTTAGCTCTAGTATCTCATCAAAGCATTCTACAAAAGAATGAATTTTTTGAATCATCTGAAGATTCGGATGAGGCTTCTTGATGAACTGGTGCTTGCTCATGAGCAGACTTATATTTTTCTTCCTCTTCAGATTCTTCTTCTTCTGATTCTGAAAGAATGATATCTTCTGAATCTGAGGGATATCCATTGATGAATTCAAACTCATCATTATCATCAAGTCCTGCGGCTCTTGTGGCTCGAACCTTGCCTTTGTTCTTTTTCTTATTTCTTTCAAGGCATTTGTTGGCATAATGCTTGCCCTTACAAATGTAGCATGTGGGTTCCCATTTCTTTGAACCTGAACCTTTCTTATTCTTTTTCCTGAAATATCCTTTCTTTTTGGAATACTTACTGTATTTCTTTTTCTACTTCTTATAAGATTTGTTAGGTTTTTCACAGGAATAACACTTAGAAGAAGATTTACCCTTTTTAGGAAATTAATTAGATGGCATAATTTGGTAACAAGCTGATGAAGACAATAGTGGCTTCACCTTTTTAATTTCTTTCCTTTTCTAAGATTCCTGACAAACTTCTTCATTTATTTCGGTTAGGAATTGAACCAATTGAGGGAAGGTGAGTTCCTTCATCTCAATGTTATCAGTTACCAAATTCTCGAGAACTCTTTTATGATAGAATTCTCCTATAACATCACCAAAACTTTTATGAAAAGTTGTGAACATAAAATCATGGTTTTTCTCACGGCTAGAATGATAAAAGTTCTTATATTGCTCCTCGCAGTATTCTTTGAAATATTTTAAATCTTTACACTTGCCTCTTACAAACTTATTATAGGCAAGTTTTCCCCTTGTGTCTGTTTTACCCACAAATAGACATGTAAGTTGTGCACAAACCTGATCTGTACCTCTTGCTATCAGGTTGTCTCTAAAGGTATCTTCAACTCTATCCCATACACTTCGTGCTATTCTAGTCATAGAATTAAGTGCTTGCTTTATGACCTGGGCTTCTTCAAATCCAGTATTAGTGGCCATATAATTTGTGATCCATGCACACATGGCATCAATTCCTCTCATATTTGCCACATCTTCAAAATTATCAAAGTTCACTAATGGTGGAGTATCTGCCTTATAGGACTGGATATTTTTAAAGGGATCTACTGGGTTGGATCCATTTGGATTATGACCTTGACCATGAGCCATTTGAAACTTTCTTGAGGCTCTCTCTTTATTAGTGGTTTCTCTGAGGCTACCAATAGAGGGATCATAGACCTTTTCTATAACAAGCTCTTTAACTGTTGTTGAAAGCTTTGGGCCTTCATATTGTGCTTGTAAATAACCTTTAGCATTTGAAGGGAAATTCAACCCTTTCGGGTGTTGAGACTGTTTGAGAGTCATAACCATTGACTGGATATCAGTTGACTCTTGAGGAATAGCATCTTTTAACAAAAGATGATTTCTAGACACATGTTGGATTTCTTGTTGAACAATATCAACTTTATCTTCAGTGTGTTTAATTTGTATTCTGCAATTTGACAACTGAGAACTTATAACATCACAATCTAATTTATTCTCATCTCTAACTTTTTGTAGCATTTCTCTATGTTGTTCAGCAATTGTTATCTATTCAAGAGAATCTGCATACTATTGTTGCATCCCTTGACCGGCTTGAAAAAGATCTGATCAAGCAACTCTAGGTTGAGATTCATGAATTAAAACAGTCTTATGAGCAGTTTAAATCACATACAAAAGCATGGTGGGTCACCCAACAAATGCTGTAAAAAGTTAGAGCTGAGAATAAATTAGATTATGATGTTATAAGTTCTCAGTTGTCAAATTGCAGAATATAAATTAAACACACTGAAGATAAAGTTGATATTGTTCAGCAAGAAATCCAACGTGTGTCTGGAAATCATCTTTTGTTAAAAGATGCTATTACTCAAGAGTCAACTAATATCCAGTCAATGGTTATGACTCTCAAATAGTCTCAACACCTAAAAGTGTTGAATTTCCCTTCAAATGCTAAAGGTTATTTACAGGCACAATATGAAGGCCCAAAGCTTTCAACAACAGTTAAAGAGCCTATTATAGAAAAGGTCTATGATCCCTCTACTAGTAGCCTCAGAGAAACCACTGATAAAGAGAGAGCCTCAGGAAAGTTTCAAATGACTCATGGTCAAGGTCATAATCCAAATGGATCCAACCCAGTAGATCCCTTTAAAAATATCTAGTCCTATAAGGCAGATACTCCACCATTAGTGAACTTTGATAATTTTGAGGATGTGGCAAATATGAGAGGAATTGATGCCATGCGTGCATGGATCACAAATTATATGGCCACTAATACTAGAGTTGAAGAAGACTAGGTCATAAAGCAAGAACTTAATTCTATGACTGGAATAGCACAAAGTGTATGGGATAGAGTTGAAGATACCTTTAGAGACAACCTGATAGCAAGAGGTATAGATCAGGTTTGTGCACAACTTACATGTCTGTTTGTGGGTAGAACAGACACAAGGGAAAAACTTGCCTATAATAAGTTTGTAAGAGGCAAGTGTAAAGATTTAAAATATTTCAAAGAATACTGCGAGGGGCAGTATAAGAACTTTTATCATTCTGGTCGTGAACAAAACCATGAGTTTATGTTCACAACTTTTCTTAAAAGTTTTGGTGATGTTTGTTGTCTCTTAGATTTGCACCCTTGCTGAGTTGTAAAACTTGGCAATCTGGAGAAACATGGGAATGATGTCGAAGTGTGGGACCTTGCAAACTAAGATTAGACCTCCAGAGAAGGCCAGCATCCTAGCTGGTTATCACCTAAAATCTACTCGATTTGCAGAGGAAAAAGGAGAAGGAATGCTTTAAAATGAAAGATAAAACTAAAAAACTTGAAAGTAAGGGTTATGCACCAGATTCATTGAGTGATGGTGATCTTGGTGTAGACACAACGATGATTTCAATGATGAAGGGGATTCACTCAGACTTATGAGACTGATTGAGGCTTTAGTATGAAGGTCAAACCTGTAGAGGAACCGTTTTACTCACAGATCAGACTATAACTTCCAATTAAAACACAAAAATCAAGACACAAGAGAGGCAAGAAGTCATGCATATATTAATCATGAAGGCCAGAAACCATTGCATTACAGAATATTCAGTAGCAGAAGTAGACCCAGTATAGCTAATCACATTCATTGGTGGATAAAAGGAAGACAATAGAGGCCAGATTCAGGCACAGTGAGTCACATTCCCATACCCCTGCAATTACACTATGAGGTCTGACTAAAGAAAAATTGACAACATAACAGCCCAAAAATAAAACCATCCTCCTCGAATAAATGAGGTTACATTGCATTTTATAGGTCAAGTTCTTGCATAGAAAGCATTGAAGTCGTCCCACAGGATCTGAGGTCATTAATGCAGGAACAAGGGCGCAGAGATAGGGGCATGGTGAAAGGACAAGAACCATGTCGCTGGCAGGTTTGCAACCTAAGAAACAGTTGCCCACATGCAAAATAGGGCAAAACAAGAAGTGAGGAGCACAAAAGTCGTTACAGGCCTCAAGGATATCTACCAGCGAGCCAGAGGAACCCATGTGCATTGAAGAATTTGACCATCCACCATGAGTGTACCCACAAAGCTCACCAACTAGATTTACTGTGAAAATATCAGCCTCTGCACATGCCAAAATGGTCGCTGAAACATCTAGTCGGCTGAGCATGCAAATCCAGATCATATTTTGAAAGTGAGGAAATTCCCCTCAAAAGCTTGCCAGGTGAAAGAGGAGACAAAAATAAGCACTTTTATCATTTGGAGCATGCAGAAATTTGCCAGAATGAGGGAGATATCCACGGTCAAAGTTGCAGTCAACTGCACCCTGCACTTGTATATCACTTTACATATGTCTTTGAATCTCCCTTTGTATATGCTTTTGTATGTGAAATTGTATATACAATACAATGGCCAACATACAAAAATGGACCTTTACCTTTGTATCACCTTTTGTATATATGCCCTTGCCACGTGTCATCATTCCATTGGTCGCTGAGCTGAACCTGGAACCCACTGCTGCATCCTCCTTATCGGCCATCGGAAAGACCTTGAACTAAGCCACTGATACACATTGTCTCGCTGAAAAAACCATTGTATGTGTCCTTGTACATCACAATTGTATATGAGATACAATCGCATGTACATACAATTGGCAGACCCCAAAGGATTATCAACCATGATGGAACTTTAGAACAAGTCCGGCCTTGTATCTTTTCCTTTTTGTATATTGGCATATACATGCACTTCAACATACAACCGCAGACCCCACCACTGAGTTTGCCAAATTTAATTTCCCAGTCAGGTCCAGATTGTATATCCCTTTTGTATCTAACTTTTGTATATGTAATTGTATATAGGATTGTATATGGGATGATACAATCGCATATACATACAATAGGCGGACCCCAACATTTTATAAAGCAAATTGAAACTAACGTCGGGTCCGGCCTTGTATCTTACCTTCTTGTATGTTGCACCCTTTTGACCTTGTATATGCAATATACAATTGCAAACCCCAAATGATTATCTGCTACATTCAATTCCCCAGTCACATCTGGATTGTATGTATTCCCTTGTATATTACCTTTTGTGTATTGCATATACAATGCGAATATACAAACAAAACTTTGGTATCACCCCTTGCATCCCGCCAATGTGTCTTTGTATATTCTTTTGTATATTGCCTTGCATCTTTGCCCTTTTCTCTACCCTTTGCCTATGCACTTGTATCTGCGAATGTATATGTGAATATACATACAAAAATGCATACAAAGATACATACAAAGAGACTAAGCATGAAACTGAGAAATCCCTACGATGGAAGATACTTGAAGCTTAAGGATTTTTGGGTTTTTTTGGGTTTTTGGCAAGGATTCTCCAGGTGAGATTTTGGGATTTTTGTAAGGTAGAGCATGGGTTTTTGAAGAATTTAAGCTTTGTAGGGTCATTTCTAAAGGATATTCAAGGAATATACAAGGTGAACTATTTAACTCTTAGACAGAGGATAAATAGGTCAACATTTTGGTGACTTCTACGGGATGTTTACCTGCTAAACATCAGACCAGTTGCCTAGACCTTATCCATTGGGCACACGGTCATACAGAGACTTAAAAACACCCTTGACAAACAATTTGACCTCAGTAACTCAGCATGTCAGCAATGAAGACACTTGGAAGACCAAAACCAAAACAAAATTATGAAAGCAACTCCCTAACTATGCTAGACAACACTTAGGGAAAACAAAAAGGTATCTAAACTATTGTGCATCAACACTTATTGAAAGCAAGAAACCTAATCTATTGTTTTACAAGGCAACTCATACCTCAAAACACCTCTTCAGGTGTATCCTATTGACTGGGATAGGAAAATTTTCTTCATCCATGTTTGATAACTGAAATGCATTGTGCTCCTTGCATTCAGTAATGATAAATGGGCCACTCCACATGCTGTCAAACTTGGAGTGCTTCCCTGGCCTGCTTTTCAACTCATCCCATTTGAGTACCATATCACCCTCCCTAAAAATTCTGGGAGTGGCTTTCTTATCAAAAACTCTTTTTGTCTGAAGTTGATGATACTCCATAGCTTTCATAGCTTTATCTCTTATTTCTTCAAGCTCCATAAGTTGAGCATATCTGACAGCCATGGGATCTTCTTCTTCAAACATCTCCCGTTGATTCATGATATCAAGTGCTGGAAGCTCCACAGACACTGGCAATCTTGCCTCTTTTCCATAAACTAACATTTATGGGGAGTTTCCAATAGACCTCTTGGGAGTTATTCTATCTGCCCATAAAGCAGATTTCAAAT
Source organism: Cunninghamia lanceolata (assembly GCA_027924645.1). NCBI lineage: Eukaryota > Viridiplantae > Streptophyta > Pinopsida > Cupressales > Cupressaceae > Cunninghamia > Cunninghamia lanceolata. The sequence continues at coordinate 6,302,083 of BSBN01000567.1, forward strand.
TGGTGTGTCAGGTCCTCTAGTTGTCCTCCATTGATCTTTTGATAATCCTTATGAGATTCTTATTTGTGGACTTAGCCAAACCATTACCCTGTGGGTAATAATTTGATGAAGTGTTCAAATAGATTCCATTCTTCATAGCCCAGTCAGTTATCTTCAATCCAACAAAGGCTAAAGCATTGTCAGAGATAATTGATTCAGGTACTCCAAATCTAGATACCAAATCACAATAAAAGTTCAAAACAACATTCTCATTGGATTCCCTCAGAGCCACTGCTTTAGTCCACCTTGTGAAATAGTCTGTTGCTATAGGTACCCACCTATGGCCTACACTTGATGGTGGGTTAATGGGACCTATAAAATCAATGCCCCATCTCATGAAGGGCTGTTCTACTTGAATTGGCTGCAGAGGTAAAGCTGGCAGCCTTTCTTTGCCTGCAAAAATGGTGCATTTTACACACTTTCTGGCCCATGCATGGGTATCCTTGAATAAGTTGGGCTAGTAATAGCTAGCTCTCATTATTTTCCACGCAGTAGTTCTTGGGGAAAAATGCCCCTGTTGTTCCATCATGAAACTCATGCAACACCTTGTCAGTTTGATCATTATCAATGCATCTTAACAACACACCATTAAAATCTTTTCTGAAAAGGATATCATTAATTAAAACATATGGAATAGACTACAGTCTAAAATATCTTCTCTTGGTTCTATCTAAACCTACTAGACATTCACCAGTTTGCAAAAAATGAGTCATGTCATTAACCCAACCTGTTCCAAGTGTTGTTGTATCATCCTAATGTTCATCTTCAATGGTCAGAAGCACCTCTTCTTCCTTCTCTGTTTCATTTTCAGACCTAGTAGCAAGCTGTTCACTGAGTCCTCTACCTCTGATGAGCTTGGCTATTTTGATATCTACGTCATATTCCATGACTTTGGTAATCCAACCAGCCCTTTTCTCATTAACATCCTTACCTAACAGAAACTTTTTCACACCAGGGTGAGCAACCATCAAATGTACCTTATTGTTAGAAATAAGATGCCTAAACTTCTTGAGTCACTGCAAGGACATATTTTTGAATGAAACTATACCTCTGTTCATACTCCTCCAATCCTTGACTAAAGAAAGCAATTGGCTGCTCAAAGCCTTCTCTTTGCTGCTGTAAGAAAATTGCAGAAATTGTATCTATACTGCCATAAGCATACAAAATGAAATCTTTTGAGAAATAGGGATTTACTAGAGTCAGTGCAGCCGAATATGCTTCTTTTATGGACTCAAAGCTGAGTTTGCCCTCTTTTGTCCAACTAAAAACTACATTTTTCTTTAACATAGAGGTCAATGGCTTCAATAAATTTGCAATGTCAGGTATAAATCTTCACAGAAAATTAATTCTGCTAATAAAACTTTGCAGTCCCTTCTTGTGATTGGGTAAAGGCAGCTCCAAAATAGCTCTTACTCTTTCTGTATCAATGGTAACTCCCTCTTTTGACACAATGTGTCCTAAAAGCTTGCCTTCATGCACAACAAAAATACATTTATTGGGATTGAGAGATATCCCAAACTCTTTACATCTCTCAAATACTTGTTTCAGGAGGGATAAATGTTCAACTACATCCTTAGAGAAAATGGTGATGTCGTCAAGGTACACAAGTACCAATTTATAAAGCAAACCTTTAAAATCCATATCCATAACTCTCTGAAAAGTAGAGCCGGTATTTGATAGACCAAAAGGCATCCTTTTGTAGGCCATGGTGCCCCATTTTGTGGTAAAAGTAGTTTTAAACTGATCTTCTTCCTTGACTAATACCTGATTATAACCTGAATATCCATCAAGTAAGGAGAATCTTTCTGAACCAGCTACTACTTGCAGAATTTGCTCCATTGAGGGCAGTGGGTAGTGGTCCTTCAGGGAGGCTCTATTAAGGTCTCTAAAATCAACGCATAGCCTAATCTCTCCATTCTTCTTCCTCACAGGAACAAGATTGGAGGCCCAAGAAGTATGCTTGATCAGAAAAATGATGTTTCCCTCGATCATCTTGGTTAATTCCTTAATCATCAGAGGCTCAAGTTTTGGATTTAAAGGTCTTTGTTTTTGCCTCATGGGTTTCGCACTTGGCTCTAACTCTATAGTATGCGGGGCAATATGAGGGTCAAACCCTTTTAAGTCTGAGTATTCCCAAGCAAACACAGCCTCAAATTCTTGACAAAGAGCAACAAAAGCTTTCCTATCCTCAGGTGAACAGATTTTACCAATTTTGAGAAGCTTACCTTTGAAAATTTCCAGCGCCTCATAATGTTCCTCTTTGACCTGCATGCTGATTTTGCTCTTTTTTAGTTGATCATCAGTACCAAAAATGGATTCCAAGGTTACTAATCCTCTGGGCAGCTTATTAGTCCTTAACTGAACAACTTGATCATCATCATATTGTTGTTTGAGTTTGTTCTGATTCATCATAGAAAACTCATCCTCGTCTAACAGGAAACACAGAACCTGCTCATCACTCTCAAAAACCTACCAATGAATGTTATTGTTAGGAATAGAAGACCTATCAACTATCTCCACATGAGGATGTATCTTTTGTCTTTGAATATCATTGGGGATATCAAACTGAGCCCCAATTGCAGCTAACCTATCTGCATGATTGTTCTGATTTCTTGGAATAGAGATTAGATTGAACACATCAAATTCCTCAATCATATCACATACCCTATGTTTATAACATTTAAAGACGTCATTCTTTGTAACATGCAGTCCCCTCACCTGATTCACAATAAGTTCATTGTCCCCATACACCTGCAAAAAACCAACTTTCCTCTTCCTTGCCCACTGCAAACCTTGAATCAACCCTTCATACTCAGCAGTGTTATTTGTACATGAAAAAGCAAAATGGAAAGAAGAATAATATATGTCACCTTGTGGAGACATAAGCATTGTACCACCACCAGATTCACTCCTATTCATAGAGCCATCAAAGTACATTTTCCATACCTCATCTTGTTGTTCTATCTGCTTTTCTGCACTCTTTACAAGGTTTGGAATTGCAGTTTTAGGTTCGTGCAGCATGTAAACCCCCATACCGGTTTCTTGAATGTGTCCTTCAGAATTATCTACAATATTTTCTAAGGCCCACTCCTTTAACAACACTTCTGGTATACTTTTGGCTTGCAGTTCTTGAGCAGCAACAAGCTCAGGATCATCAGAAATAACGCAATTTGCGTTAACAACACTTGGGACATAAGGCTCTATGTGCTCTTTGGCAAGAAATTTGGATTTGATGGTCACTTTTGTACCATATCAGGTCCTAAAAAACATGTGGGACCAGTCCGAGGATAAATATCCTCCTATCTTGGCTGTGAATTCTCTTGACAAACACATGGCAAAATAAGGAGGTAGATCTATGATGAACACCTCTTGGGAAATGGAAACATTTGGGCAGGTATGCAAAGTGAGACCTAGATCTTTTATCACACCTACAGTGTTAACAGCTGTACCATCTAGCTGGAGTACACCCTTCATAAGGGGTTGGTATTTCAATCCTAATTGGTCTGCAATCTGTTTTGGCACTACAGAACTACTTGCACCGCTATCCACCAATGCAGTTATGTACTAACTTGTCTCCTATTATTAATGACACATAAAATGGAAGTGGTTTAGCACTCTTATTTGGTTGTTTACTGTTGTCCTGGGATGAATTGGTAAGAACAGCCCTAGCTGGGTCAACAGTTGCATCATTTGACACTTTTAAATCAGACAAGGCAGATTGTAACATGTCCTTTTGACCTGGGATGTCTAAGGAATCCCACATAGATATTGTCACATTCATTTTCTTCATATTTTCAATGATATTGAAAGGTGAAGTAACATTTACCTTCTGATGTGACTTTGTAGTAGCAATATCAGCCTGTAAATGAGGTTGTTCCCTGGCAGTTGCTTGAGTGTTCCTTTGTAAAATATGGGGAATCTGGGATGTAGAAGGATCAGTAGGTCCTTTTCCTTTTTTTTCTGCTTGATCTATCTCATAACCCCTCTTTTTAGCTCTCGTATTTGCTGCAACTAAAGTATCATCTCTGTTTATGCCACAAAGCTCATCTTCCTGCCAGTTTAGGAAGGCAGTATCATTCCGAGGCTATTCTTACTACTGTATAGTCCCATCATTAGGTGTGTTTGGTTGTGAAACTGCAACATTTTACACCATTAGAGCCTGATTTATCGCTCCATTTGAACAAGTTGCTTGACTGTGTGGTTGATTACATAGAAGACACCATTCATACTTAGCTACAAGGTTGTTCTGAACAGGGACAAGGTCGCTAACTACATTAATGGGTGTAGGATTGTAAGGCTGGAAAGGCCTCTAGTTCACATTCTACCTAGCACACTGGTAATTGCTTTGATAAGGTGGCCTATTAGCTTGGCATGGCTGGTTTTGCCCTTGATAAGGCTAATTTTGCCCTTGACTATGTGGCTGATAAGGCTGTCTGTTCTAGGACTGCTATTTTTTGATATTTACCAGCTCATTCCCAAAAGTTTGTAGGATGTTCTCTATTTTCTATTGGCTATTTTTAATCTCTCTTAACTCCTATGATGATTTGGAAACAACAGTCTCAAGATTGGCAATACCTGGCAATGCTGTTGCAACAGGTAAAGGGGCAAAAGACGGGATTGGCAAAGGCATTGAAGCTTGAATCTTGGGAAAATTGGGCATTGGCGGTCTAGGTGCTATTTTCCCAGCTTGAATCAGGCTGTTTTCTACTCTAATAGCTATTTCATATGCATCAGGTAAATTTGTACCTCCCATTGATTGTATCATTACTTAAATGTCACTATTAAGAGCTTTCAAAAAATACAGAAATGCATATTCTGATGAAGGCCTTACTGTGGCAGGAATTATGTCCCATATCTTCTGAAACTAGAAATTGAAATCCATCATTTTCTCCTGGGGAGCTCTCTTTATCGTAGTCAACTGTTCAACCAGCGATAAGTTATCAAACTTATCTTGAAATTGTTTGTTCAACTTATCACCTAGATCATCCCAAGTTGCAATGGAGTTTAAATGAGGCAGCCAACAGCCTGATGGCTACATTTTCTTGAGTTACATGATGAACACCACATAGAGAAGCTACGTCTCTAATGTGTTTGATTGGGGTAGTTTGATCCTCCCCAGTGAAATAGGGTAGGCTCTTCAAAGCTGCCATGGGTATATTATCATGTATTGTCAAGTTCAATGGGTTGCCCCCATCAAAAGCCACAAATGGTTGATTCCTTGCCATTAGAATAGCTGGAGGTGGGTTTGCTTGAACCGGTATAGGAACTACAGGTACTACTGGCCTGAAACTTGGTGGGGTTGATTGTATTCTTTTTGAAACCAGAGTTCTTACCACAGTTCTACTCTGTCTTCTAGGCAGAGACAACTACAAATAATCAAATGGACTCGAACTCTGAGTCTGTATCTTTCTCATAAAATGTGTGACAGTACTGACCTACTTGTCCCTTTTTTCAATATGAGTCGCTAGATGTGTAGAGAAAATGCCTCCAAAGGCTGGTAATACTAGGAGAAACACCAAATCTCTTAGTACTTTGATGAGAAATTCATCAAACTTGTCCCACCAGGTGTGCCAGAAACTATTGGCGAGTAGAATTGCACCCTACTTGGAGAGAGTCCAAGCATTCTAATGACACAATGGGAATGATCTCAAAGTGTGGGACCTTGCGAACTGAGATCAGACCTCCAGAGAAGGCTGGCTTCCTAGCTGGTTATCACCTAAACTCTACTCGATTTGCGAAGGAAAAAGGAGATGGAATGCTTTAAAATGAAAGATAAAACTAAAAAACTTGAAAATAAAGGTGATGCATCAAATTCATTGAGTGATGGTGATCTTGGTGTAGACACAACGATGATTTCAATGATGAAGGGGATTCACTCAGACTTGTGAGACTGATTGAGGCTTCAGTATGAAGGTCAAACCTATAGAGGAGCCGTTTAACTCATAGAACAAACTATAACTTCCAATTAAAACACAAAAATTAGGACACAAGAGAGGCAAGAAGTCATGCATATATTAATCATGAAGGCCAGAAACCATTACATTATAGAATATTCAGTAGAAGAAGTAGACCCAGTGTAGCTAATCACATTCATTGGTGGATAAAAGGAAGACAACAGAGGCCAGATTCAAGCACAGTGAGTCACATTCCCATACCCCTGCAATTACACTAAGAGGTCTGACTAAAGAAAAATTGGTAGCATAATAGCCCAAAAATAAAACCATCCTCCTCGAATAAATGAGGTTACATTGCATTTTATAGGTCAAGTTCTTGTACAGAAGGCATTGAAGTCATCCCACAGGATCTGAGGTCATTAATGTAGGAACAAGGGCGCAGAGATAGGGGCATGGTGAAAGATAGGAACCATGTCGCTGGCAGGTCTGCAACCCGAGAAACAAATGTCCACACGCAAAAGAGGGCAAAACAAGAAGTGAAGAGCATAAAAGTCATTGCAGGCCTTGAGGATATCTACCAGTGAGCTAGAGGAACCCATGTGCATTGAAGAATTTGACCATCCACCATGAATGCACCCACAAAGCTCACCAACCGGAGTTACTGTGAAAATATCAGCCTTTGCACATGCCAAAATGGTCGCTGAAACATCCAGTCAGCTGAGCATGCAAATCTAGATCATATTTTGAAAGTGAGGAAATTCCCCTCAAAGCCTGCCAAGTGAAAGAGGAGACAAAAATAAGCACTTTTGTCTTTTGGAGCATGTAAAAATTTGCCAGAATGAGGGAGATATCCACGGTCAAAGTTACGGTCAACTGCACCCTACACTTGTATATCACTTTGCATATGTCTTTGAATCTCCCTTTGTATATGCTTTTGTATGTACAATTGTATATACAATACAATGGCCAACATACAAAAGCGGACCTTTACCTTTGTATCACCTTTTGTATATATGCCCTTGCCACGTGTCATCATTCCATTGGTCGTTGAGCTAAACCTAGGACCCACCATTGCATCCTCCTTATCGACCATTGAAAAGACCTCGAACTAAGCCACTGATACACATTGTCTCACCGAAAAAACCATTGTATGTGTCCTTGTACATCGCAATTGTATATGAGATACAATCGCATGTACATACAATTGGCGGACCCCAAAGGATTATCAACCATGATGGAATTTTAGAATAGGTCCGGCCTTGTATCTTTTCCTTTATGCATATTGGCATATACATGCACTTCAACATACAACTGCGGACCCCACCACTGAGTTTACCAAATTTAATTTCCCAGTCGGGTCCGGATTGTATATCCCTTTTGCATCTAACTTTTGTATATGCAATTATATATAGGATTGTATATGGGATGATACAATCACATATACATACAATAGGTGAACCCCAACATTTTATAAAGCAAATTAAAACTAACATCGGGTCCGGCCTTGTATCTTACCTTCTTGTATGTTGCACCCTTTTGACCTTGTATATGCAATATACAATTACAGACCCCAAATGATTATCCACCACATTCAATTCCCCAGTCGCATCCGGATTGTATGTATTCCATTGTATATTCCCTTTTGTATATCACATATACAATGCGAATATACAAATAAAACTTTTGTATCACCCCTTGCATCCCGCTGATGTATATTTGTTAATTCTTTTGTATATTGCCTTGCATCTTTGCCCTTTTCTCTGCCCTTTGCCTATGCACTTGTATCTGCGAATGTATATGCGAATATACATACAAAAATGCATACAAAGATACATACAAAGAGACTAAGCATGGAACTGAGAAATCCCTACGATGGAAGATACTTGAAGCTTAAGGATTTCTTGATTTTTCTAGGTTTTTGGCAAGGATTCTCCAGGCAAGATTTTAGGATTTTTGTAAGGTAGAGCATGGGTTTTTGAAGAATTTAAGCTTTGTAGGGTCATTTCTAAAGGATATTCAAGGAATATACAAGGTGAACTATTTAACTCTTGGACAGAGGAAAAATAGGTCAACAATGTTATAAGAGAATTCTATCATAAAAGAGTTCTCGAAGATTTGGTAACTGATAACATTGAGATGAAGGAACTCACCTTCCCTCAATTGGTTCAATTCTTGACTGAAATAAATGAAGAAGTTTGTCAGGAATCTCAGAAAAGGAAAGAAATGAAAAAGGTGAAGCCACTATTGTCTTCATCAACTTGTTACCAAATTATGCCATCTAATCAATTTCCTGAAAAGGGTAAATCTTCTTCTAAGTGTTATTCCTGTGAAAAACCTGACAAATCTTATAAGAAGAAGAAAAAGAAATACAGTAATTATTCTAGAAAGAAAGGATATTTTAGGAAAAAGAATAAGAAAGGTTCGGGTTCAAAGAAATGGGAACCCACATGCTACATTTGTAAGGGCAAGCATTATGCCAACAAATGCCCTGAAAGAAATAAGAAAAAGAACAAAGGCAAGGTCCAAGCCACAAGAGCCGCAAGACTTAATGATAATGATGAGTTTGAATTCATCAATGGATATCCCTCAGATTCAGAAGATATCATTCTTTCAGAATCAGAAGAAGAAGAATCTGAAGAGGAAGAAAAATATGAGTATGCTCATGAGCAAGCACCAGTTCAATAAGAAGCTTCATCTGAATCTTCAGATGATTCAGAAAATTCATTCTTTTGTAGAATGCTTCGATGAGATACTAGAGCTGAACTAGATAGGGTAATTGATGAAATTATCCAAGTTGAATCTTGTCTCTAGAAAATGGACTTTGGACAAGAAACTTGGAAAAAGCTGCTAAGCAAATTAGAGCAGATTAATGCAAAGAAATTATTTCTCCTAAAAGAAAATGAGAAACCTTCCAGTCCCTTTGGAAGAAGAACACCTACCCGTCACTATGGTCAACCTGTAGTTTCCTTGCTGCCCTCACCAATAGCACAAAGAACTTTTGAGGAAGCACCTGCTGCAGGTAGTATGGCCAGAAGACTCTAGCGAAGACAAAGAAAAACCTTTCTAGAAAAGGTTATTGAGCAAGCTCAGGAAGAAATAACTGAGATTGAAGATGAAGAAAATATTCAGCTGATTGATGAAATGGAATGCTCTCAGGAGCTTGACAAATATGTTAATAAATTCAATACTTCCAGTTCTTTTCAGCTTCCCCATGTAGTTACTTCAAGAGAAGAATAGTTTTATTGTGAAGAAAAGCCATATAGTCCTTTTCAAGGAGAAGTTGTAGCTAAGCCTTTATTGGTTCTTCCAGGACAAACGGCACCCTATGTTCTAGGTTCTCATCTAGATCCTTCCTTTACTCTAGATCCTACATTGGAAGAAGGAAGCAGTAGCCACCATCAAGTAAAAACCTACCAAAGAAATAAGAAGACTACCACCTGTCCTGGTGTAATCTTCACCTTTCACTTTCCAGGAATAAAAATGTATCCTCTTGCATTTTTATGGGATACAGGAGCAGATGTTAATCTTGCAAGGTACAATTGTTTTCCTGCTGATGCGTGGATAGAAGGTTCTACTAATTTAATCTTTGGTAATGGTAAACATGAATCCAAGATGATTTTTAAAGTACCTATTCAGTTAAGCAATGGATTCATTGATGAACTAACATTTGTCCACTATGAAGTGGATGATTATGATGGTGTGATTGGAAGCAGAGCAATACAGCATTGGGAACTGATCACAATCAATTCCACCTTCATCACTTTGCAGGAACATTTCCAGGTGCCCAGACTTCATCAAGATTTGGAATTCACAACAAAGAAAGAAATGCCAAAGAAAAACGAAGTAAATACTGTCTAGATTACCAGACAACTAGCAGCCGCTGAAGAACCACTGCAAGCATTAAAAGCTGAGTTTGTAGCTACTATTCTCACAAAGGATCTTAAGAAACACAAGCGAGAACTGGTCTGCAGTCTACCGCTTAAACAGGATCCTTCAGGTAATGAAATTCACCCTAAAGTCAAAGCTAATTATTTCTTTATGGGCCGTGCAGAAACAGAAATGTGCCACAAAGAAATAAATGAATTATATACTTTGAATTTGATTAAGAATTCAGATTCTCCATTTTCGTGCCATGCCATGTATGTGCCAAAATATGCTAAAGATGGTTCAGAGTTACCAGAGAAAAGATTGGTTGTTAATTACAAACCTTTAAATGAATGTCTGCTTGATAATCAACATCCTTTGCCTAGCAAGGATCATATCTGGCAAAATATAAAAGGCAGCCATATCTACTCCAAATTTGATTTGACTAAAGGTTTTTGGTAGATTGGTCTTAAAACAAAAGATTTCTATAAGACAACTTTTTATGTTCCACAAGGGCTCTATGAGTGGAAGGTTCTTCCTTTCGGTATCAAAACTGCTCTTTCCATTTTCCAGCAAACCATGGATATCATTTTTCGCCCTTATGCTAAATTTATTCTTCCCTACATTGATGACATTCTTGTCTTTAGTTAGGATATGAAGTAGCATCTTCATCATTTGTGCGAGTTTCTTACTGTTTGTCAACAACATGGATTAGCAGTCAATCCCTCCAGGTGTCATTTTGCCCAAGAACAGATTGTTTTTATCGGCATCAAGCTTCTCCTGGGGGGAGAATGGAGGCACAAACACATATTTTGAGCCGCATCCAAAATCTTCAGGTAACAAATGTTAAGGAACTTCAAAGATTTTTGGGTTTAGTTAATTATATTGCTGGTTTCTACCATAAATTGGCTGAAGACAGGCTAGAGCTTAATGCCTTATTGGGGAAAAACCCACCTCCATGGACTGGATGAGGCTTCAGCAAAAGTGGAGGCTCTGGTTTTTATTTTTGCCTTCTCTGGCTTTTCTAACTCATCTTTGTGTTCTTTCGGAGCCCCAGACGACTCACTTTTTCTCTTTTCTTCTGCTTCCTTGATGGCTTGTGCCTTTTCCCTTTCCTTTGCCACTTCTTCTTTTGTAAAGCCAACTTTTATGGTGATTTCTTCTGCCACTTTCCTCATTTTCCTAGAGATTTCAGGTTTTCTTACTTCAACATGAATTTTGGCATGCAATTCATCATAAGTCCCAAATCTTTCTTCCTTGGGATCTCTGGGTTTGCTCAGCATATATTTAGCATAGTATTCCAATACAGCTCCATCTACCTCATATCCCATAGGCATAACCCAGACCGCTCTGGGCTCAACAGACTCCATCAAACACTGATCTTTTGTCACAATGAAGTAGATTGTATCCTTGTATTTTTCAACAACTGTTTTGGGGATTCTTTCTATGTCTTGCAATGATCTTTGGAAATTCTTGAAATAGGCCCATAGGGTTTTATTTTGTGCATCAATGGTACCTATGCTACTCGACAAATTTCTAATTTGAACTGCGACAGCTTTATCATTGGTCTAGAATAGATTCTTCATACCAGGGAACTCTTGCATAAAATAGAAAAATAAACACATGATCACTGTGCCAAATTTAAAGGGATATTTACCTTCTTTTGTCCTCTTCAGGTTATCCATTACTTGCTGTCGGATCAATTCACAGATGTCATAATCAACATTTTCCTTAACCATTTGATAGGCTATGTAAATGGTCGTGCCTGAAACTGAGTTCTCCTGGTTGGTGAAATAAACTTTGTATCCCAATACCATTGAGGCAAATCTCACGGCATGATCCTCAATATCATTTATTGTCAAGGCTCTCTTATCAAATTTCGCTCTGGTAGCCATAATTACGGTATCATTCTTCACGGCCTTCAATAGAGGTACTGATCCGGTAGAGCATACACCAGTGACCATCCTACTAGCATATTTTATAATCTTGAAGGGTCTTTCAAGCCATATGAATTCATCATGAACCCTACTTAACACATACTGGACCCATTCATCTTCCATAAATGTTAGGAAATCCAGGTACTAAATAAATTTCTTTTCTTCCAATGCTAGATATTCATTTTTCAGTTCAAGATTCTCATTACTCAAGTGTTTCATGTAAAGATTAGTAAACCTGCTATCACCAAATTCCTCTAGGACAACATGAATATATGCCCTAACATCTTTTGCATGCATGACTCCATGAGGAACACTTGAGAATGCACCCAACTAATGGACTTCGATTGATTTGAATGGGTGTTTTTTGAATTTTGGTCACGCACGCTCAATAATATCAACAACTTGTGGTGACGCCATTCCAAAAAAATTTAACTGATTCGCAAGAAGGTTTTGAATGAGATTACCTTGTTCTGCCAAATTAGGGTTTCCTTTTTCTAAAATTCTTCAGGCAATTCAATTCTTAGTTGTTATTGCTCTAGATCTGTTTCAATTTTTCTGAATACTTGATGGATTTGAGTGTAAAGTGATTTTGAGAATAAACAAGTTTCTTTTTAATCTTCGCACGACGTGAGCTAGTCGTCATAAATGCTCATTTCCAAAAAGCTGCCAAAATATTTCACTAAAGAACACAGTCGATTAGGATTGCTCCGCAATATGTCATGTTGATCCTTTTTCTTCCAATTTTTCTTCTAAGAGGTGTGTCACATCAGATTCCATTATACATCTTCGTGCCTGATTCTGGCATCCACATTTTGGCTAGGGTTTTTGAATTTTTCAACACTTCTCCCCCTGAGCCAGAGCTCTCGATTTACTTCTCGGAGGAAGTATCTGCACCGAATACTGGTGTGGATTGATCCCTGACTTCTATTATTTCTTTCTTGATCCGTACCTTGTTCATTTCTTTCTTGGTTTCAACTGGATCAACTTTCTCTTTTCCTTTATCATTTCTCTGCTCTGTTTTCCTTTCTTCAAAATAGTGATTTCTCTTCACATTTTTGCTTCTGCAAAATCTTTCAACATGTCCAAATTTGTTGCAACTGAAGCACATCACATTCTTTTGACTTTGATTCCTTCCAGAATTTGATCTACATTGATTTGCCATATGTCCAAATTTATTGCATGCAAAACATTTTCCATTGAATGGTTGACTGTTCCTTGTATTTTGAAAGTTAGTTCCTACAGAGCTTCTGCATTCATTTGATCCATGTCCCATTTTATAGCAATCATTGCACCTAATAGAGTTCTAACTTATTTTACTTCTGCATACAATAGCTTTATGACCAGTTCTATTGCAAGTGAAGCATTTACCTTTGAATGAGTATTCATTCCTCCAGTTGTTGAAACTTTTCATGATCTGATTTCTACATTAATTTGCTCTATGAACAATTTTGTTGCAATTGAAACACTGACCGTGGAATAATTGAGTCTTTTGATTCATTCTACTCCTACACTGAGTATCCCTATGACCAAACTTATTGCATGATTTACAATAACCATTGAAAGATGGGTACCTTTGAGCATTTGGTTGTTTGACCGGAGGTCTTCTAGGTCTTCTTCTTTGATTTCTGAACTAGTATGCTTTGTTTTTCCTTGACTCAGTGCTCATTTGACCAGAGTTTGAACTTTCTCCTTTCTCAAATCCTAAACCATGTTTGTCTTCAGCACTATTCTAGCTAGCAATCATTTCATCAAGCCGTGCAGTACTTATCTTGAATTTTTCTTCAAAACTTCTGGCTTTTTCTAGATCTATTTTTAAGCTTAAAATCTCTTTTTCAAGTTTTACACAATCTTCTAATCTGTTTTTCATAATCAAATTTAGATCATCTTCTGCTCTTGTTCTTTCTGTAATTTTTGCTTCCAAATTATTTAGGACTTCATTTTCTGATAACAATTGGTCACTGACTTCTTTGTATTTGTCTTTGAATTTCTTGACTTGCTCTTTCATCTTTAAGATGCATTCATCGGCTTGTTGCAAGTTTTCTTTTAGATCCCTGACCTCTATTTCAGAATTTTCAAGATCCATAAGAGCTGCTTCTAGTTGGATGTATATCTTATAATCTCCATACCTTCTTACTGCCATGATCATACTATCCCAGATCTTCCTTAAGCTGTTAAATTTTTTCAAAGAAACCTTGCTCTGATACCAATTGTTGATTGTCAAGAACACTGAGAGGGGGGGGTGAATCAGTCTTCTATAAATCTTTTCTTGCACTTTTACTTTTAACCATTTCATAATAATAATCCAATAGAAGCAAAATATACAACTGAACAGCATCCACAAAAGCATGACACATAACACCAAGAATTTATGTCGAAAACCCAAAATGGGAAAAACCACAGAGAGGATTAGCTCTCATAAATATATTGCAATCTTTACAAAATGATGTTTAGGCTTGGTCACTCCATGGGCCTAGAACATGTTAGCTCACTGCCATGATGTACAACTAAATTTAGCAGGTTCACTGCCTCAACCCTAAACCTAGAAAGATTATAATAAGGGTTGTTAAACCATGTTGAAGGCTCACTGCCTTGAAGATGAACACTCGCTTCCAATTGGATTACACATGAGAACTGAGTACTGCTTAAGCATCTGCCACTATGCTAGGGTGCAGTCATTTAACAATTGTATTTTGAATCCCAAGTCTTCATCGATGCTGATCCTCTAACTCTGCTCCACTATTCACATCCTCGCATCACACACATATATTTACACACCACACACACAACTGAAGATCATTGCTCTTATGTACCTGCCTCATGATTTAATCCATAATCAGGTCGACATCCAAGAAGGGAAACATGTACATAGAAAGATGTACCTTGTCACTCAATCCAATGCACTATGTGTCGTGTGGACCCAAATCTTCTCCCAAGCATGTTCATAAAGGTCAGATCTAATCATTCAAATACTTGAATGGATCTTTCACATGCTATCCTTTCTCCACATCATAATTTATCTCACCAGTTGGCCTGTTCCTCAAAAGCATGCTTAACAACTTCATCTGCTAACTTACAACTTTTACTGAGGATCTCAACACACCTTCCAAATCATATCAAGGACTCTTTACACATTCCCAATCTTATCCTTAGAACCGCAAGGCATTCTATCATATTGCGGAGAAATGCGGACCATCAGAACTTAGACTCTATCTCTGACAAACTCTGTCAAACACTCTGTCGATATTTAGCAGCTTGTAGCTAACCTTCTGGTATACTTTAGATCTCCTAACTCTAGAATAAGATACTCCATATAAGTGTTTACAACACCTCAACATCACATCACAAAATACTTATCTGCAGAGGATTGCGGACCACTGCATTATGCCCTGTTCATTGTTCCTGCTATAACTTTGCTTACCCGGACTTAGACATTTCTCCAAGATGAATTCTGGAGGAAGTTAGGACATAATCTTTGAGGCATAACACTGTCAATCAATTGAGAACATCATACCTGAACCGCATTATGGGAGCATCTTCTATGGAGGCATACTGTCCAGCTTAATGTCTTCTACTTTGCATACTTTCCATACTTGGCCATTTTCTATCAACCAAACCTAGAATCTAATATGCTCTTCTAGAATTATCTCTTCCTGTCATGGTGATAGGATCTCTGAGCCTTGTTGCCATCAATGACAACATACCAGAGTAGTGTCTCTTGCCAACACTTCATCCTTCTGAATCATCGATATTATGGCCATAAGCCATGATATACTTTACACCTGTCCTTATTTCACAGCGGCATAGTAGAGATATGACGTCAGCTTCAGTGGTCTGAGGGCTAGCGATGTCTTGCCATGTGTCCCATTAAAGGAATTATGAAAGGTGAAAAGCCATAGAGAACTTTGCCCATCGGGGGTCGGTTGTCAGGCCTTTTGCAGAACGCAGCCAAGACACGTGTCGAGCCGGTGTAGTTTTTTGGAAGTATTTTCTTAGTGCTATATAGAATTTGTACCTGCTCGATAAGTGACACACTCTTTGAAGACTTTCTCAGCATTCCCTTAGAAGGACGATGGAAGACCAGAGCTCTAACTACCGACACTCCATTGACTACTTAGAATTTTTAAAACTTAGGCACATTCTAAGGTCAGAATTTGGAGCCAATAGACAAGGGAAGGCAAAAGACTAGAATCCCAACCCATGAAACTCTGACAGGGGTGAAAACACAAGGCAACCTTGGGAAACTTAGGACTTAGTGAATTTTTGGGCTTTTCCACCTTGTATTTCAAGTGGAAAACACATGAAAACCTATGAGGTATGTCTCTAATTAGTTATAAGCTATAGGTTCAAGTGGGAATATGAATGAGACATGGGGGGAAAAACAAGGCATTTTGGGGATTGATTTTTTAGGTGTCAACACTATCAATGAGAACACAAGGTTGAAAAGTGCCTTGATCTTTATGCTGCTATGACCAAGGATAAAAATGAGAAGAGTGCAAGCATGATCTAGATTGACCATGCACCACACACAAAGTGGAAGATAAATCCTATAACACTTATTGTTGATTTTAGGCCAAGAGTAAACATCACTATGTGTAGCTCTGTTGCCTATGCATGTACCACAAAAAATCTTGTGGATGCCATACAACATGAGGAACCCCTAACTATTGAGGATTATCCTAATGGATGTCAATAGAAAGAAATCCTAAACAAGACTAGGGGTCATGTTTGGGAGCTACAAGGTGGAATTGAAATCCTAAAGGAGGAGGCCCAGGCATTTCATCCAAGCTAACACATTCTAGAAGAAAAAAATGAAAAGGATGAGATCTAGAAGATATGCCAACTCTTGTGCATGGAACGAATACTCCCATTACTTGGGTAGTGACTTTCACAATAAGTCAAGCAACTAGCCATAGATAAGAAATTGGTGCGTGCATGTGATCAAGAAGTCAAATCCACCCAGAGTGTAAAATATGATCAGGGGATATAGTTGATGCAGCCATTGATGGGTGGCTCATAAAAGACATCTTAGTGGATACTAGTGTTGAAGTGAATATCCTAACGATTGATGCTTGGAATAAAATGGGGTACACAACACTCCAACCCTCCCCTCATGTTTTGTTCATGGCTAATAAGATGTGCACCCTACCTATTGGGGTTCTAAAGGGAGAAACCATAAGTACAATGGGAGTTTGTTTCAAGGGGGATGTTGAGGTTATAGATTTGGCTGAGGCAAATAACTTTCCAACCCTATTGGGTAGAACATTGTACTACACCAAAATTGTTGATCTATGGTTCAAAAAGTGTTATATCAACTTTAAGAATAGTAATCAAAGAGTGGTCATTCCTGTGGATAGCAACCATGGAACTGTAAGCACCAAAATCATGCACAGCCTCCACAAGGACCCCATGATGACTCATAATCCTTGACACGTACATGTAAGCATGAAATAACATCCTCTCAGCAGTGATTCTCTTGGTAACATATGGGTTTTCCCTCCTTTTTTTGTTTCCCCTTTGTTGTGCTAACTTTTTCCCTACTTTTGACACTTGTCAATTTTTGCTTTTGTGCTTGCGACTTTGTCCCTAAGCCTTATATTTATCCATTTGTTGTGATTTGACCTTTCCCTAATGTTTTTATCCAATCCCACCCCTAAGAGCCCTCTAGAGGACCTCCTAAGCCATCTCCAACTTTCAGTTATTAGTTATGGTCAACCAGGATAAATCTCCCCCTATTATTTCAAGATCTCCCACAGGAGATTTGACTTTTGCAAGTGGAGATTTGGATTTTGACCACTTTTCGGCTAGTCTCTGAAGGCAGTTCACCTCCTTTTCCCCTAACTAACAATCTCCAATCCTTCTTTCTAACCCAATACCTTCCCTCTGTGGGTCACCCCCGGATGACCTAGACTGGTAAAAGGGGTGACCCATGGGCGACCCTATCATCTTTTCTAGTGGCAGAAAAACTTGAGTTTTTGATGTGAAAAAGCTCTGTTTTGACTCATTTTTCCTCCTATTTTCATGAGTTTTTGGCCTAAACATAGAGTTAACTATTCTAAGCCTCCAAGCATGCATAATTAGCTCCTTTATATCTCTACTTATCAACTCATGCACTCTCGCTAACTCTATTTTTGCTTCAGTGATAAGCTATATTGGCTTGTTCACTCCCTAATCATCTGAGTTAACTCTCCAATAAAGGGAGTTAACTCTCCATTCTCTCCCACCTCTCTTGACCTCTTTCAACCTATAAATACTCCTCTCCCTCAAGAACAAAGGGAGGAAATTTCATTTGTGCATCTAGTCTTTGTAGGTTTTTGCTCTCCACATAACATCCATATGCTCATACAGGACTTTTGAGCCTTTTATTTCATTGCCATTTTTTCCAAGCTTTGCTAAAAGTTGATACGCTACCCATTTGCAAGCCATAGTGTGTTGATAACTGAGAGGGGGGGTGAATCAGTTATCTAAATTACTTTAACTTCATGTTCTTCTTTAGTAACTAGTGCAGCATCAAATCATATAAGCATGTATAACCATGAAAGCATAAATAAAATCAATACACATAACACAATGATTTTGATGTGGAAAACCCTATTAAGGGAAAAAACCATGGGGTGATTAACCCAAGATTGTATTCTCTGTTAAAAGAATAAGGTAGTACAAAATGGCACTTGCTTGAGCACACTGCTCACAAGAGGCTCACTTCCTACAATAGTTTATAGAAAGAAACTAGGTACTTGAACTGATGAGAAACATCCACATATGCTGAGGTTCAGTTTGGGTTAAGCTCAATATATTGATCTACTGCACTTCATTCTTCCTCTGCCTTAGTGCTGTTGTTTTGTCACATACTGGACCTATATTTCTATTTCCATACTGTTCTCTGCTTTTATTTGCACTTCACAACACACCACACACTCCCTCACATCAAAATCCATCTGGTATATATATCTGCACAAAGGATTTCAACATCTTTCTGGTCGGTATTCGGAATACTCAATATTTTCCCAAACTCTAGTCTGTCAGCTGAATCCTTGCTTACCAAGTGATGCGTATCAAAGAGATACTTATAGAAGTCATCAATCATGTCGGCCAATCATGAATGATCCCTTAAGAAACTTGATCACCATCAATATCTCATCTGGATTAAGGTCTAATGCTCTGCCGGTCAGTTTTTCCTCAGTCTACTCTACCAAATAGGAACCCAACACTTAGGTGTTCATATCTTTTCATACTTTCATCACCAGAGGCTCAATCTCTGGAATGTATTAGTCATGGTACTCCTCCTAACTTCCCCAATTCTGTACTTTACTAAAATGCTTCCTCTGAGAGATCCGGACTTGATTGTCGGACCTTGTTGTATGCTCTGTTCTTTTTTACCAGACCAAAATATTCTTCAGTTTGTCTTTCGGTATAGTCATACCATGTTCTGCAGATGTGTGGGATGGACTTTGTTGCCATCAATGACAACACTCATGAAGCCACATAGTGTCTCTTGCCAAAAATCTCCCCCTTTGGCATTGATGGCAACGCTTAGTGAAAAATGACTAAGTGTCATACTACACTCCCCCTTAGTTGATGCTCTATTCCAATGTACACTTTTCCGAAGCTCCCCCTTAGCTGGATTTCAAGTTTTTCACTACTCTTCACTCCCCCTTTGACATTAATGGCAAAGGGTAGAATCCATGCACCAAAATTTCCAAAAATTAGCCTATACATATCTGCATAAGTATATATACAAGTTATACTTACATATACTTAAGTATATCTGCAAAAGTATTCTTCAACTATACAACTTCTGTAGCCCAACTCTGCTTCATCCTATCCAAAATTGAGATGTAACCACTCAATAGGAATGCAAAAGCTTCTGCCCTCTTTAGATCTATCAGATCATTGGTCTGGGTTGTGGTCTGAGCATTAGTTAGGGCCTCATGCATGGCATCTAACTTAGGGATAATGGTCCCTCTAAGTTCACCCATCCTACTTATTATATTCTTCCTTTCCTTTTCAAATTTCTTTAGTTCATTTAGAATGGCAATAGTCTGACATTCTTGGTTTATTATGGATGTGGTGAGAGGATCAAAATTTTGAGATAAACTTGACAGTTTACCCTCTTGTTCTTTCACTTTCTTCTCAATATCCTATCACTTTAGACCAGGATAGACAAAATTTATACATTTCTCTTCCATCTTTAAGAACATTTTCTAAGCTCTTTATCCTAATATCTGTATTTCTCCTATCATTTGTTATTAGCCCTTGTACTTCAGAGAATCTCTTTCCTAAAAACTCCTTCTGAACCTTTTCTTCTACCTACTTCTCTAAGGAATCAAAATGTGTGCTAACAGTATTAACAAGAGATTTGAGTTTACCGGATGAAGAGGCCGAAAGATCCTTCTAGAAGGATGGCCTGATCTTCTCCAATACACCAGATGTAATCTCTATCAGCTCACAGTCTTCCATGTGAGACTTCAAAAGCTTTTCTTTTGCTTTAGCTTGAGCAAAAGATGTTATCTTCATTGTCTGAATTGGAGAGAGGGAGTCAAAATTAAGTGGTCCTTGAAATAGATCTGGTTCATCTATTTCCACCATCTCTTTGTTCAGGAAGTCTTTGACTGTTTCTATAGTGTCTCTTGCTAGAGACAGAGTCTTCTTTCCTTCTGCATCCTCAGAGCTGTCATCTGGGGTCTTCTCTATCTGATCTCCTTCTCTTCCCTTTACCTCTTCTTCTTGACTGATTTTCTCTTCTTTCCTTTCTTCTCCTTTAGTTCTGGAGTCAGTTGGGGGATCCGGAAGAGGGATGTTTGCTTCTCCATGGACTTCCTCTTCCAGAATGGAGGAATCCAAGTCCTTAGTCCTCTCCTCACTTATCTCCTTTGGATCTTCTATATTTTTCTCAGTAGGTTCATCATCTATGTCCTCTATAATAGGGAGATTGAATCTCATGAAGGCATTTTAAAGGATGTCTTCAGTTTCTTTTGCCACTTTGTCAGTCTCTCCAAGCATAAGTTGATTCATTCTTGCTTTGCTCCAGAACTCATCCTTGCAATCCTTGAAGATCATGTTCATTTGTTTTGGAGTAATGGAAGGGTAGAGCTGAATAGCTATCTATTCCTGAATCTCCAGGTCCTTTGCCTTAGCATTGCTCTTTCTTATTTCAAGTTCCTTCTCTAGGCTTTTGGGAATTCAAGAGATGATTTCAATGAATTCTTTGCTATAGATGTTTAGATACCTAACTGTAGCTTCTTACAGGATCTTCTGATCAGCTTCACTATAATCATCATAAAATTCAGTCATTGGTTTCAAATTTCCATCCATAGTGACTGCCTTGATGACATCATCAATGGAAAGAGTAGGCTTTTCAACAAATTCTTCTACCTTCTCTTCTTCCTTGTTCTTGCCGGCAGATGATTCCACATAAGTTTTCTTTTTCTTTTTCATTTTCTTGATCTCCTCATCTGATTCTATCTCTTCATCATCCTTCTGACTGGTGTAAGACCTTGTGGCCTTTGTCTTAGTTCTCTTCTCTCCCTTTCCGGATGTCCTGACTTCCAATTTTGATACTTTTTGACTCTTAGAGGTGGCTGGTGTAGAGCTTTTGGAGGATCTGGTCTGGGAGGGGGCTTGCACCAGAGCACTTTCTTTTTTTTGTTTCTTGCCTCTCTTTCTTTGCCCTTTCTACCTTCTCTCTATTGGCATCAACTGCCTCCTTTGATATTCCATATCTCTTGGCGACTTCTTCTACTTCCCTTCTCACTTTTCTCTTGATCTCAAGCTGTCTAAGTTCAACATGAACTTTTACACTCAACTCTTGGAAGGTTCCAAACCTTTTTGCCTTAGGGTCCTTAGGCTGAATTAGTAGGTGTTGGATATGCAGTTTCAAAATTTTCTCATCCACCTCATAGCCCATTGGCATGATCCACACTGTTCTTGGTTCCACTGCCTCCATTAGGCATTGATCAGTGTCTACCATGAAGCACACTGTATCCTTGTATTTTTCAACTAGAGATTGGGGGATTCTCTCTGTGGCCTACATCATGCCTTGAAATTTTTTGAAGTAACCCCAGAGAGTTGTGCTTTGTGCCTTGGCATCACCAAGCCCATGCATATAGTCTTTGATTTGTATGGCAACTGGTCTATCATTTTACCATATCCAACCACTAGATCCAGGTAGCTCATTCATGTAATATAAGAATAGACATAATATTAAGCCACCGTACTTGAATGAATTCTTCTTATCCTTCTTTATTTTCTATAGGTTCTCTAACAGTTGGTTCAGGAGAAGCTCGCATAGATCATAGTCTGCATTTTTCCTTAGCATCTCATATGCAGTATATGTAGCAGTTCTGGATACTGAATTCTCTCTGCTGGAGTGATAGATTTTGTAACCAATTATCATAGAGGCAAATTTGATATCTGGATCTATGATGTCTTCTATTGTCATTGCCCTCTTATCAAATTTTGATCCGGTAGCCTCACTCACAGTTTGGTTTTTGACTGATTTGAGAGTAGGCAACTCACCAGATGAGTGAAATCTGGTTACCGCCCTAATGGCATCTTTTGTGATCTTAAATAGCCTCAACAACCACATGAAATTGTCATGCATTCTGCTCAGAACATACCGGACCCATTCATCTTTAGCAAAATAGGGGAAATGGATGCAATGTCCAAAATGCTTATACCGGATAGCCTTGAATTGGGGTTTAAGTTCAAATGATTCATCTATCAGTTCCTTGTGGTAGATATCCATCATCTTGGATTCCCCAAATTCTTCAATGTTTGCGTGTATGTAGACCCTATGTAACGCCCGCCTTGGACACCTTAAAGAAATACACATTTATGCTACATGAAACAGGAACATTTTTTTTTTTAAATGTTTAAGATAACAAATAATGTTAACATAACTAACTACGACATATTCTCTAAGGATACAAGGCTGCATTACTTTACAAACCAACTAACATTATTTACATACATCAGTAACTGATTCGAATCTAATGCACAATTGAATAACTGATTCATATTCATTGCATACCGACAAATAATGTAATACAATCTACATACATAACTGAAATGCTTTCCTTACTCATAAGTACATCATGACATCATTACATTGCCATTTTCAGACTACATCAGAATTACATACATTATGATTGATCTATTACACAAATCTGGTACAAGATTATACACATACATCTTCATCACTGGTACAAGTACAACTGGGACAAATCTTTTTTGCGTATGAACTTGACGAAGAATAACCAATGGATAAAATAGCTCTTCCACCCAACCATGTGGAACCCTAAGGTCCACCCCCCGAGCTAGGAGTTAACATGAGGTCCCAAACAATGACAGTCAGGTAGACAGAAGACAAACAAGAATAAAGGACAACCAAACGCCAATACAACACATAGCAATAACAATACAACACAACTTAACTTGACTTAACTGAACTTCCAGAGGCAACACATAACGAATGGGGAGAGTACAACTAGGGAATGCTAGGCTGCAGTAGGGAGAAGTGTCATCACATGGCTTGTCATGGGTTGTCCTGGTAAGCCTTCCTAGGTCCCGGCCCCCATCTTGGGTTGTCCTGGCAGCCTCTCCCGACTCCCAGCCCCCATACAACGCTCATGCGGAATCAACATACCTTTCATGAGGACAAGGTAGTTGATTTTGCCATTCCAGGCCTTCTCATCTCATCTCAAGCCTAAACAAGCACTTGAGCCATGAGTGAGGCATCCACTTATCTTGTTTAGTGTGCTTAACTACCCAACCCCCTAATTCATTATTTAGGTTATCACTTGATTAATCTACTTCCAATGGGTTATCTTGACTGCCACTTTGGGCGCTGGCCCCACGTTGAAAGCCACTCCCCTACCTACATCTAGAAGACCCTACTCAATAAACATAGCAAACATCATCATGACGACGATGATACATAAACCATGCAAGGCATTAACCATCTTGCATAACAATTATTCTGATATGAACATATACATGTAATAATGCAAGGCATTCACCTTCTTGCATATCATCTCAATTACAAAGACATACTCTTAATACATTTTCCATGGCTTCCAATGAAGTAACTCATAAGAAAAATACTTTTTCATGAATACTAACGTCTCCCCATTGCCTAATCCAACACAACATCCCAAACAAATAAATAGATAAATCACAACATTCATGAAGAGCCTTTCTACACATCATGATGCATTTAGAACATTTACATTCTCTCACAACACCGTAACCAAATTCCTTATACATGACAAAAGGCGACAAGACTTCAATAACTCAGGACACTTAACAACACATTACATGAAGTTGAAACACAACAACTTTGGCCTCTAGAAATGAACCCTTGACAACTTACACCTTGACCATTTCATACAATTTCAATTCACACTAACTAATTATCTAATACCTTTAAATCAAATTTCCAATACAATAATTATATACCTAATCCTTAATCCATTAACTTAACAAAATGAAGAAACCATATTAAAACCAATGTCAATCTAAATTAAATTTCATTAACCATAATATATAATCAGAACGATTTCCTTTTAATCAAATACATAATGACAACATTATTCTAAATCCCCAATTTTATTTGGCAACTATACTTTTGAAATAATAATAATAATAATTATAATTATAATTATAATAATGATACTAATAATTAACATTGATATTAATAGTACTACTATTAATACACACATGCATTCAAACACATTTGCAAAGGAAATAAACATTCCTTAGGGTTAATCTAAACCAATCAGACGAAATGCATACAAGAAAGCACAACTAACCTGGATTAACAATGACGGGTTTCTGCAGACTAGAGTTGAAACGATAAACCTTAATGCACGGAAAGTAACTAAGAAAACTCTGTTTCCGCCTCCAAAAAGTGACTTCTTCTCGGTGAAGTGCATCAGATTCTGGTTGCCCAACTGCAAGCTTCCAACCTTGTCTTTAGACTATTCTGTCGGATCCCCTTTGGCCACTCTATGAACCCTGTCAAACATATATTGCAATATACACCATTTCAAGCTCCACTCCAGAGTCTTTGTCAAAATCATACAATTCTCAGGTCCATTGGCTTCCCGATGAACAACAGGCCCTGCACCAGGAACCCATTGAGGAATTGGTAAGCCAAGCACACCCTTGTTCAACATCCCAATCAAGTAATTATCTTTACGCATGATGCGCATCACAACATCATGTGCAGAAAGATCCTTTACAACACAAAGTCGTTCAATGCTCTGAAGCTGAATGATCTTTACTAATACAGTTGACCAAGACATCCTTTGCAACTCTTGAACACTGGCAGTACCGCCTTCATCAGACTCACTTAGCCATGCTTCCAACTTTGTTGCACACACTGCTTGGAACTGTTCAAAGTTTTCACTATGCTCCAAAGTCTGATCACTCTTCAAAAAGATGGGCTAGATGCAGGGAGCCGTTTATCTTCTTCTGCTTTATCATTTTGCATCTGTGCCCTCATAAAATCTGTGTGTAGAATCTAAACTGTCTTTGCTGTGGATAGAGCAGATTCTGGTGCAGCGCATGTATTAAATGCTGTGGGAGGATAAGCAACACCAGCTTGTAGAGGCTTAGCATCATGATTCCTAGCTAACATCCCATCATTGTTCTCATTTGTTTTCTCAGTGATGCTACTGCCAGACCATCCAAGGGTCCCAGCCCGTTGCAAAGCTATCTTGAAGACTGACTGTACAAGGCTTGAAGTTCCTGCATCTGTACCTAATGGTAACTCTCTTCCTTCGTAATTATTCTGATTGTCAAAAGAATTAATTTCACTAATGTGACCCCCAGCATGTTGCACATCTAGTGGATTTGATCTCCACGCTGCTCTACTTGCTGTCTGGAAAGCAGAACCCAGTGTGCTAAGGACAACATTATCTTTGCTCATAAACATAGAGCAGCTCTGCACATTTACCGGCCGGTGCTGCCCTCTAGGCTGATGCGTTAATGACATCAACGAAATTGAAGAATTGAGTTTTCTGATCATCTGTTCAACAATAGGAGGACCACACTCTTGCACTGATTTTAATGACCTGATAGCATCTTCCATATCATCCAGCAGGCTGTTGTACTCCATCTCAAGTGCCTCATCCAAGTTAGCAGGGACTTTTTGACCAGTAACAGAATCATAGAAAGGACACTCACTATTTAGCACTGTCAATACCAAGGATTGAATTCATGTTGAATCGTTTGACATTGTCCTGTAGAAATGTAGCAACGATGCGGTCCGATATGTGCTTCAAAACACCACTACCTACCTTATTCAAGACATCTAAAGGTAAAATTTGCTGTGCTGTAGACACCAGTGTCTCCTCGTTCAAATACTCGTTGCCGTTTTGTGGAACTTCATCGGGGATCCAGTTGATGTTGTCTGTCAGCAACACGAACTCATCCACCTTAGACTTTACAAGCCCCAGCATTGCATCATGTGCAGCATCTTGTGAGTTCTTCAAGACTGATTGAGCAGCCAATGCAACATGAGACCTTTCAGCTAAACGAATGGGAATGCCACAAAGATGGGTAGCATGCTGCGTAAAAAAAAAACACAAGCTCGCTCTAAAACTGTCATATTGGCAGCAATCTGCATGGCATGAGATACCCCCAGTGTGGAAATGTTTATCAACTTGAGGAGAGCCTCATTCAAAACATTGATCAAAAGCTTGTCCAGATACTTCTTCACAATGTCATAGAAGTCCATATGACCACCATATGACAGATAACTAACAGAATCCTCTATGAACGATCTCACAATGCGACAGCAATCAGGCACAGTTGCAGAAAATGGTGCAATATGGGGGAATGCATGCATGATGTCTGATGTCTGTAAACGGAATGCCAACACATTCATATTGTACTCATGTTCCTTTTTCATCACCATCTGCTCATATTTGTCATTTGCCAGAACATCATTTATCTGTTCAACCTGTGATGAGGGTGCGGATGTGTTTTCTTGGTGTCCGTAGCTTAGATTCAAGGCAGAAATCAATTCTTCAGTTGCAAAACTCGATCCTGCAATTTTCCTCCTCAATCCTTCTTCTTCCTGCAAACTTCTCTGCTCCTTGCCTCTGGCTTTGATTATCGAATCGCCGAGTCCGTTTCAATTGCTGAAGTTCCACCCTTCTTTTCCCAGCCTTCTACTCTCTTCTTCTACCTGCAAATGCTGTGCTCTTTGCCTCTACAAGCTTTTCTTTTATAACACAGCCCCTTTCTTCTTCCAAGGGACTCGGCACGTGATCCTGTGCAACTCCCTTCTCAAGATATACTTTTATTTAATTTAATGATACCAAAGAAGTTCTTTATTTATTTTATTGTATTTCATTTTTTAAATGAAAACACATAATTCCTGACAACATTTAATGACTTTATAGCCGACCAAGCATATTTTATTTAATAAAGTTATAATATTACAACTATCTATAATAGTACAACTATATATTAATTTATTTTATTAATTTAGTTGTAAATCACTAATTACAACATAACTTACAACTATTTTATTTATTTAAATATTTATTGTAAATATTATTATATTAAATAATACAAAACCTCTTACAATCTTTATTTAACAATAATACTTCTATTAAAATAATAATTTATTTACAACAATAATCAACAATTATCGACATTATACCCAATATTATCTTTTATCAATACATTTGATTATCAGCATTATACTTTCCGTAATATAATTCTATTTAATGCACAATGACACCTTGCACACTTAGACACTTTCTAACCTAATTAGACTCCAAGGTACAATATTACCTGACTGCAAGTCATGATCGAATGATAGACAATGACCAAAAGGATAAACTGACAACCAGACAACTCTGACATGGGACCTCACGTTAACTCCAAACAACTAATCCATTGGCGAAGGCACGCTCAGACCTGGTAATCAAGTGGAGTCGATGCCTAGTACCTGCATTCCTGCAACAACGCACGGTTAAACATTCAAGATATATATCCACATACAGTCCTATAGTGAATGGAAATCGCAGTGATGTAGGGTACTCGAGAGCGAGTAATACAACACTGTTCCATTCACGTTTATAAATAAATGATCAACTATGTTGAACAAAGTATCTGATATTAATTAACAACATAAAACATTCAATCCTCTTACAATCCAATATCGCAATTAACATCAAACATCTGTAACATCTAGTTCATTTATCAAATTCTAAAACATAAAATAATAGAATCCAACATCAACTACTATTATCATAACAATCAGGTTCATAATGAAGTAACAAGATAACAAGAGATCCATCATCTACGGTCTAAGACACTATCATAAAGTCTAGGCAAACATCAATCTGATGGACGACGAGATGAGGGGCACTACACCCTAACATCTTCTACATGCAGAACCCCATGCGGAATGCTAGAGAATGTGCCTAGGGGATCAACTTCCAGGGATTTGTAGGGATGTTTCTTGAACTTAGGGCGCAATCTATTAGTGATTTTAACAACATTTGGAGTAGCCATCTTTCAAAAGATTCAGAGAGAGATTCAAGAGTGGAAAATACCTTTTACGCTTCTAGGGTTCATGATAAGAGCTGAAAAGATCGCTGGTTGAGTCAAATTCTGTGGTTGATCCTTGAGAGAAAGTTGAGGCAAACTTGTTGCAAAGCTCTTTCTTCCTTCTTCTCGAATGCAATTGTGCAAATGATTAACAAAAGAACCCTTTTATTTCTGTGCAAACCCTAATTCCATTTTGCAATAAATGCACAACTTAAGTTATTCCGGTTGCCTTGTTCTCCTTGTCCTAAGAGATCTTTTTGGATCATTGAGATGCACTTAGAGTTATTCTTGATGAATATTGACAATCTATCTACCTTTCTCCAATCATTCCATTTATCCGCAGATCAAAATACCTCAATTTTGAATCATACCGGATCTAACTGTGAAAATCTTCCTCTTACCGGATGACTATTGAATTGAATCAATCTTGGATGATTAACCTCTTCAAAACTTCTTGCGGATCTTCCAAATCTTTACCAAGGCTTATTTAGGTGTTTCTCTGAGAACCTTTTAATCCGCAGCTTTCCATGTGCCAATTTCAAGCACCAATTGACTAGCTGGTGGAATTTGTTTTCCTTTTTGACTCCCCCTGAGCTAGAGCTCATCTATTTAGTTTCCAGAAGGAATATCAGCACCAGATTCTGGTGCAGATCCATCCCCAACATTTTATGTACTTCTCTTTACCCAAATCTTGTTCATCTTCCTTTGAACTTCATCCGCATTCACTTTTCCTTTTCCTTTGTCTTGATTTTGATTATGATGCACTGGACCCTTTTTATCTTGATTATTACTTCTACAGAATTTGGCAATATGACCGGATCTATTGCAGTTGTAGTAAACAACATTTCTTTGCATATTTGATTGATATCCTCTAGATCTGCATTGATTAACCATATGTCCCATTCTATTGCATGCAAAGCATCTACCATTGAATGAATTGTTTATTTGAATAATTCTACATTCATGAGATCTGTAACCATACCTTTTGCAGTTAAAACAATGTTGGGAGAAGGATGAATTAGTCTGATTCATTCTTCTTCTACACTAATTTGCTTTATGACCAAAGTTATTGCAATTGTGGCAGTATCCATTGAAGGATGGATATCTTTGAGCATTTGGTTGCCTTATCAAAGGTCTTCTAGGCCTGTTCCTTGAATTTCCTAATCCAGAGTTCTTCTGACCGGATCCAGAGCTTTCCCCTTTTTCATACCCCAAGCCTTGCTTGTCATCTACCCTCTTTTGGCTTTCAGGAAGAACTTCAAGTTGAGCAGGGCTTATCTTGAATTTCTCTTTGTATTCATTTGTTATTTGAAGATCCCTTTTAAGAGTGTCTATCTGATTCTCAAGTTGTTCTTCATTGTCTCTAGCTTCTTCAAGATCAGATTCTAGAAGCCTGATTATTCTATCCAATTTGTGGCAGTCTTATGACTTCTCCTTGAGAGATTATTTTAGATTATCTTCACTTTTTCTCTTCTCTTCAATTTCTTGGGTGAATTTCATAACTCCTAATTCCATTTCATGTCTAACCATAATGACTTCTTTTGATAAATTCTCACATAACTTGGTTTTCTCATTTAGATCTTCATTAGTATCATTGGCTTCACTTTGACTTGCTAATTGTTGAAGTAGTTCCTTTCTTTTCTTCATTGAGATACTTATTTTTTCTTTGAGTTCATTTATGAAATCATCATCTTGTTTGAGTCTTTCCCTAAGGTTATTGACTTCAGAGTGAGATTGATCAAGATCATCTAAGGCAGACTGAAGTTGTTCTCTCATACCATACATAGCCATTGAGATTCCCAGATCTTCCTCAAGCTGTTAGGCTCTGTTAGGAGGAACTTAGCTCTGATACCAATTTTTGATAACTAAGAGGGGGGGTGAATTAGTTATCTAAATTACTTTAACTTCCTGTTCTTCTTTAGCAGCTAGTGCAACATCAAATCATATAAGCATGTATAACCATGACAGCAGAAATAAAATCAATACACATAACACAATGATTTTGACATGGAAAACCCTGTTAAGGGAAAAAACCACAGGGTGATTAAGCCAACATTGTATTCTCTATTAAAAGAATAAGGTAGTACAAAATGGCACTTGCCAATTAGGGCTCACTGCCCGAGCACACTACTCACAAGAGGCTTACTACCTACAATAGTTTATAGAAAGAAACCAGGTACTTGAACTGATGAGTAGCATCCACATATGCTGAGGTTCAGTTCTGATTAAGCTCAATATACTGATCTACCGCACTTCATTCTTCCTCTGCTTTAGTGCTGCTGTTCTGTCACATACCGGACCTATATTTCTATTTCCACACTGTTCTCTATTTTTCTTCACACTTCACAACACACCGCACACTCCCTCACATCAAAATCCATCTGGTATATATATCCGCACAAAGGATTTCAACATCTTTCTAGTCAGCATCCGAAATACTCAATATTTTCCCAAACTCTAGTCTATCGGCTGAATCCTTTCTTACCAAGTGATGCGTATCAAAGAGATACTTATAGAAGTCATCAATCATGTTAGCCAATCATGAATGATCCCTTAAGAAACTTGATCACCATCAATATCTCATCTGGATTAAGGTCTGATGCTCTGCCAGTCAGTTCTTCCTCAGTCTACTCTGCCAAACAGGAACCCAACACTTAGGTGTTCATATCTTTTCACACTTTCATCACTGGAGGCTCAATCTCTGGAATGTATTAGTCATGGTACTTCTCTTGACTTCGTCAAGTCTGCACTTTACTGAAATGCTTCCTCTGAGAGATCCGGACCTGATTGTCAGACCTTGATGTATGCTCTGTTCTTGTTTACTAGACCAAAATACTCTTCAGTCTATCTTCCGGTATAGTCATACCATGTTCTGCGGATGTGTGGGATGGACTTTTTTACCATAGATGACAAAACTCATGAAGCCACATAGTGTCTCTTGCCAACATAGTGCTCATTAGCTCACATTGAGCTCACATTTCAAGCTTTCTAAAGCTCTTTTGCATCCCTTGTTGTTGCCAAGAGGACAAAGAGGTAGCCGACACAAGGATTCTTGAGGGTAGTAGAGGCTCATGCATCTCATATTCCAGGTTCTTTAGTGTTTTTTTAATTTTGGTAATAATTAGAAAATCTTAAAAATTGCTCTTGGGAATAGTAATTGGATGTTGCAATTTCCTTAATGGGCTAAATAGGACTTGCATTGTTAGATTAGTTTTTCTTCAAGTATTTTGCATCATTAGCTTAGTTTATTTCAAAGCAATTTCATTTCTTAGAGTAATTAGATCCAAAAAACCAAACAAAAACATAGATCAAATTGCATTAGGTAAACCCATTCTAGATTGCATACATATTTCAATTTCTGGATTAGAAAAGGCACTTTCCTTTCATAAAAATCCCAAAAAAGCACAAAAATATCATCTTGCATTCATATAGGCTTGCATACATTCAAAAAACAAAAAAACCACTAGCATCATAAGAAGATTGCAAACCCTCGATTCTATCATGAGATCAACATTGGTCAAACCCTCGATTCCATCACGAGGTCAACATTGTTCAAACCCTCGATTACATCACGAGGTCAACATTGGTCAAACCAACACAAACCAAAGAAATAAAACCTTAGGTCATAAACCCTAAGTCAAATTGAGGTCAACTCCAATCAACTCTCTCTTGGTTTGGGCTCACGAATGTGCCAAGGACTTAGAGGTGAGTGGGTGAGGGCAATCCTCGAAGGGATTGAGGAAATCCACCCTAGACCACAACATGATTAATTGACGATCTAGGAACAACAACATAGGTTGAGGTTACTCCAAACACAAGTAATCATCCAACAATTTGAAGAACAACTCCAACTTAATAGAAGCATAAACGAGAATAATCGTCAACCCACACAACGTTGGAATCTTCAGAACCCAAACAAAAGAATAGTAACTAGTGACCCTTCGGGTCATATAGTTATTTCAACGACAACAGTCATAGAGCACCATTAGAATCAATATGTAAGAAAGGCCCCAGAATTGACTAACCACTCTCCACGAAGTCTAGCTCTCAAGCGAGCAAGACTACCCCCATGTCTCACCTCTTCTCAAAAGTTGCCTACTTCCACGAGAGTGAGAGTGGCATGGAGGTTCACCCCGTGGCAAGGAGAGGGGTCCATGTGCTTGCCAAAAATGACTCAATTGCCCCAGGTTATTGAGTCATGTTTTTGACTGTACAAGAACATCCTATGTTAAATCCGTTGTCGATAATGAGGAGATCAACCATATCTATAACATCACTACTCAAGGAATGGAATAGTTAGACACTGCTTCATATAGCTCTTGCATTGGTATGACACCTACTCCCTATTTGACACCACAAATGCCACTTGTGCCAGTTGGGCACATAGATCTTATGAGCTAATCAGAAAAGATTATGGAACCATTAAAGTAAACCAATGCTTGACACCCCAGGTCCAAAGATTTCCATAGATGAAGTATGTGAGGTATGTATAAAAGACAAAAACATCTTACCCACCAAAATACCAAAGGGAAAAAAATAATTGAAGTTTCTTTTGAGAAATGGAGATAAATTTCCCTCAAGAGGATGCACACATGACTGCACATTGGTTTACTCTCTCAAAGGGATTGCTACATGGTGGTGGGTGACCCATAGACCTATGATCCATACTTGGATACGAGTAAAAGATTCCATGTGCATGAAGTTCAAGAGAAGCAATCAAGAATGCTTATTTTCAAGCTATAGTGGTGTCACTACACCTGAGGAGCATATTCAAAGCTGTGAAGTAGCTTGGATGGCTAGACCATTGGTGATTCCCATGTCTCTATGAATGCATGCCTTATACTCTTCAATATAGGTTTGGGTGCATGTGTGGTATGTAAATTACAAATTACAATAGGAGATGGCCAATTGGGAGGACTTGAAGTCTACTTTTGTTCAAACATTTTCCTTTTCTTCTCCCTCAATAGGACTACATTAATCTCTTTAGTGCATTAGGAATGCAATCATAGGGGATGATGCAAAGATAGAAGAGCACATTCACCAGATGTACAAAGGGAAGGGTATGTCCCTATCTAAGACCTTTGATAGTCACAACATGCACAATGATTCTAGTGAAGAGGATGATGAAGTACAAATGAAGAAAAACTAGATTAAAAAAGGGAATGAGAAGATGGTATACTAGATGGAAGAAGGATTAGTTGAGAGCCATCTTAATGTTGAGGCTTCCTTTGGATCACACAAAGTGACCAAGTCTAAGGAGCCATAGAATGAACCATACCATAAGCCCCTAAAAGTAATCAAGGTGAATATTGGCTTAGAAGAAGAGCCTAAGCTCACAACCATCAGTGGCTACTGGACAACTAAAGAGGTTTCCAAGGTGTGGAATTGTTGAACAAGCATCAAAGCCTTTTTCCAAGAAGTTATAAAGAGATGAAAGGCATGCATACATCCTTAGGGGTGATGCACATAAACTTGATTGTGAAAGGAAGCAAGGTATGCAGAAATGCTTCCTACACTAATCTACTGAGGAAAGATTTATGCAAATTTTAACTTTTATAGTTACAAGTTATTAGATGCACATTAACAGAAAGGTAATAACAACATCAAATGCAAATACAAAACTCACAACACAAGATATATGTTGGGAAAACCCTTTTAGGTAAAACCCCACACTCCAAAACCCACACAATGCATTATCAAATCAAAAGATGATTACAACACACTTGCAATGCAAGTTCTTTTAGGAGTACACACTGTCAATTCTCATTTGCATCCCATGTCCTTTCACATTCTCCAGCTGCTTATTTATCAAGCCTCTTTGTTGGTTATCCAATGACGGTTTATCCATGTCAGCTAACAAAATAATTGACGACACCTTTATTAAATATAGGGCATTTTTTACTTCGAGGGTGCTACCCTCAGCAACCCCCGTTGGGGGTGTTGCCCCCAGACCCCTACCATGGGCTCCACCCCTAGGCCCCTGCTAGGCGGATAAGCCCCCTAGGCCCCACAAGAGGGGCTTTTCCCCCCGTACACTCTCCCATTAATTACTTTGGGGGGAAACCACGGCTGACAAAGTCACCAAAATTTACAAGGTGTCGACTATGGGATCCTACAACATAGTACTGAATAAATAAATAAAATATTAGGAACTTGCAAAGTTTGAGACACCTTAACTCCCAACAGATTGAAGGTGTGAAACCAATGTGTAAAAGGCCATATCATATGAACACAAATATATGTTCCAAGATCAAGGAGGAGATTGACAATATGTTGGCTACTAGAATAATTATACCAGTCAAGGAGACTGAATGGATTAGTCCCATAGTCATCAATATCAAGAAGGATGGGTGCATTTGCATTTGCCTAGATTATTAGAAACTCAATTTAGTGTGTGTAATTGACCCATTTCCTACACCCTTCACTAAAGAAATTCTTGAAGGAGTTGCAGGGCAAGAGATTTACACATTCACTAATGGATTTTTATGATACCATTAGGTGCAGATTGTAGAAGAAGATAAGACAAAAACAACCTTCTCAATGGAGTGGGTTTCCTTGCTTACAATGTGATGCCATTTGGGCTAAATATCTCATCAACTTCCTTGCCACATATTGTGGTCACCACACTTGAATACTTCATCCTTAAGTTCCTGCAAGATTACCTAGATAACTGGACAGTGTTTGGGCTAGTCAAGGATCATTGTGACTCTTTATGCCTCATGTTTCAAAGATGTTAGCAACTCCAAATTTATTGTAATTTAAGGAAGTGTGTGTGTGTGTGTGTGTTTGTGACTCCTTTTGGGACATTTCTAGGACACGTCATCTACTATGATGGTCTTCTAGTAGACCCCGCCAAGATTACAATGATTCTCCATCTTGAATTTCTACAAACCCAAAAGGATGTGTGTGACTTCCTTGGCCATATAGGGTACCATATAAAATTCATCAAGGGGTATGCCAAGATTTCCATGCCATTAGAAGCATTGTTGAAGAAGCAAGGAACATTCAAGTGGACAACAACTCAACAAGAAGCTTTTGAGATGATGAAGGAGAAGCTAGCTAGCAGGCCAATTATACAATTTCCAGACTAGACAACACCATTCCATCTCCATGTTGATGCTTTAGAAACTATCATTATTGTGGTACTTGCTCAACCATGAATTATCTCAATAGATCATTGAGCATCTACTTTGCTAGTAGAAAGTTTACCCCAGTGGAGCACAATTACATGACAACTAAGCACAAAGGGCTCTCCATGGTCTACATACTCCAGAAGTTCCACCAATATCTATTGGCCACCCCTTTTGTGTTCTTCATAGATCACATGGCCTAGAAATATCTAGTCAATAAACTTGTACTTCAGGGAAGGCTATGTCAATGAGTGGTGTTGTTCCAAGAATTCTAATTCTTAATTATTGTCAAGCCTGGGAAGAATAATTCTAGACCTGGTCATCTATCGCGCATAACCGTAGGTGACAAGGCAAGTGACATTGATGAAAACATGTCAAATGCATAACTATTCTAGATTTAGCACGCACCTGATGAGTTGGTAGAAATAGCCCTCTTCTTGTCATTTGGACACATAACAAACACAATAAGCACTATCAAGAAAAAAACAACTTACTATCTACACTTCCCCTTACCAGCTAATTTAGGGCTACCTTTATAAACTTGGCTAGGATGAGGTTTTGTACTAATGTGTCTTGGCACATGAACAATAGGCTATTATACAAGAAGCACATGATGGCATTATCGAAGGCCACTATGTTGAGGAGGTGACAACATGCAAGATACTCTTGTCTAGATTGTGGTGGCCCACAATCTTCAAAGATACAAAGGAGTACACTCAGTGATGTGACCATTACCAATGCACAATAAATCCAAATAGATGAGATGAAATACTATTGCACTCAATCATGTCACAAGAGCCCTTTGAGAAGTGGGTGATTGATTTTGTCAAACCTATTTTCTCTTATAGTGTGTTGAATTGGTGCACAATATATCATGACTACCACAAACTACCTAACTCGTTGGGATGAAGCTATACCTACAAGAGATTACATTGTTTCCATAGCCACAATATTCTTATGGGAAAATTTTCTTAGTTGGCATGGGCGCCCACTAAATTTGACAAGTGATATAGGTACTCATTTTTTGAATGAGACTATGTGTGTCTTGTTGTTTGAGTTTATGGTTTCCCAACATAGAATAACTATGTACCACCCTCGAGTTAATGGTATGGTGGAGGCCTTCAATAATATCATTGGTCATACCTTGACAAAGATTTGTGACATAGGTAGGCATGATTGGGATGATAAGGTTTCATTGGTCCTATGGGCATATCGAACCACATACAAGTGCTTCAACAAAGCTACACCTTTCCAATCTATATTTAGTGTAGAGGTCATCCTACCAATTGAATTCATGATCCCATCCTTACGCATAGCATGCATTAGCCATCTAGATTATGAGAATCTATCACCACCAAACTTGATGCTCTAATAAAACTTGATGGACAGTGTACTATAGCATGTTGGAGCCAGAATGTGGAGAAAGTGCAACAAAAGGCATGGCATTATTCCCACATCAAGAATATAATCTATTAGATAGGCAACTCGGTGTTGTTATATGACTCCAAATACACCCACCATTTGGATAAACTTGGAAAATAGTGGTTGGGACCATATGCAATACATGACATTTTATCCTTTGGCACCTGCAAGCTCAAAACATTAAACAAAGATCTATTCCTAGGGCACTTCAATGGAAGTTGTCTCAAATTATATCATTTATAATGTCATATGAAATCAAAAGAATAAGGCATGTGCCATTGTACTATTAGGATAGTTTGTCTAGGTAATAGTGGTTTAGATAATAAGTGTTTAAATTAGACAAGCATAGAGTTGTTTTGTGTTGTCCCATAATTCCAACTAGGTGACTTGAGTGAAGCAGTATCATCTACCACTTTACGTAAGACTCTTAAATCCCGGGGCTTAATGGAACCAATATACCACATGGTTCTAATATAGCTTTATAGGCAAACGGTTAATTTTTAGTTCATTTTATTTTCTGCCTGCATGTGCATATTTTTGTAATGGTTCTCTTTTAAAAACAAGCCAATATCACTACTGTAATGAGTTTATTCTTCACTTCTTGCATCTTACTTCCTAAAAGGTTTAAGTTGTCATGCATCATCATTTTTGTTACCCCTATACATTGGAGGACCAAAGGTAGATTTAGTATAGGATAGGGGGAGTCCTGAAGGGTAGTCTAGAAAGAAAATTTTCAAAGGGTAGTCTAGATAGCAAAATTTAAATTCATAATGAAAAAGAGCTGTGTAGCAGTAGGAGTCCCTGCCAAATCTTATCAGCATAGAGTGTGAGAAGAGCATGAAAAAAAAGGAAAGTAGCACCAGTTATTACATATTCAATAAATGGATGAGTTTTATATATAATATTAATTGGCCATAATTTTAGTGAAGGGCCTAGTTTCTAGCATGCACAATCATAAGTTCTGTAAATGGTATTTTGTATACATACATAAAATGGCCAAAGTTTTAGTCCCATGCCTTGGTCAATGTGGAAATGTGCAAAAATACATTCATAAAAATGCACTGATTTGCTAAACATGGCCATGGAAATACATGTAATTGGGTACCCAATGATCTACAAAAGAATCCTCAAGAAAACAAATTAGTGTTTTTTGGACTAGAATTTCAAAGAAGTCATTGATACTAATCCCCATGATGCCAAAATCACTGGATTTGCAGTGACTAGTTCTTAACAAGTGCAACTACAGATTCAATATATAGATGTGTTTTATAAAAGCTCTTTACTACATAGATTTCTGGAAGTGTAGTAGAGATAAATTTGATGTTAGAATGGTAGTTTGATATTGATGATGTCTATAGGGAGGTGGAAACAAACAACAAGAAAGATGTTGAGGGTGAAGTTTATAGAAACACATTATAACAAGAAATACAAAATCTTGCCATAGTCTAATTTTTAGATTTTGAAACACATAACGCAATAACAGGTAATGTAGTGATAGTGTCAATGAGGATTATATGAGCATAGGTGATGTTGACATAGACTTATGGGAGTGTGGTAGAGATAAATTTAATGTTAAGAGTGTTAGTTTGATATTGATGATGCTTGTAGCGAGGTGGAAAAGTACAATAAAAAATATGTTGAGGGTGAAGTTTATAGAAGCACATTTAACAACCAATCATGTTTGCATAACACATTATAACAAGAAATACAAAAACCTGTTAGAGACCAATTTTTAGATTTTGAAACATATAATGCAATAACTTATCATAGCATGCTCAAATACAGATAAACATAGAAATATTAAATACAATGACAATTCCAAAATACTTGTCTAATTGAATCATTCATTTAAACCAGCGGAAGCATTTGTACTCAATTATCAAATTATCAAAAATACATTTGAGAGATAAAAACATATATGTGCAAGCTTGGTGAATGGTTTGTTGCCCTTTGGAAGAACAGCTGTGAAGGCCCTTACACAAATGGCCACAAAGAGGAAAAAGTATCAATGTAAGTCTTTCTGTGCTCTAGGCAAGAGTTATCCAAAGTATACTCAGTACCCTTGGTTGGACATATTTTGTATGCACCTTCTTCGAAGCTCATTGCCTACCTTGCACTTTCATCCAAGAGGTTCCCAATGCTATATTCTCAGGTACAAAGCTATTTTTATAGTATTTTCCCAATTGTTGTATTCATCTAATGCACCTATCCATAGCAATATCTCAAGTTTTTATTTAATTTAATTACAATCTATAATTCCCTTTTCACAAAGGTCTTCACAAAAAGTTTTTCAATATTCTTTGAACCTCCTGATTAGTTACAAAGCTCTTTACTTAATATATCAAACATACAAGAATAAAAAATAAGACACTTTTTTTAACTTAAACCAAGCGTAAAATAAGTGCCTCATGAATTTCATGAGGATTGCTATGGAATTTTCTATTATAGGTTAATGAACAACATGGATAAATATGTATATGTTGCTACAGCACCCCACTTGCCATCCAAAATAAGTTATACAACTAAGAAAGACATAATATTAAAACTAAACAGCTTGGAAAGAAATAACTTAAATGTTGAACATCAACCAACAACTATACTAAGCTAAAGTGCATGATAGAAAATGAAAATCTAGGCAAACAAACAGGAACTACTCTGTCTGCTTTGGCTACAGGAATAGACACAGAATGGAATTCTAGTGGTTGTAGGAACATAGAGTGCCAGATTCTAACTAATTGCTTAACAGAAAATAACAACTAAACTAAAGGATGGAATGCTCACCAAGTGGGCCCTCTTGGATGAGTATCCCTTAAGACAAATGTAAACTCAGAGATGCAAACTTATAACTTCATTTTATTCATTGGAAAACATGAGTACAAACAAGCAACATAATTGTATTGTTGAAAAACTTAATAATGCGAGTACAACCTCAAATTAATCAACCCCTCAGAAGGAGCATCTGAGTCTTATCTATAGAAATAAAAACTACAAACTAACTACCTAGCAAGGCGGTCAACTCCAACTGAATAGGAGGATGCCACTTTAGGGAAAGCATAGAAAGTTGAGAGGAGGTTATGCATGCATGGAATCTGGTCAAGCATGTTTGCTTTAACACAGATCTAGCATAATAGTAACTCCTATATTCACTCAACAAGTAATTAAGACCAGTTACAAGGCAGTTATCTTCCCTCCATTTGACATTTGAATGACCACCTTGTTTTACTTTGATGGTGAGTAACCAACTGACAGAATCTTCCTCGACTTTATAGGCTACTAATTATATCTGCATAACAATATTAGTACACACAATAATTGCATATATGTAACTATCTTAGAGTAACATTCATTAACCATATGTAAAATTAACATAGATAGTTCATATAGCATGTCAATGTCATTTTAGATTATAGGAAATAACCTATGCCCAATATCTTATAGTTTTGAGGAAATGTCATGAAAAGATCAAGATCTAAGTACCAAAGTCCGTGATAACTACCACAAATGGATAATAAATTCTAACAAAATTGAGTCATAAACTAGACTTATCACTCTCCCCAACCTAAGACTTTGTTGGTCCTCTAGCAGAGGAAGGGTTGTTCTTCTGTTTGGTCAATGCCCTAAAATTAGCAACTGTCATCTGTCCTATATCAATTTTTACAGTGCGTGAATTAGGATCCCAATAGAACCCTTGTTGTCTATCCAATTTGTTCCATCTCTGTCTCTCTTCAGCAATATCATACTAGTACCACCTAAAATTTGGGACAGGCCACAATAGGTTAGGTGGTTGGAAAATTAAGGGAAGCCAAAATTGCCCCTTTGTCCTCCCAATCTATATATATCTATCCGCTCTTTTACATGCTACATCATAGTTCTGTAGAGAGTGAGGCTCTGCTTGTTTTAGTTCATCAGACAAACTATTCCACCTTTGTGCCAAATGTCCCTTTACAGATTCTCCTATAGTGTTTGCTACCTTCTCATATTCTCTGTAAGCTACTTCTCTCTCAGGTAGGATTCTATTGCCATAGCTTGGTCTATAAAGCATTCTATGCCAATCATTGAAATTGCTTCCTAGATTTCTAGATTTAGCTTTGATGGGTAGGGGAGTGCTGAATTCTGTTTTCCTATAAGACCTGAACTGTTGTCCCCAACTAATCTCATTTTGTATCTAGGACATAAATGCCCTTAATTGAATATCCCCAACATACAACAAGGGATTCCAATCATGATCTTGGGACACA
This sequence comes from Cunninghamia lanceolata, assembly GCA_027924645.1. Lineage (NCBI taxonomy): Eukaryota > Viridiplantae > Streptophyta > Pinopsida > Cupressales > Cupressaceae > Cunninghamia > Cunninghamia lanceolata. Next base: position 6,343,176 of record BSBN01000567.1, read on the forward strand.
TCATAATTATGTAAATAGAATTCACACAATAAATTCTTCATTTCAGGAGGAGCAATCTGATAAGAATTGAAAAATTCAAGAGGAGTCTCAATGGAAGGATTCAAACCTGAAACAATCCTTGCTATTTTAAAAGAAAGATACTTCTCTTTCAAATATAGAGCATAGACCCTTGGAGGAGTCCTGCACTCTAATACCTGAGGCACTAAGGCTACCATATTATCCACTCTCTCCTTTAAAGTCACAATTTATGTGTTCTTATCTTCAATCTCTTCATCTTTCTTTTGAATTTCTTCCTTCAGCTTGCATTTCTCCTTTTTCCATTCTTCTTCTCTCCTCTATATCTCATTCCATAAATTCATAGCTACCATATGCATTGAAAAATCAGAGGGCCTATGTATTCCTACCAAAAGTTTTCCTAGCACTGATGGTTGCCCTTCATATAGCACTAACTACAGGGTTCTTGAATGTTCAACCAATTTGGGTTGCAGGGCCTCTTGCTGCAAGAACTCCTGGTTGTCTTTATGTCCCTGAATCTCAATTTGTTCAGTGGCGGAAGCAAGGTTTGCTAATGTTACATTTGCTGCTTCCTCAAATATGTTCTTTTCTTCAACCTTCACATGCCCCATTGGAGCCTCTGTATCTTTTGGTGATGTTTCTTCAGCCCTAGGGCTTCTCTGTGGAGGTAAACCAAAGACTGGCTCAGCAGGTCTTGATTTTCTAGGAGGGCTCTCATGTTTTTCTTTGGCTACAGGAAGAATAGTGTTAGCCTTCCGTTTCATAGAGCTTGGTACCCCTTTCCTACAGTTTGCTTTTTAGCTTTACCCTTTCTTATTTCTGCCTTTTTCTTCTGTGCCCTAGTTCGAATTAGGTTGTTAAGAGGAACTCTCTTTGCCTGAATGCTCTACCTCAGAAGAACTAATCTCTATAGTTTGTTCAGGTACAGGAGGGTTTACACTAGAAGTTGAGGTTCCAGGAGTAGCTTCAACAGAACTCACTCTCCTCCTAGTCCTATGAGGTTGAGGCACAACTGTAGGTCGCAAATGCTTTGGTCTTATTTGATCAATATTTAAGAATTCTTCCCAAGTCATATCAGACACATCATGTAGAGACTTTTCAACTAACAATTTCATCAAACAATGGTGGGAAATAGAATTAGCCCTACCTTTTTGGGTCTCGGCCACTATGATTGAGAGAAGGTGGTATAACACGTTTGGCACATTCATTATTCTCCCATGCCTCATATGATTCAGTAGTTTGAAATGCACGACTGACGACCTACACAAGTAATGTACCTCACAACACGAATAGCTACTTGCTTCCATGGCTTAGGTAGAGAGGTTCTCTTGGCTTCATGTTTGTCCACAATTATTGGAGGGTCACCAGGTTATGTAAATTCGGTCCTAGCTAACCTGGCATCTCTGGCAACAGGGTAATTTTCACCGTCGATAGGAAACCCTGTAACTTCTATAATCCTTTCTTCAGTAGCCAATACCTCTAACCCTTTTACCATGGCCTTACCTTCAGATAATGTCTAGGCAAATTCCAATGCAACATCTTCATTAAAACCATTTAGCTTTAGGAAATAATCTAACCACCCACAATTTCTAAACTCAACCTGGTTGGGTGCATCCTACAGTAATACTTCATGAACCGTGGGTTCATTTCAAATTAATCCACCTCCCATTGTTTAGCTATCTAAAAATAAACAATCACTCTACAAAGTTTTTCTTCCTATAATCTTTATCTGAAAACTAAACTTCGCCTTCCTGTAACACTGCTAAATTTTCAATCACCAATGTCATCTGAATTTTCCTTATTTGGGGACTCAAGATTATGACAAGAGTAGTACAGGAAGTAAGGAGTAATCAATGAAGGCTATCACATCACACTTGCAAGCCGTCATCTCACTCAGAATTCAAATCAACTCAATTTTAAACTTTGCTGACATGCTGGCGTAAAGCAACATGGACTGACATGTGGACATGGTATTCACACTCCCTCCCCAACCTAAATTTGAGCATGTGTCCTCACATGTGGAATGGTGATGCGTGATTGGATAGGGTACAGTATAATTACAGGCTATGGAGAACATTGACATCAATTTACAATAATTAAATGAATGTACTAAAAGATAAGTAAGCTATAACAAATTGAAGCACACGTACCTTGATTTTTGGAAGATCAGTTGCAATAATGATGGAGAAAGTACCAGTCACCTTTTAAGAAATTCATTGAGTAATGAATGAAAGTGGAGCAGAAGAAAGTGAGGTGGAATGAAGTGAGATCATGGCAACATGACAGAAGATATAATGATGGATATGGATGGGTAGATGGGTGAATGGATGAAGAAGTGGACCCCCATAAAAGTGGAAGTCTTTATTATGACAAGTGTCGTACCTTGGTTAGCCAGAAGGAGGGACACTAGGTCCGCTGCCTTCAGCTGCAAGAAGTTTGGGAGTTGCATGCTGAGTGAATTGTTGCAGGAATTCATCCTTGGAAGTTGGCTTGTGATACAACCTAAGGCAATGACCATTGACTAGTAGCTTAAATCTAACAGGGTCAATGGTGGTGAGTTGAAAAGCACCATTGGGGAAAACTTCAGCAACCTCATACGGTCCTAGCCATCTTGTCTACAACTTCCCTACATTATCCTGGTACCTTGAGTCGTAGAGTAGTGCCCAGTCACCTGGATGGAATTTCTTGTCTTTGATGAATTTGTCATGCCACTATATTCTCTGATTTTGTACTACCTCTGTGTGATGCAAGGTTGCTTTCCTCATCTCATCCAAAGCATTGAACTGCATGATTCTATCCTTTTGTGCCTCAGAGATATCCATTCCCAAGTCTATTGCAGTCCAAAGAGTCTTATGTTCAAACTCAATAGGCATCATAGCTATCTTTCCATATAGTAACTCAAAAGGAGTGAAGCCTGTAGTTGTTTTCCAGGTTGTCCTATAGGCCCAGACAGCTTCTGGCAGCCTATTTGCCCAATCCTTCCTATGGACAGCCACAATTTTGGTTAGAATGGCTTCAATTTCCCTGTTAGTCACCTCAACTTGGTCGTTGGCCTGAGGATGATAAGGAGTAGATTTCTTGTGCCTTATGTTGTACTCATTGACTAGTGCCGCTATGAGGGTTGAGGTGAATTGAGCTCCTTAATCAGTCACTATCTCTCTGGGAATGCCATACTGTGTGAAAATTTCATCATAAAGAAATTATGCAACCTTGTTATCTCTTGCATGCTTCATGGCCTTAACTTTTACCCATTTGGTTACATAATCAGTGCATACTAAGATATAGGATTTACCATTGGATGGAGGATCAATGGGTCCTACAAAATCTAATCCCCTCTTATCAAATGGAGTGATCACTAGCCAAGGGTAAAGGGGCATCTCATTAGATTTGGTTGGTTGTCCCATCCTCTAGCATCTATCACATTTCCTTGTATATCTCCCTGTAGCCTTGTGGAGTGTGGGCCAGTAATAACTTGTATTCAAAATCTTCATTGCTATCCTCTTGGCTGTAAAATGCCCTCCACATGGTTCATTGTGGCATGCATGCAAAATGTCATATGTTTTATCTTCCCTCACACATCTCCACATGACATGGTCTGGTCTAGTGTAGAACAAACACCCAACAATCCATGAAAAAGGAAAAGACTTTTCAATGAACACCCTTATCTCCTTTAGAGAGAAATGAGGAGGGACTCTCCTTGTGACCAGATAATTAGCTGTGTCAGCATACCAGGGTGTTTGCATAGTGATTGAAAACAAATGTTCATCAGGGAAAAAGTCATCAATGACTTGGTTGTCCTCTGATGTAGTCAGCGTTGAAAGAAAGTTTGCAACAACATTGGCCTTCCCTGGCTTATCCACAATAGTGATGTCAAATTCTTGCATTAGCAACACCCATCTTGCTAATCTACCTGATATCAAGGGTTTGTTCATAAGATACCTATTGATAGGCTATTATGTAGTGTCTGAATTTGTTGAGGGCATAGATTACTGCTAGCATTTCCTTTTCTGTCACTGTATAATTGAACCCAGCTCCTTGCAAGTTTTTGCTGACAAAATAAATAACATTTTCAATGGCTCCTTCTTTCTTCCCTATAACTACTCCTATGGCATAATCTGATGCATCAGTATGAATGTGGAAAGGGAGCTCCTAATTGGGCCATTTGAGTACAGGAGCATGAGTTAATGCTGCCTTTAAATCAGAAAATGCCTTGTTACAGTCTTCATTCCACTAAAATTCAGCATCTTTAGTGAGAAGAGTATACAATGGGGCTGCTATTTTGCTAAAATCCTTGATGAAATGTCTATAGTACCTTGCATGACCTAAGAAGCTGCTAACATCTTTTTGCTTTGCAAGAATGGGCAGATTGATTATGACTTCAATCTTTGTTGGGTCTACCTGAATTCCTTTTGGAGAGACATAGTGGCCAAGCACTACTCCTTCTTGCATCATCATGAAGCACTTTGCACTGTTCAGGGACAGATTGTGGTCTTCACATCTCTCCAAAACTTTCCCTAAGTTTTCTAGTGCCTCATCAAAAGTAGCACCATAAGTAGTGAAATCGTCCATATAGATTTCCATGCAATCATGTGAGATATTAGAAAATATTCTAATGATTGACCTTTGGAAAGTTGCAGGTGCATTGCATAAGCCAAATGGAAGCACTGAGTAGGCATATATCCCCCAAGGATAGGTAAATGTTGTTTTCTCTTGGTCCTCTGGTGCAATATGTATCTGATTTTAATCGCTAAACCCATCCAAAAAGGAAAAGTACTGCTTTCCTGCAAGTGAGTCCAATACCTGGTCTATGAAAGGAAGGGGAAAATGATCCTTTTTGGTGGTAGAGTTTAACTCTCTGTAATCAATAAAGACTCTCCATTTCCCTCCCTTTTTGGGCATGAGAACTATAGGAGACACCCACTAGCTATCTGAGATTGGGTAGATAAATCCTGCATCTAATAGCTTTTGTAATTCTTCTTTGACAATCTCTCTTAATGCAGGGTTGATTCTCCTTTGTGGCAGTCTTATTGGTGTACAATCTTCCTTTATGTAAATCCTATGGGTGCATAATGTGGGATCTAGTCCTTTCATGTCATGGTAATCCCATGCAAAGGCATTCTTATGTTTCTTTAACAAGTTTGTCAAAGACAACTGTTGTTCTTGAGTCAATTTGTTGTTAATATTCAGATATCTTTCTTCTAAAATTTCCACTTGAGTTATTAACTTTACCATAGTTTCTTCACTAATGCTTGGTACCTTGATTTATTATGGAAGCAATGTATGAGACATACCTCTGGCTACAGGAAAAGTGGGAATAAGTGTCTTCACTAGATCAGCACAGTGAGAGGATGATGCTTCCTCTACTTCACAATGATTCTGAATTATGTTAGACAATACCTCATCTTCCTCTTGAAGCTGCATGAAGGAGCTTCTACCTAACATCATAAGCTATACCACAGAATTAGCTTCTTCAGTCTCTTCACCAACACGTGGCCAAATAAGATTATCCATATCATGAGATGGCTGTGTAGGTGGGTAAAGAACAAGCTTTTTAGTGCTTCTCCCATCAGAGATGGTCATGTCTCCTAGATAGCATCCAATATAAGCATCAGTTGTGGCTAACCACGGCCTTCGTAGAATGATGGGATACCCTCCCAATGTAGCTTTAGGAGAAAGTACCATGAAATCAGCTAGATATTTCCATGAGTCTAGGGATACCACTAGGTCCTCTACTATCCCATCAGGTTTAATAGTAAAACTATTAGCAAGCTGCAAGACAATAGGAGTAGGTCTCATGTTTTTAACATTTAGTTGCTGCAGGATATCCTTGGTCATTACATTTATGGATGCTCCCAAATCAATCAGAGCATTTCTTATTTGGATCCCATTTATAACAATTCCTACCACAGGACTCCCTGGATCATTATATTTGGGAACAATCACTTTGCCAAGCATGATGTCGGCCAACTGTCCCACCACATGAACCATAGTGGGGTCTTTCCTCTTTCTTCCTAGCTTCTTAAGGCATGCTTTTCCATATATAGGAATATCTTTTATGGACTGAAATAGAGGGATATTGACACATACATGTTTCAACTATTCTAGAATGTCAAAGGTGGGTTCCTCTTTCTCTTCCTTTTGTTTCACGGTCTCCAACCTCTGTGGAAATAGTGGTTCTTGTGCAGTCTGCTTGATTGGGACTGGTCTAGGATTTTCAGGTGCATTTGGCTGATTGGGGAGATTTAAAGGCTCCTCTTCCTCCTTAGGAAGCTCAGTAATAATGGGTCTGGAAAGAGCTATCAAGGTAGTTCCTGAACACAGGTGGATGTCACTTACACTCACAACATATGCAGGGAATTGATTTTGATCAGCAAAATATACAAGCTACTGTTGTGGTCTATTATTTGGGTTAGGTGAGGGCTGAGCTGGTAACTGAGTAGGTTTAGGTGTATTTGAATTTGTACTAGCAGGAGGAGGCATTATAGTAGGCTGCTGGGGCTGAGAAGGTGTCTGCATGTAATTAGTTGTCTGGTTTGAACATTGTTGTCCTGCCCTCCATTAAGGTGTTTGTTGCCAGTTTCCTGGAGGTGACTGCCAATTCCCCTAAGGTTGTTGCCACTGGGGTGCAGGGTTTTGGTAATTTTGCCAAGTGTTTGGATGGTTATTCCAAGGCTGAGGTGAATATCCTCCATAGTTAGATGGAGATGGTTGTTGCCATTGGTTACCAGATGCATAAGTATTGAAATATGGTCCAGCAAATGATAATGGATCTGGTGGCATACCTTGTCTTAGAGCCCATGGCCTCCTTTGTGCAACATAGTAGACTTGATCTTCTTCAACCTAGATTGGATTGAACTTAGGTGGAATCTGGTTACTGTCAATATTAGCTACCATCTTGCATCTACAATCCCTCTTCTTTTGTCTGCAATGAGGACAATATTATGCCAACATTGCCTCTGCCTCATCTTGCTTCTTCTTTGCTTGAAGTGTGTCTAGCTGGGTGGCCATATTATTTATGATATCTTTCTTAAAATCAAACATCAAGTGACTTATCTACATCCTTGAAACTCCATTGGTAGGGGTTTTTCCCATAAGGGAATGGTAACCTCTTTCTTTCTTCATGGCTACTCTAGAATAATTTTGGCACATCTTCTTAGTATCCTCCCAAGGCACTTGGGTAATATCTCCTCCCATCAAATCCAAGGCATCCATGCAATGCTCACTTATTCCTCTAAGGAAGAGTAGTTTCTGAGACTCTTCATTGAGTGTATGATGGGGAGATTTTTGCAAACAAAACAGGAACCTTGAGATGTAATCCTCCAAACTTTCATCCTCTTTCTGCTGCATTCTAAAAATATCATTTCCTCTCATATCTCCACCCCTACAGTAGTCTTTATACTTCTCAAGAAATTTATCTTTCATCTCATCCCAAGTATTGACAATATCACTACCTAGACCCATAAACCATCTCAATGCAACATCTTTCATGGTAGTAGGAAACAACTTAAGCCTATGAGCATCAATGGTGTAGTCATAGCTTCTGCAGAGGATATTAAATTCAAAAAAGAAGGTGTCTAGGTCCTCTGTTGCAAGTCCATAAAACTTGGGGAATACTGAAGTAGGGATGTTCTTGAGGTTATCTACTTCATGTTGATGAGCAATAGGAAATGGAAAGGTTGGTTGATTGGGTCCATTTTGGGCAGCCAGAGCTGCTTGGCTGATTATCAAGGCAAATGGATTGTCAATCAAGTTTTGGGTAGCTTGTTCTTCAGAGGATGTTTCAGAACTATTCAAATCAGGGAATGCATCAAGAAAAGGATTCACTTCTACTTCTTATGCTGGGTAGTTTGGACCATTAGGAAGGAATCTCCCTAAATCATCTCTTCTTATACCTCTATGCATGCAATATATACTCAGTATTAGCCAACTCACACAAAGAATGTTGTGAACAGATTGTGGGTCGTTACTTCCTAAATGAAGGGTATACTAAGAGCACACTTCAAAAATACTTCTACAAGAAATAATACTAAAAATGAATCCAGAGATCTTCCTAGTTTGACACCATCCCCAGCAATGACACCAAAAATGTTGGTCTCCTACAATGATTTAACAACTAAGCCCATAAAGTTGTGACTCGGAGATTGGACATCTAACCTGAATAGTTATCTTAATCACTATGAAGATGCATTTAATTGGCAACTCAGGGATGTGAACTTGAAATGGGTCAGCACAGTATGTGCACTAGGAACTTTCAAAGTAGCCACATTCATTCTATAGCTAAGAAAGACATAATGCTGAAAGTAAACTACTTGGAAAGAAATAACATACATGTTGAACATCAACCAACAACTATACTAAGCTAAAGTGCATGACAGAAAATAAAAATCTGGGCAAACAAACAGGAACTACTTTGTCTGCTTTGGTTGCAGGAACAGACACAAAATGGAATTCTAGTGACTGCAGGAACATACGGTGCTAGATTTGAACTAACTACTTAACAGAAAATAACAACTAAACTAAAAGATGGAATGCTCACCAAGTGGGCCCTCTTGGATGAGTATCCCTTAAGACAAATGTAAACCCAGAGATGCAAACTTATAACTTCATTTTATTCATTGGAAAACATGAGTACAAACAAGCAACATAACTGTATTGCTTAAAAACTTAATAATGTGAGTACAACCTCATATTAATCAACCCCTCAGAAGGAGCATTTGAGTCTTATTTATAGAAAGAAAAAATACAAACCAACTACCTAGCAAGGCGGTCAACTCCAATAGAATAGGAGGACACCACTTTAGGGAAAGCATAGAAAGTGGAGAGGAGGTTATGCACGTGTGGAATCTAGTCAATCATGTTTGCTTTAACGCAGATCTCGTACAATAGTAACTCCTATATTTGCTCAACAAGTAATTAAGACCAATTACAAGGTGGTTATCTTCCCTCCATTTGACATTTGAATGACCACCTTGTTTGACTTTGATGGCGAGTAACCAACTGACAGAATCTTCCTCAACTTTATAGGCTGCTAATTATATCTACATATGAATATTAGTATGCACAATAATTGCATATCTGTAACTATCTTAGAGTAACATTCATTAGCCATATGTAAAATTAACATAGATAGTTCATATAGCATGTCAATGTCATTATAGATTATAGGAAATAACCTATGCCCAATATCTTATGGTTTTGAGGAAATGTCATGAAAAGATCAAGATATAAGTACCAAAGTCCATGATAACTACAACAAATGGATAATAAATTCTAACAAAATTGAGTCATAAACTAGACTCATCAGTGCATACGTTTATTGATGCATTTTATTTGGACGTTGCCTGCAAGCCCTAAATTATGTTTACCTTATGAGGAAGAATTTAGAAACTTGGTTATAGGATACATCATGATCAATAATATAGAATATTGTATTGAGAATATAAAATTCTAGTTGAACATGACCTAATCTTTTCATTAGAGAAGCATAGTATATCTATGATCCAAGTTATCGATGATGATTGAATTTAGAAACACATACTACTGAATTGAAGTTGATATGATCTGTGTAGTAGAGCAAAATAAAAGTAACCTCTATTTCATTACTGTGGGAGCAAAGAGACTTATGATATTGCTTTTCCAGACTGGTCCTTCTAGGGATGGTATGTTTCAACATGGTACCAATGAGCCTTACTTTTCTTCATGAGTAAACAATATGTAGTAATCTTAGCAACAAGATTTAAAATTGGATTATCAGGAAATAAATTATATTAATATATCTTATTATCTACAGATCATCATGGTAGTTCAATGGTACTTGTAAAGCTACAACTAGGGGTCAAACTATCCTTGGTTCACTAGTATCGTTCCTTAGCTCATACAGTGTCCACTAGGGGTATTATTTTTGCTCTCAGATTTGATTCTGACATGATAATCCCTTAAAAGAATAAGAGATGAGCCTAGTATAAGTCTTCCCTCATACGTTGGCATCTTAGCCAAAGGAGGTGCTATCTTGATGCAGGTCAAAAATAAAGTTGGCTTGCACCACTAGCATAAAAAAATAAAGAGATTAGGATAGACAAGACAACTTGTCTCCCATTATGAAATTTTTTGAGACCAAGTCTAAAGAATGTTGTTTGGAAAATGGCCCAAATTGAAGAAAGTTCATGAGACTTGGGCTAAGAATATCATGGAGAATGGCTGAAGATGAGGGATGGACAATATAAAATCACTCTTCATGATCCCATATTAATAATGTGTGCTCTTCTCTTCCATATTTTATTGATGGTTACATATCACCACGTGTTTCCTATTTTTTGCCCTAATTATTTAACTCGACCTGTTGGTTATTGTATACACCTAAAATTGGCTCATGTCAAACCAAATAAATATTTTAATATTTATTTTATTCTCATTCTTCTATCAATTAAATAAATATTCTAATTTATTTAAATGATTCTCATCCCTCTAATAATTAAATAAAATCAATTTATTTAATTAAATCATCTAAATTCCCCTAATGTCTCATCTAATTAAATAATCCTAAATTCCTCTATTCCAAAGTCCTAATTTAATAAATCCACATCACCTTTCCACATCATTCTTCCACCTCACCATGTTGCACACATAATTAAATATTTTAATATTTAATTAGCTAATATCCCCTCACCCACATGTCCTATTTATCCTCCAGTCAAATTAGTTAACTCATCAATTAAATCAGTTAACTAATTAGTCAATTGAGTTCACTGGTCAATCATCTCAGTCAACTCTCCAATCACCCCAGTTAACTAATCAATCATCTCAGTTAACTCTTCAATCTATTATGTTAACTTCCATAACTCATGAAGGATCTTGGACACTTGTCCTCTTCTGATTTGTGCACATTCCCTCAAGCTTCGTCAACCGTACACCTCATAGGTAATTCCTCCAGTCATGGATCTATTGACACTTGGATTTGGCCTCTCTTGAGCCTATAAAAGGAACCCTCATACACCCATTTTGCATCCACTCAAGCATTCGTAATCTTACTTTGCAAAAATCCTAATAGTGTGCCTTTGGAAAAGTATCCTCATTGCATTTTCATTTATCCCATTTATCATCATAATAAGCAACCATATCTACCCAGTCAATCTCAGTGCCCTCGATGGTGTCATCATCAAAGACTTAGCGGCACTCATCAAGTCCTGCCCCAATCTGAGACTCATACTCCACAAGCTCTCTATCTATCAAAATGTATAGAATATGATGTACATCCTCTAGTGTCATAGTGATCTCCCTAGTAGGAAGATGGAATGTCCCATCCTTGCTGTGAAAGAGCTCAGAAAGTGCAATCAGCATACCACGATTAGCCTGAATCTCAGGTATAAAGCAAACATGCAGTAACCCTGCTGATCCCAGAACCAGATGATCAAGCTCTGTTAAGTAAGGCCTCAAAAACTATGTCACTAGAAATCACTCCCGCGACATGAGTACATCATTAAGCTCTTCCTGCAATCAGCCAAACACGCATTAAACAAACAACATCAACTAAAATGTATATCTATCTATCAAACATCAAAAAACATAGCTATTTTTAATAGGAAATATATCCTATCATCTCTCCTAAGATTCTATCAATCTCAAAGATGGCCTATCAGTTATTGAACATCGATCATGATGCCGACTTTATCAAATTTGCTAAGTATTCTTGCTATCTAAAACAAATGCACAGTTATGTTCAACATTTACGCAATTTCAGGGTGAATGTGCAGCATCCCCCTCTATTTATGCAAGAGAATTCACATGCACAGGAACAAAAGGTATTTGCGTAGCATTAAACCATTTGCACAGGATTCCATTGTATATGCGCAGAATCATTTACATGTGCAGATTCCCAGAACATTTGCGTAGTTTTGCATCAAATGCATAGGCTTATAACACATGCACAGATTTACATCAAATTGACAAAAAGCCTTGGTATTTGCATAGATATGTCACTTGTTTACAAAAATTATGCACTTGCATAGATTCTAGCAGTGTTTGCACAGAATTGTGGTGATTACACCATTTCGCAGGGCAAATGCATAGATTCACTTCTGCTGTGCATTCGCAACACCTAAGTTTGACCTACATTTTCAACCTTAATAAATGCACCTAAGATAAAATTTAAAGCATACTTACCGGTGGCCCATACTCCATTGGATGGTTGAACTATCAGATCCCCTAGAAGCGGTGTAACTCAACTGGAACCAACTACATTGTCGTTGATTCTCCTTAGCACCTGAGCTCTAATCTCCTATAAGCTCTCCACAAAAGCCAAGTGTGCAAATGACTAGGAATGTGACCCCACACTCCAATTTATAGTGCATGGAACCCTAATTGGATGTGTTTAACCTTGTGCATGTTGGGGCACATTCTTCATCCCATCTTTCTTCCGCATCAACAACTTCTTCTCCCGTCTATCCTCTCAACCTATCTCATCATGAGATTGCCCATCATCCTATTGTCTCAACTTCCTATCCAATCTCCTGACGGGGCATCCTATTGTCATAAACTTGTAATAGGGGCAAACTGGGGCATGTATCAATCGCAAAAAAAAATTATGCTTTAAAACAACATGGTAAAACACATTGCATCAAAGAGGGGCAAAATGTATACACCTAAAATTGGCTCGTGTCGAACTAAATAAATATTTTCATATTTATTTTATTCTCATTCTTCTATCAATTAAATAAATATTCTAATTTATTTAAATGATTCTCATCCCTCTAATAATTAAATAAAATCAATTTATTTAATTAAATCATCTAAATTCCTCTAATGTCTCATCTAATTAAATAATCCTAAATTTCTCTATTCCAAAGCCCCAATTTCATAAATCCACGTCACCTTTCCACATCATTCTTCCACCTCATCTTCCACCTCACCATGTTGCACACATAATTAAATATTTTAATATTTAATTAGCTAATATCCCCTCACCCACATGTCCTATTTATCCTCCAGTCAAATTAGTTAACTCATCAATCAAATCAGTTAACTAATTAGTCAATTGAGTTCACTAGTCAATCATCTCAGTCAACTCTCCAATCAACCTAGTTAACTGACCAATCATCTCAATTAACTCTTCAATCTATTCTGTTAATTTCCATAATTCAAGAAGGAGCTTGGAAACTTGTCCTCTTCTGATTCGTGCACATTCCCTCAAGCTTCCTCAACTATACACCTCATAGGTAATTCCTCCAATCATGGATCTATTGACACTTGGATTTGGCCTCTCTTGAGCCTATAAAACGAACCCTCATTCACCCATTTTGCATCCACTCAAGCATTCGTAATCTTACTCTGCAGAAATCCTACTAGCGTGCCTTTGGCAAAGTATCCTCATTGCATTTGCATTTATCCCATTTATCATCATAATCACAACCATGTCTCCATTATCCATCATCCATCTCCATTAGAATTGCATTTGTAGCTTAGTCTTCATTGCACATCTTAATCACATCCATTCTCCTAGTGTCATCTTCAACAGCAAGGAAGTACAACTTCTGAGAGCTCAAATCATATGCAAGATCAATACGAGATAGGCAACAATGGAAGCTATAATGCAAATTAGTCTATGGAGGTAATTATCTTTGTTTACTCGCATTTGCATCAATTCCATTGAGTTATTGGATATTTAGTTGTTTAAAACTGTTGTTCATATTTCCCATAACAATTATATCGTAGTTTAGTTCCTGAAAAGGAAAGACATGGCTATGGCCTTAACATTTAGATCATAATACCTAAATAGAATGTAGGATTGTTAATGGAATAGACTTTGTTTTCTCCAAAGATGCTGGAGAGTATGTATCCCCATGCATGATTTGGTATTAAAAAATAATGGATGTTGATTGAGTAAAGACACACCAATTTCATAAACTGATTGCATTTGACATGATGAAGACTATACCAAAACAAATGTTCAAATTATTGAATAACATCTATCTTACATTTTAAAATAAAAAATTATCATTTGGTTAAAGATTTTAGAAACTGAAGGGTTTTGGTTACAGGATACAGCATATTCAGTAATATAGAATATTGTATTGAGAATATAAAATTCTAGTTGAACATGATCTTTTCATTAGAGAAGCATAGTATATCTATGATCCAAGTTATCAATGATGCTTGAATTCATAAAAACATACTACTAAATTGAAGTTGATATGATCTGTGCAATAGAGAAAAATAAAAATAAAGCAAAGTAGGATTAGGTCAATATATTATGTAGGATAAAAACAGAACACAAGATTCAAACTTGAAAAATTGCATGATTTAAGTTGTGATCAGCTAATATCATTACCATGGCCTCCACCCCCACCTCTTCCCCACTCAACAATCTGCATTGCCTTCATAGAATCCACTATGGCCACCATGACCATCGTAAATTTCATGGTTAAATCCCTGCTCACCATTATAGTTCCCACTACGACCTCTTCCAAACTCCTAGTCCCTGTTACCAAAGAATCCACAACTCCCTCGTCCACTGCCACCTTGACTCCTACCCCCTTCAGTCTGTGATGTGCTCACTTCTCTTACTGTCATTCATACAAAAATTAAAATTAAGTCCCCAAGCAAAGATAAAAACACCAACTTCATCACACATTTAGAAATCACAAATTAAAATGGAAAACATCTATTAATAATTCAGAAGCCCCAAATCAATACACACCCCTGTACAACCATAAACCTTATCATAAGTGAGGCAGAGCACAAAACTCTTCTTACAATGGAATAAGATCAAAAACCTAAAATCCTAATAGCAATTTTCTGCAAAACACAGGAAAAGTTCAAGCCAAACAATCAACAGAGAAATTGCTGAGAATGAAACTTGAAACAGTGAAGGCATTATTGTAGATGGAAAAAAGACCTACAAGAAATGCAACCTATAAAAACCCTTATCCTAGGTGCACGGCTCCTCCAACTCTGCCACCTCAAAAGCCATCGTCGCTGCGCCTGCCTCTTCCACGAGATGAAGGCTTATTGTTCTTTATCAAATCATCCAACGACATGTCTAGAGCATTTTCCATATCTTCGAAACTCCCCTAAACTGTAATGATATTTAACAATATTATCAACTGTTCTCCATTGAATACACAAATTAATAGCATTTGTCATGATCTTGAATGACACTCATTACCTTAATTAGACTCTTAATGTGCTTAGCCATGTGGGAGTCCACAAGAGCCTTGTGCCCGTCATCTACCAGGACATTGGAAAAATTAATGGTGCCCTAATTCAAAAGACCTGAAAAAGAAAGGAGCATTTAACATACCCACCTGGAGGATTATACAAACTAACCTGATCAAATGAGATTATTGGATGAGAGGTGGCTGTAGAAGACTTTTCAACACCATTAAAATAGGTTCTGTTAATTTTAGATTTTGATTGTTGAGAGATATGCTAAGACAAATATAAGACAGTTGATGCAGGGACAAGAGGTGACTGGTAACCTATAACTCTTCTCAATGCCACCATTGCTATGAAAGGATATTTACAGATTCACACCCTTATTACATAGGAAGATGTTAACGGCCATATAGTGTGAGATTGTGTTTTTGGGAAGATGTCAACGCTAACACCTGTCTTCAACAACTCTGCAACACAACAGCTTCAGGGCACTTGCCATTGCCAAAACCTTCCAACCTCCACAATGACACCCGTAACTCCATTTCCATGCAATACAGAATAAAATAGTAGGGGTATAATAATGCCTCAATCAGAAAAGGCCATCAAGCAACAAATAAATAATAAAATATTTGCAACCTTAGTTATGGCTTTAATATTTGTCATGCGGTACGGAGATCAAAGCAAACTAATCCTATTTTTGTTGAGTGAAAACAATAGTCCCCCCTTGTGGGCAGGGACTAATAAGAGGGCACACTAAAGATGAGTATGAAAGAACACGACATATGACAAATCTATGGGGAGAGGAAGAATGTAGGGAGAGTAGTAGAAAAGACCATATTAGGGGAAGCGCGTGACCTAGTAACATAGAAATCCATGATAAGGGAAGCACATGGCCCAATAATATAGAAAGGAAAGGACGAAGGGAAAAAATGTTAGAAATTATGGAGGATATCCCTCAAGAACCATGCTAGGCATAGAGAAGAGGATGGAAACATCTACTAGGTGCATTAAATGACTACCTAACCCCCTATTTTTTTGAAAATAATAGTTGGCGAATAAGTTATGGAGGGTGATAAATGAAAAAAAGGAGAGTGGATCATAAATGTTTTAATGATGAAAACAATTCAAGCCTATGAATTGTCAATGTAGAGGTGAAATGTAGAGGTGAGAAGGTAAAGCACACCAAACACTCAAAAATTATAAATATGGGTAAAATTATGGTTTTTTAAAACACTACATAGTGAAAGAAAAGAAGAGTTTTTAGCCATTGATGATATTGGAATCTTGAAATGTTAAAGGAAATGACACACAATGAGTGATCTAAGACCAAATTACTTCTTATGCAGGTAACAAAAGCACTTAATCACAAGTAGTGTGGGCGTTAATCTTAGCCACTGACAAGATGAGAAGGTTTGGGTTGATAAACTACCCATGACTTTTCTACCAAGAGGAAAGGTGTAAAAACTATATGAAACAAAATAAGGATATACCCATGGTGTATTCTACATAAAAAGAACCTATTTTTATCACAAATGAAGTAGAACTCAATGGGAGGACAATTACAGAAGAAATAGGTGTTGGAGAGGAGATAAGAGAAGTAAGCACAAATAGAAAAGGGAAGAAACAAATGATGCCTAATAGGAAGGGCAAGAAGCTAGAAAAGTCCCCTGCACCATCTAGTAACATCTTTGTCAAGATGTAATATCCAGAAATGGCCCTACAAGGAGAAGAATGGACTTCTTCCATAACTACATGTAAAATTTCTGAGTTCAACCACCATGGACCAGGTCATGAGTTAGAATTGATAAAACACTACATGCAACAAACTAACAAGAAGATGCGTGAAGGAGGCATCATCTTTGATGACAGTGTCAATTGCTATCTTAAGGCCACATGAGCTCTCCAAATATTTGAACATCCTTATTTTGGGAGGCCACAGGAGTTGGTACAATTCCTACTCACATATTCATGAAGGATACTTATATTTTGCAGGACGTAGGAACATATTGACTTTGGTCCTCATTATCCATGTAATAGGGTTCTTGTTTATCAGCAAAGATATGAAACTAGCACTTGAAGATGAGGAGGCCATAGGTATAACTTCTACCACACTCACATACAAAAGGAGGGGCACATGTTCCTAATTGCAAACATTGAGGACCCTGCAACAAGAGTGGTCATGCCACTAGTAGATTCTAAATGATGTGGGAGATAAATAGAAGATTTTTATACATTGCAAGGGAAATTGCCAAAGGGGTTCTATTGAATATATCACAATACATTTACAAAGTATAGTAGAGGACACTACAATAATGCACAAGACTAGGGGAAAATTCATATGGCGTGCAATCTTTCTCCTTATAGTCTTTTGCGAGATTGGGGTTCCCAAGGGAGAGGGAATGTGTTACATCCCCCTTTTTGGACTATTTTCACTTTTTACTTTTACTTGTTACATGGATAGAAATAGATCTATGAATAAATGTTGTGCCTATGAGAATTAATGTTATTATTAGAGATACTAATCCTATGGAAAATGATTTTCGTAAAATTGACTAATTCAATGATTGATTTACAATGCCTTGTATAATGTGGAAAAATTGAAATATTATTATTATTATTATTATGATGTTATTTGACCGAGACATTGGTATCCTGATCACAAATTGCATGTAAACGTTTTGGACAGGAAAACAGGTGGATCTGACTCTCTGAGAAGAAAAAGGGAGAGAAAGCATCTTTGGGGAAGAAGAATATAGACTCTGGATTACCAAAACGTATTTGCCAACTAGGTATGATATATCTAACAGTAGACTATAGTTTGTCTTGAGGTAAGTTTATTTTTAGTCAAAATTAGTCTGTTTTCGACAGGTTCGTCAAAATCTTTTAGAATAGGTTATTCTTCATTCATGTCGTTGAGATCAACTAGTGTAAAAACCTTCGACTATAGTCGACTCTTATAAATATATATCAAGGCAAGTTATTAAATTCATCATGTTTAATTATGTTAAGACTTCAGTCTATGGAAGCATTGCATATGCTATTGTTGTCATAATAACGATAATAGGAAGTTCGAGTAGCCACCTTTTTGCCATTGCCACGATGGAATAACTAACCGAGACTGCAGGTGATAGCAGAGTATTACCATTAAGGCTGAAACGCCTACCTTAAATGAATGGAAAATGATAATGTTGGATTGAGGGATAAGATCAAGAAGTAGTTACGGTCCAAGATCAGTTATCCCTTGCCTTCCTTAAGCTCGATAGGATTCTTTTTGGAAATGACATTCGAAGCTAAAATATATAGTGAAGCCTTTGGATAGTGAAGTGGATAGGAGAAGCGTGGATCCAAGAGATAACTACCAGTTGAGATAGAAATGATTCCAGGCAAGTAGAAGACCTTGGCGTCTGAGCAAACGATACGTTACTCTCCTTTTCCTCCGTATCCTTTATATCTTATGTGTCTTGTTTAAACTGTGAACAACAATAATGTCGTTGCCTCTTCATTATGTCGTTTCGCATGATCAAGTAATATTATGAGTGCAATCATTTTTGGAATGTAAGCTATACATTTTATAAGAGTATGAATGAAATTTATGAGTAAAACGATAGCAAAATATATGGTCCTATATAAACAGTAGACAACTACATTATTATCTCAGACAGTTGTGTGGAGAAGAATAGCTTAGAAACATTTAAGCACGCGCTTCTTTTTCCCTGACTGTGTATACTTAATAAATGTGTTAATAGTATTCTAGTGTTTAAGTTTTCCATTGTACTATATTTTAAGTTCGGTTGCCACCTTAGATATGCTTACCTTCTGTGAGAAAAGCTAAACATATGTAAACCAATTAAGTTTCTAATTCTATAAGGCAAGATGAACTATAGTCGAACCCTAAGAGAAGATTATCTTTTTCTTAATGTATTCCCTATTCTTAGGTTGTTGGCATAGAGTTTTCAGAGGTTTTTACGCCCCATGTTTACTACTCTCTCTCTCTTTTGGATATTAAACTATTATAAGTACCTGAAACTAATCAATGCTAGCTTCTTTAAATGTCTATTAATGATACTCTTTTGAAACCGTGTGAAGGCAGACTCAGTTTATAATGTTATAGGACAGTCAAATCTCTATTGTCATTTTAATAATGGTATAGAAAGGCCAACTCATAGTATTCAGAGATAATCAAAGTCATATAGTCGAGACTAAATTCTAATGACCACATGGAGTTTAGTATAGGGATATTATTGTAATAGTTGATGTTTAGAGATCTCACATCGTACTTCCATCCTTGTCTTTTATTGATAGGACATAAACTTTTGAATGGTCTTTCAACCCGAGGATAACTTAGTCCCTCGAAAATAGATCTTTTGTAGGCATAGTTATCATAGTGACCTTTCTTATTATTTATTGAATTTAAAGTAAAAGGGGTTTATTTAAGATTCTATTATGACTAATTTAATGTCTTTTCTAGGCAGCCAGCCTAGTACATAAATTACTATATCAACGTGCGATACATCAAACTATATGGATATTAAAATTAGGTTCGATAACTTGAATAGTTAGATTAGAGAATAATTGAATATGGAGTCAAACTCATGAATAGGGTTTTTTAACCCAAGATAATTATGTTAAAGACATAGGGGAAATAATCTTATCACTTCTATGACAATGATCGTATTATACCTTGAAATTGAAATTAGTTAATGCTAATAGAAGATCAAGTTTGATAGTATTATGTTATTTCTTTAGTGATAAGAAACACATTTGAAGATTAAACCCTAATAGTCAAGGAGGGGAAAGATGCATTCTAAATTGAGTTACAAATCTTGATTTCATGTCTTTTTCACTATGATTGCAAGGATGCTTAAGAACTTGTTATGGTTATTACAAAAACCTAGAGTGTTGATAACTATATAAAGGACCCATACTTCCAAGGAAAGGACTAATTAATTCTTAAGAGTAATTCGGGAAACATGATTGACTACTCCCATGTTTTTAAGTTTGAAATGATTAACCAACTCAAGGGTATAGGTATACCAAGGGATGGGAAATTATAGATCCTAATGTATATTTATATGAACTTATTTTAGTATTGATTGAATTAAAAGACAACTTAACCTAGTGTTGGGTATTTCTGATAAGATTTATATCAAGTTGGGTATGTTGGGAGATTCGAGACTCAACCCCACATGAATATTGTATTGAAGATTATTGATAAAGGTTTATTGACATATTTTCTAAGGATGAATATGCATAGGCATTCGTATTCAATCATAATGGAAATATGGTAGACTTTGGAAACTGGTTGATCGATTGTATTTAATTTTCCTTTTATGATTCAAATATTTTATGGTTGAAGGATTAAACTTAGTCAAAGACCAGATTTGAGAAATGATAGTATTCCTTAAGATATGAGAGGAGTTATACCTCGTATATTATGCTTATTCTTGTCATGTGAATTTAGAATTCAAACAATGCCGAGAGGTCTAGGGAAGTCGAGAAGTATTTGTTTCCAAGCTTTGATATTATCTTGAGAAAACAAGGCATTTCTATGCTTCTGGTTAGAGGAGCTAAACCTTAGAATTATAACTATAAAGATTTAGAAATTTATACTTGTATGCCAAATATAACATTGCCCTTGGTCGATAGTATATGGTTGAGTAACCATGGAGTCAGACATAAAGAGTCTAGTAGTACTTATATAAATCCTAAAGTGAATCTTGGATAAAAGTCAAAACTTAGTAAATTGTTCAAGGATGCTAGTATGAAGACAGATAGTAGAAGGACAAGAGGTCATAGACCCTAGAGATTGCAAGTACGCAAAGATGGACTCTCTAGAAGGTTAGAAATACCTAAATATATATTCATATTGCAAAGATATTCAAGATTAAGGATTGTTCTAAGTTAGATTGACTGGAATGGATTTACCGTATATACAAGTTTGTGTCTAGAGTAAATAAATGAATGGGTAAGGACCCTAGCTATGTTTATTTAATCTTACTTGTAAAATGAGATAATTGCCTTGACTATGATGCTTAACCTAGGTAAGGCAACCATTTAGTTGTAATGAATCAACTTAAACCCCTTTAAGTGTCGATAAGTCTTGGATCTTAGGTATTGCAATGTTGCAATGAGAATCCTTGTATGAAAAGTTAATCTATAAGGTTTATAGTACCTTGACAATATTTGAAAACCTATTGAAGATGGAAAGACTTAATTAGAATTGATAAAACTATAGATATAAATGTAGTTCACCATATCTGGATGGTGTAACCTATTGGGATGATCATACTTAGCTAGAGGGTATCTAGGGTTGTATGATCAATAGTGTTACGTAGGATACACCACCAGTACTTAGATGGAAAATACCATAGGTCATCCTAGGTCTATACTCTTCATGAAGGGTATGGCCACTTCCAGGAAGGAAGACGTGTGGGAGACCATCAGTCTGTGGATGGAGGTAAAGCTTTCCGAAGATGCATTTTCTCTTTTCAACGAGAGGCATGTCGAGGCTTGTGATATGAAGATTGGCAATCGAGATGCAATAATCTTTTGGTAAGTTAATTTTTGTAATCTTCTTTTTGTATAAGTTAACATGTTTTCAAGAATTTGAAATTGTAAAGACAAAATAAGTATTTTGATGCAATGATGTTTATTATTCAAGTTATTGATTAAACTTAAATAAAAAAAATTTAGCACCTTTTACCTCTTCGATTTTACTTCATGGTAATTACTTGATTTTAGAGTTATTGAAAATTATGATATTACATATGGTATCAGATCAAACTAGGTTCAACACATGGACCTATGAGCTTATTATGAGAAAAACTTGTTAACATCTAGCAGAATTGTTAATGTTTGTAAACTAGTTTAATGCTAGAATGGCATAGGGAAAAAACCAAAGAAACTATTAGGAAGACTATTTTCCCAACACTTAACCAAGTCAGTGTTTAAGAAAGAACCAATTGAGGAATTAAAAACTCCAAGAGAAAAATAATTCAGCTAAGGTTGTATAGTGGAAAGATTTTGAGACTTTGACTAGAAAGGTAAAACCTTGGTCAGTTACTAATCAGACTAAGAGCTCGGGTAGAGCGGTGTCTGTATGAATTCAAGATCACTCTTACTTTTCAAGAACTTAAGGATTGGAAGATCCAAAAGTAATCCACAAGGTGTAGAAACAACTGAGTGTTGAAGATCCTAAAATTATATCATAGATACATAGATTAGATGGGTTCTAGTTTAATTCCTAGATGGCTTAGAATGAGCCAAGTGAAATAAAAGGGTCATTTAATGACAAGTAGTGATATATTGGCATAGTATGTTGAGAAAAGTGGTACAAGATTTGGAAATGTATCTATTTTGCAAAATAACTCATAATAGAAGAAGCTTGTGTTCCAACTATAATCTCTGTGTGTTACTATAGTACAATCTTATAATATGAGTGATGAACGATAGATACTCCAGGAAAAATGAGTGAATGTGATATAACCGTTTTATTTGCAAATTTGCGAGCATGATGAAAGTCTTAAGGGGCTTATTTATTTGTTGTGCTTGTAGCACAAACTCTAATTCACTATAAGTTTTATGAAAACCTGAGTGCAGTGTAGCAATCTACTCCCTTGTTAGTGACTTAGTCAGTCATGTAGTGCATAATAAGTGTTTCTCTGGATTTTGACACTTCTTTGGATTTTTGGTAAAATTCCTTTTAATACTTGCAAGGATTGACATATTTTTTTATTTTATTTTCTTTATTTTGAAACGGTTTAGCCATCTAATTCTGAAGATTGTTTAATTTATGACCAATTGGTCAAAATTTGATTTATTGTCGAAGATGAGCTCATTCTTTTGACTTATTACCAAAATTGAAATTGTTTATATTTTGATATTTATTTAAGTTATTGTGGTGGCTATACAATAACATTTTGGTTGTTCGCAGGTAATTCCTTCAGTCATGGATCTATTGACACTTGGATTTGGCCTCTCTTGAGCCTATAAAAGGAACCCTCATTCACCCATTTTGCATCCACTCAAGCATTCATAATCTTACTCTACAGAAATCCTACCAAAATGCCTTCAGCAAAGTATCCTCATTGCATTTGCATTTATCCCATTTATCATCATAATAAGAAACCATATCTACCCAGCTAATCTCAGTGACCTCGATGGTGTCATCATCAAAGACTCAGCGGCAAAAATCAAGTCCTGTCCCAATCTAAGACTCATACTCCATGAGCTCTCCATCTATCAGAATGTGCAGAATACGATGTACATCCTCCAGTGTCACAGTGATCTCCCTAGTAGGAAGATGGAATGTCCCATCCTCGTTGTGAAAGAGATCAGAAAGCACAGTCAACACACCAAGATTAGCCCAAATCTCAGGCATAAAGCAAAAATGCAGTAACCCTACCGATCCAAGAATGAGACGATCAAGCTCTGTCAAGTAAGGCCTCTATAACTGTGTCACTAGAAATTGCTCCTGTGACATGATTACATCATTAATCTCCTCCTACAATCAACCAAACATGCATTAAACCAACAACATCAACTAAACTGCATATCTATCTATCAAACATCAAAAAACTTAGCCATTTTTAATAGGAAATCTATCCTATCATTTCTCCTGAGATTCTATCAATCTCAGAGATGGCCTATCAGTTGGTGAACATCGATCATGATGCCAATTTTATCAAATTTTCTAAGTATTCTTTCTATCTAAAATAGATGTGCAGTTATGTTCAACATTTGCATAGTTTCAGGGTGAATGTGCAGCATCCCCCTCTATTTGCGCATGAGAATTCACATGCACAGGAATAGAAGGTATTAGCGCAGCATTAAACCATTTACGTAGGATTCCCTTATATATGCACAAAATCATTTACATGTGTAGATTATGAGAACATTTGTGCAGTTTTGCATCAAATGTACAGGTTTATAACATGGGAAGATTTACATCAAATGCGCAAAAAGCCTCGGTATTTGCGCAAATATATCACTTGTTTCCAAAAATTATGCACTTGCATAGATTCTGGCAGTGTTTGTGCAGAATTGTGGTAATTACACCATTTCGCAGGGCAAATATGCAAATTCACATCTACTACGCATTCGCAACACCTAAGTTTGACCTAGATTTTTTACCTTAATAAATGCACCTAAGCTAAGACTTAAAGCGTACTTACCGGTGGCCCGTACTCCATTGGACAGTTGAACTATCGGATCCTCTCAAAGTGGTGTAACTCAACTGGAACCTGCTACATTGTCGCTAACTCTCCTTAGCACCTAAGCTCTAATCTCCTATAAGCTCTCCACAAAAGCCAAGTGTGCAAATGACTAGGAATGTGACCCCACACTCCTATTTATACTGCATGGAACCCTAATTGGAGGTGTTTAACCTTGTGCATGTTGGGGCACATTCTTCATCCCATCTTTCTTCCATATCAACCACTTCTTCTCCTGTCTATCCTATCAACCTATCTCATCATGAGATTTCCCATCATCCTGTCATCAAATCTTCCCATCCAATCTCCCGAGGGGGCATCCTATTGTCATAAACTTGTAACAGGGGCAAACTGGGGCATGTATCAATTGCAGAAAATTTTTATTCTTTAAAACAACGTGGTAAAACACATTGCATCAAAGAGGGGCAAAATGTATACACCTAAAATTGGCTTGTGTCGAACTAAATAAATATTTTAATATTTATTTTATTCTCATTCTTCTATCAATTAAATAAATATCCTAATTTATTTAAATGATTCTCATCCCTCTAATAATTAAATAAAATCAATTTATTTAATTAAATCATCTAAATTCCTTTAATGTCTCATCTAATTAAATAATCCTAAATTATTTAATTAATCCTAAATTACTCTATTTCAAAGTCCAAATTTCATAAATCCACATCACCTTTCCACATCATTCTTCCACCTCATCTTCCACCTCACCATGTTGCACACATAATTAAATATTTTAATATTTAATTGGCTAATATCCCCTCACCCACATGTCCTATTTATCCTCCAATCAAATTATTTAACTCATCAATCAAATCAGTTAACTAATTAGTCAATTGAGTTCACTGGCCAATCATCTCAATCAACTCTCCAATCAATCCAGTTAACTGACCAATCATCTCAATTAACTCTTCAATCTATTCTGTTAACTTCCATAACTCATGAAGGAGCTTGGACACTTGTCCTCTTCTAATTCATGCACATTCCCTCAAGCTTCCTCAACTGTACACCTCATAGGTAATTCCTCTAGTCATGGATCTATTGACACTTGGATTTGGCCTCTCTTGAGCCTATAAAACGAACCCTCATTCACCCATTTTGCATCCACTCAAGCATTCGTAATCTTACTTTGCATAAATCCTACCAATGTGCCTTTGGCAAAGTATCCTCATTGCATTTGCATTTATCCCATTTATCATCATAATCGCAACCATGTCTCCATTAGAATTGCATTTGTAGCTTAGTCTTCATTGCACATTTCAATCATAGCCATTCTCCTATTGTCATCTTCAACAGCAAGGAAGTACAACTTCTAAGAGCTCAAATCATACGCAAGATCAATACAAGATATGCAACAATGGAAGCTATGAGGTAAATCAGTCTATGGAGGTAATTATCTTTGTTTACTCACATTTGCATCAATTCCATTGAGTTATTGGATATTTAGTTGTTTAAAACTGTTGTTCATATTTCCCATAACAGTTATATCATAGTTTAGTTCCTAAAAAGGGAAGACATGGCTATGGCCTTAACATTTAGATCATAATACCTAAATAGAATGTAGGATTATTAATGGAGTAGACTTTGTTTTCTCCAAAGATACTGGAGAGCATGTATCCCCATGCATGATTTGGTATTAAAAAACAATGGATGTTCATTGAGTCAAGACACAAATTTCATAAACTGATTGCATTTGACATGACAAAGACTATACCAAAACAAATGTTCAAATTATTGAATAACATCTGTCTTGTATTTTAAAATAAAAAATTATCATTTGGTTAAAGAATTTAGAAACTGAAGGGTTTTGGTTACAGGATACAGCATAATCAGTAATATAGAATATTGTATTGAGAATATAAATTCTAGTTGAACATGGCCTGATCTTTTCATCAGAGAAACGTAGTATATCTTTGATCCAAGTTATCGATGATGGTTGAATTCAGAAACACATACTACTGAATTGAAGTTGATATGATCTGTGTAATAGAGCAAAATAAAAATGAAGCAGAGTAGGATTAGGTCATTGTATTATGTAGGATAAAAACATAACACAAGATTGAAACTTGAAAAAATGCATGATTTAAGTTGTGATCAACTAATATCATTACCAAGGCCTCCACCCCCACCCCTTCCCCACTCAACAATATGCATTGCCTTCATAGAATCCACCATGGCCATCATGACCATCGTAACTTTCATGGTTAAAGCCCCGCTCACCATTATAGTTCCCACCGTGACCTCTTCCAAACTCCTGCTCCCTGTTACCAAAGAATCCATGACTCTCTCATCCTCTATCACCTTGACTCCTACCCCCTTCAGTCTGTGATGCTCTCGCTTCTCTTAGTGTCATTCATACAAAAACTAAACTTAAGTCCCCAATTAAAGATAAATACACCAACTTCATCACACATTTAGAAATCACAAATCAAAATGGAAAACATCTATTAATAATTTAGAAGCCCCAAATCAATACACACCCCTGTATAGCCATAAATCTTATAATAATTTAGGCAGAGCACAAAACTCTTCTTACAATGGAATAAGATCAAAAACCTAAAATCCTAACACTAATTTTCTGCAAAGCACAGGAAAAGTTCAAGCCAAACAATCAACAGAGAAATTGCTAAGAATAAAACTTGAAATAGTGAAGGCATTGCTGCAGATGGAAAAAAGACCTACAAGAAATGCAACCTATTAAAACCCTTATCTTATGTGCATGGCTCCTCCACCTCTATCACCTTGAAAACCATCACCGCCGCCGCTACCCCTTCCATGAAAGGAAGGCTTATTGTTCTTTATCAAATCATCCAACGACATGTCCAGAGCATTTGCCATATCTTCTAAACTCCCCTAAACTGCAATGATATTTAACAATATTATCAACTGTTCTGCATTGAATACACAAATTAATAGCATTTGTCATGATCTTGAATGACACTCATTACCTTAATTAGACTCTTGATGTGCTTAGCCATGGGGGACTCCACAAGAGCCTTGTGCTTGTCATCTTCCAGGACATTGGAAAAATTAATGGTGCCCTAATTCAAAAGCCCTAAAAAAGAAAGAAGTATTTAACATACCCACCTGGAGGATTATACAAACTGGCCCGAACAATTGAGATTACTGGTTGAGAGGCGGCTATAGAAGACTTTTTGGCACCATTAAAATAGGTTCCATTAATTTTAGAGTTTGATTACTGAGAGATATGCCGAGACAAATATAAGACATTCACTGTAGGGACAAGAGGTGACTGGTAACCTATAATTCTTCTTAATGCTGCCATTGCTATGAAAGGAGATTTACAGATTCACAGCCTTATTAGACAGGAAGAATTTTAATGGAGATATAGTGTGAGATTGTGTTTTTGGGAAGAGGCCAATGCTAACACTTGTCTTCAACAACTCTAAAACACAACAGCTTCAGGCCACTTGCCATTGCCAAAACCTTCCAACCTCCACAATGACACCCGTAACTCCATTTCCATGCAATACAGAATAAAATAGTAGGGGTATAATAATGCCTCAATTAGAAAGGCCATCAAGCAACAAATAAATAAAAAAATATTTGCAACCTTAGTTATGGATTTAATATTTTTCATGCAGCACAGAGATCAAAGCAAACTAATCCCTTTTTTGTTGAGTGAAAACAATAGTCCCCCCTTGCGGGCACGGACTAATGAGAGGGCACACTAAAGATGAGTGTGAAAGAACATGACATATGACAAATCTATGGGGAGAGGAAGAATGTAGGGAGAGTAGTGGAAAAGAGCATATTAGGGGAAGCACGTGACCTAGTAACATAGAAATCCATGGTAAGGGAATCACATGGCCCAATAATATAGGAAGGAAAGGACGAAGGGAAAAAATGTTAGAAATTATGGAGGATATCCCTCAAGAACTGTGCCAGGCAGAGAGAAGAGGATGGAAACATCTAATAGGTACATTAAATGACTACCTAAACCCCTATTTTTTTGAAAATAATAGTTGGTGAATAAGTTATGGAGGGTGATAAATGAAAAAAAGGAGAGTGGATCGTAAATGTTTTAATGATGAAAACAATTCAAGCCTGTGAATTGTCAAGGTAGAGTTGAAATGTAGAGGTGAGAAGGTAAAGCACACCAAACACTCAAAAATTATAAATATGGGTAAAATTATGGTTTTTTTAAAACACTACATAGTGAAAGAAAAGAAGAGTTTTTAGCCATTGGTGATATTGGAATCTTGAAACGTTGATGGAAATGACACACAATGAGTTATCTAAGACCAAATTACTTCTTATACAGGTAACAAAAGCACTTAATCACAAGTAGTGTGGGGGTTAATCTTAGCCACCGACAAGATGAGAAGGTTTGGGTTGATAAACTACCCATGACTTTTCTAGCGAGAGAAAAGGTGTAAAATCTATATGAAACAAAATAAAGATATACCCATGGTGGATTCTGCATAAAAAGAACCTATTTTTATCACAAATGAAGCAGAACTCAGTGGGAGGACAATTATAGAAGAAATAGGTGTTGGAGAGGAGTTAAGAGAAGCAAGCACAAATAGAAAAAGGAAGAAACAAATGATGCCTAAGAGGAAGGGCATGAAGCTATAAAAGACCCCCGCACCATCTAGTAACATCTTTGTGAAGATGTAATACCCAGAAATGGGCCTACAAGGAAAAGAATGGACTTCTACCATAACTACATGCAAAATTTCTGAGTTCAACCACCATGGACCAGGTCATGAGTTAGACTTGATAAAACACTACATAAAACAAACTAACAAGAAGATGCATGAAGGAGGTGTCATCTTTGATGATAGTGTCAACCACTATCTTGAGGCCACATGAGTTCTCCAAATATTTGAACATCCTTATTTTGGGAGGCCACAGGAATTGGTACAATTCCTACTCACATATTCATGAAGGATACTTATATTTTGCAAGATGTAGGAACATATTGACTTTGGTCCTCATTATCCATGTAATAGGGTTCTTGTTTATCAACAAAGATATGGAATTAGCACTTGAAGATGAGGAGGTCATAGGTAGAACTTCTACCACACTCACATACAAAAAGGAGGGGCACATGTTCCTAATTGCAAACATTGAGGACCCTGCAACAAGAGTGGTCATGCCACTAGTAGATTCTAAATGATGTGGGAGATAAATAGAAGATTTTTATACATTGCAAGGGAAATGGCCAAAGGGGTTCTATTCAATATATCACAACACATTTACAAAGTATGGTAGAGGACACCACAATAATGCACAAGACTAGGGGAAAATTCATATCGGATGCAATCTTTCTCCTTATAGTCTTTTGTGAGATTGGGGTTCCCAAGGGAGAGGGAATGTGTTACATCCCCCTTTTTGGACTATTTTCACTTTTTACTTTTACTTGTTACATGGATAGAAATAGATCTATGAATAAATGTTGTGCCTATGAGAATTAAAGTTATGGTAAATTGACTAATTCAATGACTAGATTTACAATGCCTTGTATAATGTGGAAAAATTGAAATGTTATTATTATTATGATGTTATTTAATCGGGACACCGATACCCCTATCACGAATTGCATGTAAATGTTTTGGAAAGGAAAACAGGTGGATCTGACTCTCTGAGAAGCAAAAGGGAGAGAAAGTATCTTCAGGGAAGAAGAATATAGACTCTGGATTACCAAAAGGTATTTGCCAACTAGGTATGATATATCTGACAGTGGACTATATTTTGACTTGAGGTAAGTTTATTTTCGGTCAAAATCAGTCTGTTTTCGACGTGTTCGTCGAAATCTTTTAGAATAGGTTATTCTTCATTTATGTCGTTGAGACCAACTAGTGTAAAAACCTTCGACTATAGTCGACTCTTATAAATATATATCGAGGTAAGTTATTAAACTCATCATGTTTAATTATGTTAAGACTTCATTCTATGGAAGCATTGCATATGCTATCGTTGTGATGATAACGATAATAGGAAGTTTGAGTAGCCACCTTTTTGCCATTGCCACGATGGCATAACTAACCGAGACCTCAGGCCACTTACCATTAAGGCCGAAACACCTATCTTAACCGAATGGAAAATGATAACGTTGGATTGAGGGATAAGATCAAGAAGTAGTTACGGTCCAAGATCAGTTATCCCTTGCCTTCCTTAAGCTCGATAGGAGCCATTTGCAAACGACATTCAAAGCTGAAATATATAGTGAATCCTTTGGATAGTGAAGTGGATAGCGGAAGCATCGATTGAGGAGATAACTGGTGGTTGAGCTAGGAATGATTTCAGGCAAGTAGAAGACCTTGGCGTCCAGGAA
This sequence comes from Cunninghamia lanceolata, assembly GCA_027924645.1. Taxonomy (NCBI): domain Eukaryota; kingdom Viridiplantae; phylum Streptophyta; class Pinopsida; order Cupressales; family Cupressaceae; genus Cunninghamia; species Cunninghamia lanceolata. The sequence continues at coordinate 6,373,869 of BSBN01000567.1, forward strand.
AATGACAGGTTACTCTCCTTTTCCTGCATATCCTTTATATATTATGTGTCTTGTTTAAACCATGAACAATAATAATGTCGTTGCCTCTTCATTATGTCGTTTCGCATGATCAAGTAATAGTATGAGTGCAATCATTTTTGGAACGTAAGCTATACATTTTAGAAGAGTATGAATGAAACTTATGAGTAAAATGATAACAAAATATATGCTTCTGTATAAACAGTAGACAACTACATTATTATCTCAGACAATTGCGTGGAGAAGAATAGCTTAGAAACATTTAAGCACACGCTTCTTTTTCCCTAACTGTGTATACTTAATAGATATGTTAATAGTATTCTAGTGTTTAAGTTTTCCATTGTACTATGTTTTAAGCTTGGTTGCCACCTTAGATATGCTTACCTTCTTTGAGAACAACTAAACGTAAGTAAACTGATTACGTTTCTAATTCTATAAGGCATGATGAACTACAGTCGAACCCTAAGAGAAGATTATCTTTTGCTTAACGTATTCCATGTTCTTAGGTTGTTGGCATAGAGTTTTTGGGGGTCTTTACGCCCCATGTTTACTACTCTCTCTCTTTTGGATATTAAACTATTATAAGTACTTGAAACTAATCAATGCCAGCTTCTTTAAATGTCTGTTAATGATACTTTTTTGAAACCGTGTGAAGAGAGCCTCAGTTTATAATGTTATAGGACAATCTAATCTCTATTGTCATTTTAATAATGGTATAGAAAGGCCAACTCATAGTATTGAGAGATAATGAAAGTCATATAATCGAGACCAAAGTCTAACGACTACATGGAGTTTAATATAGGGATATTATTATAATAGTTGATGTTTAGAGATCTCACTTCGTACTTCCATCCTTGTCTTTTATTTATAGGAAGTAAACTTTTGAAATGGTCTTTCAACCCGAGGATAACTTAGTCCCTCTAAAATAGATCTTTTGTAGGCATAGTTAACATAGTGACCTTTCTTATTATTTATTGAATTTAAAGTAAAAGGGGTCAATTTAAGAATCTCTTATGACTAATTTAAAGTCTTTTCTAGGTAGCCAGCCTAGTACATAAATTACTATATCGACATGCGATACATCAAACTATATGGATATTAAAATTAGGTTTGATAACTTGAATAGTTAGATTAGAGAATAATTGAATATTGAGTCAAACTCATGAATAGGGTTTCTTAACCCAAAATGATTACGTTAAAAACATAGGGGAATTAATCCTATCAGTTTTATGACAATGATCGTATTATACCTTGAAATTGAAATTAGTTAATGCTAATCGAAGATCAAGTTTGATAGTATTATGTTATTTCTTTAGTGATAAGAAACACATTTGAAGATTAAACCCTAATGGTCAAGTAGGGGAAAGTTTCATTTTGAATTGAGTTACAAATCTTGATTTCATGTCTTTTTCACTATGATGGCAATGATGCCTTAAGAACTCATTATGGTTATTACAAAAACCTAGAGTGTTGATAACTATATAAAGGACCCATACTTCCAAGGAAAGAATTGATTAATTCTTAAGAGTAATTCAGGAAATATGATTAACTACTGCCATGATTTTAAGTTTGAAACAATTAACCAACTCAAGGGTATAGGTATAACAAGGGATGAGAAACTATAGATCGTAATGTATATTCATATGAACTTATTTTAGTATCGATTGAATTAAAAGACAAAACTTAACCCAATGTTGGGTATTTTTGATAAGATTTATATCAAGTTGGGTATGTTGGGAGATTCGAGACTCAACCCCACATGAATACTGTATTCAAGATTGTTGATAAAGTTTTATTGACATATTTGCTAAGGATAAATATGCATAGGCATTCGTATTCAGTCATAATGGAAAGACGGTAGAATTTGGAGACCAGTTGATTGATTGTATTTAATCTTCCTTTTATGATTCGAATCTTTTATGGTTGAAGGATTAATCTTAGTCAAAGACCAGATTTGAGAAATGATAGCACTCCTTAAGATATGAGAGGAGTTATACCTTGTATATTATACTTATTCTTGTCATGTGAATTTAGAATTCGAACAATGCCAAGAGGTCTAGGGAAATCGAGAAGTATTTGTTTCCAAGCTTTGATATTATCCTAAGAAAACAAGTCATTTCTATGCTTCTAGTTAGAGGAGCTAAACCTTAGAATTATAACTAGAAAGATTTAGAAATTTATGCTTGTATGTCAAATATGACATTGCCCTTGGTCGATAGTATATGGTTGAGTAACCATGGAGTTAGACATAAAGAGTTTAGTAGTACTTATATAAATCCTAAAGTGAATCTTTGATAAAAGTCAAAACTTAGTAAATTGTTCAAGGATGCTAGTATGAAGACAGATAGTAGAAGGACAAGAGGTCATAGACCCTAGAGATTGCAAGTACGCAAAGATGGACTCTCTAGAAGTTTATAAATACCTAAATATATATTCATATTGCAAAACTAGATTAAGGATTGTTCTAAGTCAGATTGACTGGAATGGATTTACTCTATAGTCAAGTTTGTGTCTAGAGTAACTAAATGAACAGGTAAGGACCCAAGTTATGTTTATTTAATCTTACTTGTAAAAAGAGATAATTGCCTTGACTATGATGTTTAACCTGGGTAAGGTAACCATTTAGTTGTAATGAATCGACATAAATCCCTTTTAGTATCGATAAGTCTTGGATCTCGGGTATTGCAAAGTTGTAATGAGAATCCTTGTATGAAAAGATAATCTCTAAGGTTTATAGAACCTTGACAATATTTTAAAACCTATTGAAGATGGAAAGACTTAATTAGAATTGATAAAACTATAGATATAAACATAGTTCACCATATCCGGATGATGTAACCTATTGGGATGATCATACTTAGCTAAAGGGTATCTAGGGTTGTATGATCAATAGTGTTACGTAGGATACACCACCAGTACTTAGATGGAAAATACCATAGGTCGTCCTAGGTCTATTTTCTTCATGAAGGGTAGGACCACTTCCGGGAAGGAAGGCATGTGGGAGACCATCGGTCTATGGATGGAGGTAAAGCTCTCTGAAGATGCTTTCTCTCTCTTCAACCAGAGGCATGTCGAGGCTTGTGATATGCAGATCGGCAATCGAGATGCAGTAATCTTTTGGTGAGTTAATTTATGTAATCTTCTTTTTGTATAAGTTAACATGTTTTTAAGCATTTGAAATTGGAAAGACAAAATAAGTATTTTGATGCAATGATGTTTATTATTCAAGTTATTGATTAAACTTAAATAAAAAAATTTATCACCTTTTACCTCTTCCATTTTACTTCATGGTAATTACTTGATTTTAGAGTTATTGAAAATCATGGATATTACATATAGTATCAGAGTGAACTAGGTTCAACACATGGACCTATGACCTCATTACGAGAAAAACTCATTAACATCTAGCAGAATTGTTAATGTTTGAAAACTGGTTTAATGCTAGAATGGCATAGGGAAAAAATGAAAGAAACTATTAGGAAGACTATTTTCCCAACACTTAACCAACTCAGTGTTTAAGATAGAACCAATTGAGGAATTAAAAACTCCAAGAGAAAAATAATTCAGCTAAGGCTATATAGTGGAAAGATTTTGAGACTTTGACTAGAAAGGTAAAACCTTGGTTAGTTATTAATCATACTAAGAGCTCGGGTAGAGCGGTGTCTGTATGAATTCAAGATCACTCTTATTTCTCAAGAACTTAAGGATGGGAAGATCTAAAAGTAATCCACAAGGTTTAGAAACAACTGAGTGTTGAAGATCCTAAAATTATATCATAGATACATAGATTAGTTGGGTTCTAGTTTAATTCCTAGATGGCTTAGAATGAGCCAAGTGGAATAAAAGGGTCATTAAAGGACAAGTAGTGATATATTGGCATAGTATGTTGAGAAAAATGGTACAAGATTTGGAAATGTATCTGTTTTGCAAAATAACTCATAATAGAAGAAGATTGTGTTCCAACTATAATCTCTGTGTGTTGCTATAGCACAATCTTATAATATGAGTGATGAACAATAGATACTCCAGGAAAAAGGAGTGAATGTGATATAATCATTTTATTTGTGAATTTACAAGCATGATGAAAGTCTTAAGGGGCTTATTTATTTGTTGTGCTTGTAGCACAAACTCTAATTCACTATAAGTTTTTGGAAAACCCGAGTGCAGTGGAGCAATCTACTCCCTTGTTAGTGACTTAGTCAGTCACGTAGTGCATAATAAGTGTTTCTCTGGATTTTGACAATTCTTTGGATTTTTGGTAAAATTCCTTTTAATACCTAAAAGGATTGATAGATTTTTTTATTCTACTTTCTTTATTTTGAAACAGTCTAGCCACCTAATTCTGAAGATTATTTAATTTATGACCAGTTGCTCAAAATTTGATTTATTGTCAAAGATGAGCTCATTCTTTTGACTTATTACTGAAATTGAAATTGTTTATATTTTTATATTGATTTAAGTTATTGTGGTCGCTATACAATAACATTTTGGTTGTTCACTATGTTTTATGTAATGGTCATCACTATCATGTCCTGATGGGCCTTTGATGGATTTGTAAGGGAGTAAATTGTAGAAAATACACCTGGTTTGTCCTTAACATTATAGAAGAAAGAAACATTGTGTGGAAGGAAATATGTTCCAAAACCTTTTAGGGTTGTATATATATTTAATATATAAGCTACCGGAAGAAGGTCTTACATTGTTATCATCCTTTGAATCATGTGTTATTATATGTGGGCAGACGGGTAGTCCAGTAAGCTCAGATTAATGGCCTCTCCAAGTCGAGTAGGGTGGTGAACCATGACTACGTTCATTGCAAAATGTATATTTATATAAAAACTATGGCCATAGTGAGTGACATTGCCACCATGTGCACTCATCAGTTCACAATACTCAGGGCATTTAGCTAACCAGAGTTGTCGTACTTGGTTGGATGGTATACATGGTAGTGCGACAGAGTTAGTTAAGTGGGGGTACACACCAGAGCTCAGATGGAAACTGAAATGGTTTCCAACACAACCTTTCATTGAAGGGTAGGACTGCTTCCAGGTAGGAAGATGCAAGGAAACCACTTAAGTCCGTGGTTGAGGTAAAAACAACTGAGTGATACTTTTCCCTCTCATCAGTGGCATGCCGAGTATTTGGGAATAGTTGAACTAGATAAGGAGTTTTGATTCTTTCTTTTCATACCTTATGGTGGTACCATACCTACATAATGTTATTAAACTTTGGTAAAAGTTTCTTGGTAAACTTGTGATTGAAGTGGATAGTTGCTTCATGTGAAAAGAGTATCCACCTCCTATAGAGTTTGTTACAAATCCTATACTTCTACTATTAAGATGACTCCATTTGAAAAATTGGACAGAAGAAGATGCCGAACTCCTATAAGCTGGGTAAGCTAAAAGATAGGATTAGCATTAGTCCAAAAATGTGTCAGAAATGGATAAACAAAACAAACCAATCAGGAAAGATTGGTGGAAGCTAATAATAGATAGAAAAGCTAAGTAAATACCAAACATACACTAATACAATTCTCAGTTAGAGAAGAAGATTTTCATAAGTATGGAGGAATTCCAAACCAGTCCCTAGATATGAAGGACTCTTCAAAATTCTTGAAGTTATCAATTCAGGTAATTATAGGATCATATTATTTTGCCAGGAGGCACAATGCTTTCTATGATTATATTTGAAAAGTATATAACAAATGATAATTATATTCCTAGAATGTTTTACAGGAACAGGACCCAGGAGAGGTCATGATCGAGCTTATAAATGTTCGAGGATCACAAGCTCTGCTTGAGAAACAAAAAAAAGATTAATCATTGCAAGGACCAGTGGGACAACGTGCAGAGGGTAATATGACCTAGAAAAATTTACCATGATTTAATAGCAAATATTGTATCCATTGTTTATATTTTGTAGGTTAAACAAAACTTCTATCTTATCACATTTCTGGATACACTAAATCATCAGGGACGATGATTCTTTAGGGGAGAGACATGTTACATCCCCCTTTTTGGACTATTTTTACTTTTTACTTTTACTTGTTACATGGATAGCAATAGATCTGTGAATAAATGTTGTGCCTATGAGAATTAATGTTATGGTTAGAGATACTAATCCTATGGAAAATGATTTTCGTAAAATTGACTAATTCAATGATTAGATTTACAATGTCTTGTATAATGTGGAAAAATTGAAATGTTATTATTATTATGATGTTATTTCACCAGGACACCGGTACCTTGATCATGAATTGCATGTAAAAGTTTTGGATAGGAAAATAGGTGGATCTGACTCTCCGAGAAGCAAAAGGGACAGAAAGTATCTTTGGGGAAGAAGAATATAGACTCTAGATTACCAAAAGGTATTTTCCAACTAGGTATAGTATATCTGATAGTGGACTATAATTTGTCTTGAGGTAAGTTTATTTTTGGTCAAAATCAGTCTATTTTCGACGGGTTCATTGAAATCTTTTAGAATAGGTTATTCTTCATTTATGTCATTGAGATCTAGTGTAAAAACCTTTGACTATAGTTGACTCTTATAAATATATATCGAGGCAAGTTATTAAACTCATCATGTTAATTATGTTAAGACTTCAGTCTATGGAAGCATTGCATATGCTATCGTTGTGATAATAATGATAATAGGAAGTTTGAGTAGCCAGCTTTTTGCCATTGCCACGATGGCATAACAAACTAAGACCACATGCCACAACAGAGTATTACCATTAAGGCCGAAATGACTATCTTAACCGAATGGAAAATGATAACGTTGGATTGAGGGATAAGATCAAGAAGTAGTTATAGTCCAAGATCAGTTATCCCTTGCCTTCCTTAATCTCTATAGGAGTCTTTTTGGAAATAGCATTCGAAGCTGAAATATATAGTGAAGCCTTTGGATAGTGAAGTGGATAGTAGAAGTGTGGATCGAGGAGATAACCGGCGGTTGAGTAGGGAACGATTTCAGGAAAGTAGAAGACCTTGGTGTCAGGAAAAATGATAGGTTACTCTCCTTTTCCTGTGTATCCTTTATATCTTATGTGTCTTGTTTAAACTGTGAACAACAATAATGTCATTGCCTCTTCATTATGTCATTTCGCATGATCAAGTAATAATATGAGTGCATTCATTTTTGGAACGTAAGCTATACATTTTAGAAGGGTATGACTGAAACTTATGAGTAAAATGATAGCAAAATATATGCTCCTGTATAAATAGTAGACAACTACATTATTATCTCAGACAGTTGCGTGGAGAAGAATAGCTTAGAAATATTTAAGCACATGCTCCTTTTTCCCCAATTGTGTATACTTAATAGATGTGTTAATAGTATTCTAGTGTTTAAGTTTTCTATTGTACTATGTTTTAAGCTCGGTTGCCACCTTAGATATGCTTACCTTCTATGAGAACAGCTAAACGTATGTAAACCAATTAAGTTTCTAATTCTATAAGGCAAGATGAACTACAGTCAAACCCTAAGAGAAGATTATCTTTTGCTTAATGTATTCCCTATTCTTAGGTTATTGGCATAGAGTTTTTTGGGGGTCTTTATGCCCCATGTTTACTACTCTCTCTCTTTTGGATATTAAACTATTATAAGTACCTAAAACTAATCGATGCTAGCTTCTTTAAATGTCTTTTAATGATACTCTTTTAAAACCATGTGAAGATAGCCTTAGTTTATAATGTTATAGGACAGTCTAATCTCTATTGTCATTTTAATAATGGTATAGAAAGGCCAACTCATAGTATTCAGAGATAATGAAAGTCATATAGTCGAGACCAAAGTCTAACGACTACATGGAGTTTAGTATAGGGATATTATTATAATAGTTGATGTTTAGAGATCTCACTTCATACTTCCATCCTTGTCTTTTATTGATAGGAAGTAAACTTTTGAAATGGTCTTTCAATCCGAGGATAACGTAATCCCTCGAAAATAAATCTTTTGTAGGCATAGTTAACATAGTGACCTTTCTTATTATTTATTGAATTTAAAGTAAAAGGGGTCGATTTAAGATTCTGTTATGACTAATTTAAAGTCTTTTCTAGGCAGCCAACCTAGTACATAAATTACTATATCGACATGCAATACATCAAACTATATGGATATTAAAATTAGGTTTGATAACTTGAATAGTTAGATTAGAGAATAATTAAATATGGAGTCAAACTCATGAATAGGGTTTCTTAACCCAAAATGATAACATTAAAAACATAGGGGAAATTATCATGTCAGTTCTATGACAATGATTGTATTATACCTCGAAATTGAAATTAGTTAATGCTAATTGAAGATCAAGTTTGATAGTATTATGTTATTTCTTTAGTGATAAGAAACACATTTGAAGATTAAACCCTAATGGTCAAGGAGGGGAAAGGTTCATTCTGAATTGAGTTACAAATCTTGATTTCATGTCTTTTTCACTATGATGGCAAGGATGCCTTAAGAACTTGTTATGGTTATTACAAAAACCTAGAGTGTTGATAACTATATAAAGGGCCCATACTTCCAAGGAAAGGATTGATTAATTCTTAAGAGTAATTCAGGAAACATGATTGACTACTCCCATGTTTTTAAGTTTGAAACGATTAACCAACTCAAGGGTATAGGTATACCAAGGGATGGGAAATTATAGATCCTAATGTATATTCATATGAACTTATTTTAGTATCGATTGAATTAAAAGACAAAACTTAACCCAATGTTGGGTATTTCTGATAAGATTTATATCAAGTTGGGTATGTTGGGAGATTCGAGACTCAACCCCACATGAATATTGTATTGAAGATTATTGATAAAGGTTTATTGACATATTTTCTAAGGATGAATATGCATAGGCATTTGTATTTAGTCATAATGGAAAGACGATAGACTTTAGAGACCAGTTGATCGACTGTATTTAATTTTCCTTTTATGATTCAAATATTTTATGGTTGAAGGATTGAACTTAATCAAAGACCAGATTTGAGAAATGATAGCACTCCTTAAGATATGAGAGGAGTTATACCTCATATATTATACTTATTCTTGTCACATGAATTTAGAATTCGAACAATGCCGAGAGGTCTAGGGAAGTCGAGAAGTATTTCTTTGCAAGCTTTGATATTATCCTAAGAAAATAAGGCATTTCTATGCTTCTATTTAGAGGAGCTAAACCTTAGAATTATAACCAGAAAGATTTAGAAATTTATTCTTGTATGTCAAATATGACATTGCCCTTGGTCGATATTATATGGTTGAGTAACCATGGAGTTAGACATAAAGAGTCTAGTAGTACTTATATAAATCCTAAAGTGAATCTTGGATAAAAGTCAAAACTTAGTAAATTGTTCATGGATGCTAGTATGAAGACAAATAGTAGAAGGACAAGAGGTCATAGACCCTAGAGATTGCAAACACGCAAAGATGGACTCTCTAGAAGGTTAGAAATACCTAAATATATATTTATATTGCAAATATATTCTAGATTAAGCATTGTTCTGAGGTAGATTGACTGGAATGGATTTACCATATAGACAAGTTTGTGTCTAGAGTAACTAAATGAACCAGTAAGGACCCTAGCTATGTTTATTTAATCTTACTTATAAAAAGGGATAATTTCCTTCACTATGATGCTTAACCTGGCTAAGGTAACCATTTAGTTGTAATGAATTGACTTAAACCCCTTTAAGTGTCAATAAGTCCTAGATCTCTAGTATTGCAAAGTTGTAATGAGAATCCTTGTATGAAAAGTTAATCTATAATGTTTATAGAACCTTGACAATATTTGAAAACCTATTGAAGATGGAAAGACTGAATTAGAATTGATAAAACTATAGATATAAACATAGTTCACCATATCCGGGATGATGTAACCTATTGGGGATGATGTAACCTATTGGGTGTTGATAACTGAGAGGGGGGGTGAATCAGTTATCTTAATAATTGTCTTTCTTTTCTTCTTTAACAATTAAAGCAATATCAAATCATATCAGCATACATAACCATGGAAGTAGAAATAAACTCAATAAACATGACATAATATTTTTGACATGGAAAACCCTGTTAAGGGAAATACCCACGAGGTGATTAACCCAAGATTGTATTCTCTGTTAAAAGAATAAGATAGTACAAAATGGCACTTGCTAATTAGGGCTCACTGCCTGAGCACACTGCTCACAAGAGGCTCACTGCCTACAATAGTTTATAGAAGGAAACAAGATACTTGAACTGATGAGAAGCATCCACATGTGCTTAGGTTTAGTTCTGGTTGAGCTCAATATACTGATCTACTGCACTTCATTCTTCCTCTGCCTTAGTGCTGCTATTTTGTTACATACCAGACCTCTATCTCTATTTCCACACTTGTTCTCTTCTATTCTTCACACTTCACAATACACCACACACACCTTCTCATTGAAATCCATTTGGTATATATATCCACACCAAGGATTTCATCATCTTTCTAGTCAGCATCCGGAATAGTCAATATTTTCCCAAACTCTAGTCTGTCGTTTGAATCCTTGCTTACCAAGTGATGCGTATCAAAGAGATAGTTATAGATGTCATCAATCATGTCACCCAATCATGAATGATACCTTAAGAACCTTGATCACCATCAATATCTCATCCAGATTAAGGTCTGATGCTTTGTCGGTCAGTTCTTCCTTAGTCTACTCTGCCAAACAGGAACCCAATACTTAGGTGCTCATATCTCTTCACTTTTTCATCACCAGAGGCTCAATCCTTGGAATCTATCAGTCAAGGTACTCCTCTTGACTTCCCCAAGTCCGCACTATATAGAGATACTTCCTCTGAGAGATCTAGACCTAATTGTCAGACCTTGCCACATGCTCTGTTCTTTGTCACCGGACCAAAATACTCTTCAATCTGACTTCTGGTATAGACACACCATGTCCTGTGGATGTGTGGGATGGTCTTTGTTGCCATCAATGACAACACCCATGAAGCCACACAATGTCTCTTGCCAATAATCTCCCCCTTTGGCATTGATGGCAACACTTAGTGAAAAATGACTAAGTGTCACACTACACTCCCCCTTGGTTGATGCTCTATTCTAATGTACATTTTACCAAAGCTCCCCCTTAGCTAGATTCCACATTTTTCATTGCTACTCACTCCCCCTTTGACATCAATGGCAAAGGGTAGAATCCGCACACTAAAACTCCCAAAAACCCAACTAAACTTAGCCGCATAAGTATATATACATGTTATACTCACATATACTGTAGTATATCTACAAAAGTTGTCTTCAACTGGACAAGTTGTGTTGCTCAACTCTGCTTCACCCTGTCCAAAATTGAGATGTGACCACTCAACAGGAATACAAAAGCTTCTGCCCTCTTAAGATCTGTCAGATCACTAGTCCAGGCTGTGGTCTAAGCATCAGTTAGGGCCTCATGCATGGCCTCTAACTTAGGGATAATAATCCCTCTTAGTTCACTTAGCCTACTTATCCTATTTTTCTTCTCCTTCTCAAGCTTCTTTATTTCATTTATAGCTACAAGAGTCTGGCACTCTTGATTCATTATGGAAGAGGAGAGAGGATCAAAACTTTGAGATATACTTGAAAGTTTTCCCTCTTGTTCTTTCACTTTCTTCTCAATATTCATTGACACTTTAGACCAGGATAGACAAAATTTTTATATATCTTCACCATCTTTAAGAGCATTTTCTAAGCTCTTTATTCCAATATTCAGATTTCTCCTATCATTTGCTATGTACCCCTATACTTCAGAGAATCTTTTACCCAAAAATTCTTTTCGGACTTTCTCTTCTGCTGCTTTCTCTAAAGAGTCAAAATGTGTATTAACAGAGTTAACAAGAGACTTTAGATTACCGGATGTGGAGGCCGAAGAATCCTTTTGGAAGGTTGGCATGATTTTCTCTAGCACACCGGATGTAATCTCTATTAGCTCACAATCTTCCATGTGAGACTTCAGAAGCTTTTCTTTTGCTTTGGCTTGAGAAAAAGATGCTACCTTCATTGTCTGGACCGGAGAGAGAGAGTCAAAATTGAATGGCCCTTGAAGTAGCTCCAGTTCATCCCATTCCATCATTTCTTTTGACAAGAAGTCTTTGACTACTTCTGCAGTGTCTCTTGCCAAAGACAGAGTTTTCTTCACTTCTACAGCCTCAGCACTATCACTTGAGGTCTTCTCAGTTTGACCTTCTTCTCTTCCCTTCACTTCTTCTCCTTGATTGATACTCTCTTCTTTTCTTTCAATTATGGAGTCTGTAGAGGGATCCGGAAGAGAGGTGTCTACTTCTCCATAAACTTCCTCTTCTAGAACAAAGGAATCTAAGTCCTTAGCTTTCTCTTCATTTGTCTCCTTTGCCTCTTCTGCCATTGTCTCAGTAAATTCTCCTTTATCATCCATGGCAGAGGGTTCATCACTTAAGTCTTCTATGATAGGAATATTGAATCTTTTATAGGCATTCCCGAGGATCTCTTCAGTCTCTTTAGTGACCTGATCAGTCTCTCTAAGCATAAGCTTATTCATTCTGGCTTTGCTTTGGAACTCGTCCTTACAATCTTTGAAGATCATGTTTATTTGCTTGGGAGTGATGGAAGGATAAAGTTGGATAGCAATTTGCTCCCAGATTTCTAGGTCTGTTGCCATGGCATTGTTCTTTCTTATCTGAAGTTCCTTCTCCAAGCTTTTGGGAATCAGGGATATAATTTCAATGAATGCCTTGTTATAAATATTAAGATACCTAACTGTAGCATCTTGCAGGATCTTCTAGTTAGCTTCATTGTATTCATCATAGAACTCAGTCATTGGTTTCAGGTTCCCATCCACAGTGACTGATTTGATGATATCAGTAATGCACAGAGTAGGCTTTTCAACAAATTATTCTTCCTTCTCTTCCTTGCCTTGACCGGTAGAAGGTTCACTAGATGATTTCTTCTTCTTCTTCATTTTCTTGATCTCTTCATTAGATTCTGTCTCTTCTTCATCCTTTTGACTTGTGTAGGTCCTTGTTGCCTTTTTCTTTGTTCTCTTTTCTCCTTTACCGGATGTCTGGGCTTCCGGTTTTGATGCCTTTGAGCTCTTAGCAGTGGTAGATGCAGAGCTCTTAGAGGATCTGGTCTGGGAGGGGGCTTCCACTAGAGCACTTTCTTTCTATGCTTCTTCCTTTTCTTTCTCTACCCTTTCCATCTCTTTGTTGGCATCAAGTGCCTCCTTTGGTATTCCATGCCTCTTGGTGAATTCTTCTACTTCCCTTCTCACTTTTCTTTTGATTTCAGGCTGTCTAAATTCAACATGAACTTTTACACTCAGCTCTTGGTATGTTCCAAACCTTTCTGCCTTAGGGTCTTTGGGCTAGCTCAGCAGATGTTGGATATGGAGTTCTAGGATTTTCTCATCAACCTCATACCCCATTGGCATGATCCATACTATTCTTGGTTCTACTGCCTCCATCAGACATTGATCAGTGTCTACCATAGAGCACACTGTATCCTTGTATTTTTCAACTAGGGATTGGGGGATTCTCTCTCTAGCTTGCATCATGCTTTGGAAGTTTTTGAAGTAACCCCATAGTGTCATGTTTTGTGCCTTGGCATCACCAAGCCCATGCAAGTAATCTCTGATTTGAATTGCAACCGGTCTGTTATTTTGCCATACCCATCCATTGGATCTGAGTAGCTCATTCATGTAGTAAAAGAATAGGTAGAGTATCAAGCCACCGTATTTGAAAGAATTCTTCTTATCCTTCTTTATCTTATGTAGATTCTCCAAAAGTTGGTTCAGAAGGAGCTCACAAAGATCATAGTCTGCATTCTCTCTTAACATCTGATAAGCAGTGTAAATTGCAGTTTCAGGTACTGAATTTTCCCTGCTAGAGTGATATATTTTGTAACCAATTATCATGGAGGCAAACTTGACATCTAGATCAGTGATGTCTTCTATTGTCATTGCTCTCTTGTCAAATTTTGATCTGGTAGCCTCACTCACAGTTTGGTTTTTGACCGATTTGAGAATAGGTAGCCCTCTGGATGAATGCAAACTGATTACTGCCCTAATAGCATCTTTTGTGATCTTAAATGGTCTATTCAACCATATGAAGTTATCATGTACTCTGCTCAACACATACCAGACCCTCTCATCTTCTGTAAAATAGAGGAAATGGATGCATTGACCAAAATGCTTGTCCTGGATAGCCTTGTACTGGGGTTTGATTTCAAAAGAATCATCTATTAACTGTTTGTGAGATTCCCCAAATTCCTCAACGTTTGCTTGAATATATGCCCTAACATCTTCTACATGTAAAACCCCATGCAGAATGCTTGAAAAGGCACCTAGGGGATCAACTTCTAGGGACTTGTAGGGATGCTTCTTGAATTTAGGACGCAGCCTATCAGAGATCTTCAGAACATTCAGAGTGGCCATCTTTTGAAAGATACAGAGAGAGGTTTTTCAAGAGCGAAAAATACCTTTTACGCTTCTAGGGTTCATGATATGATCTGGATCGGATTGTTGGAAGAATAAACTCTTGCGGTTGATCTTTGGTGGGCTTGAGACAATTTCATTGCATAGCTCCTTTTCTCTTTTTCTCGAATGTAGAATGAGCAAATGTTCAATAGGAGAACCCTTATATTTCTGTGCAAACCCATATTCCTCACTGTAATAAATGTGCAACTTAAGACATTTCAGATGCCTTGTTTTCCTTGTTCTAAGAAGGAAAATCTTATCCAGATCACTGAGATGCACTTAGAGTTGATGTTAGAGATGAATTATAATGACTTTCCTTTCGTCAGATCATCCCATTTATCCGTAGATCAAGATGTTTCAATTTAGGGTCACACCGAATCAAACTGTGAAAATCCTACTTTTACTGGAAGACTGTTAAACCAGATCAATCTAGGAAGATTAGACTCTTCAAATCTTTCTGTGGATCTTCCATATCTTTACTAAGGCTTCTTTAGATATTTCTATGAGAACCCTTTAATCCACAACTTACCATGTGCCAATTTTAGGCACCAAATGACTGGCTGGGGGAAATTATTTTTCCTTTGTGTCTCCCCCTGAGCCAGAGCTCAATATTTAGTTTCTGGAAGGAATATCAGCACCAGATTCTAGTGCGGATCCATCCCCAACATTTTATGTGCTTCTCTTTACCTAAATCTTGTTCATCTCTCTTTGAACTTCATCCGCATTCACTTTTCCTTTTCCTTTGTCTTGAGTTTGATTATGATGTACCGGACATCTTTTATCCTAATTCTTGCTTCTGCAGAATTTGGCAATATGACTAGATCTATTGCAATTGTGCAAAAAACATTTCTTTGCATTTTTTACTAATACCCTCTTGTTCTGCATTGATTAGCAATATGTCCCATTCTATTGCATGCAAAGCATCTACCATTAATTGAATTGTTCATTTGCATATTTCTATATTCATGAGATTTGTGACCATACCTTTTGCAATTGAAACACTATCCGGAGAAGGTTGAATTAGTCTGATTTATTCTCTTTCTACACTGATTTGCTTTATGACCGAAGTTATTACAGTTGTGGCAGTATCCATTGAAGGATGGATATCTTTGAGCACTTGGTTGCCTTACCGGAGGTCTTCTAGGCATGTTCCTTGATCCAAAGTTCTTCTAACCAGATCCAGAGCTTTCACCTTTCTCATATCCCAAGCCATGCTTGTCATCTACCCTCTTTTGACTTTCAAGCAGAACTTCAAGTTGAGCAGAACTTATCTTGAATTTCTCTTTGTATTCATTTGCTGTTTGGAGATCCATTTTGAGAGTATCTATCTGATTTTCAAGTTGTTCTTCATTATCTCTAGCATCTTCAAGATCAAATTCCAGATGCCTAATTATTCTATCCATTTTGTGGCATTCTTCTGACTTCTCCTTGAGAGATTGATTTAGATTATCTTCAATTTTTCTTTTCTCTTCAATTTCTTGAGTAAATTTCATAACTCCTGATTCCATTTCATGTCTCACTGTAATGACTTCTTTTGATAGCTTCTCACATAACTTGTTTTTCTCATTTAATTCTTCATTATTATCATTGACTTCACTTTGATTTTCTAATTGTCGAAGTAGTTCCTTTCTCTTTTTCATAGAGATACTCAATTTTTCTCTAAGTTCATTTATGAAGTCATTAGCTTGTTTGACTCTTTCCTTTAGGGTATTGACTTTAGAATGAGATTGCTCAAGATCATCTAGGGCAGACTGAAGTTGTTCCCTCATACCATACATATCCATTAAGATTCCCAAATCTTCCTCAAGCTGTTAGGCTTTGTTTGGAGGAACTTAGCTCTGATACCAATTGTTGATAACTAAGGGGGGGTGAATCAGTTATCTTAATAATTGTCTTTCTTTTCTTCTTTAACAATTAAAGCAATATCAAATCATATCAGCATACATAACCATGGAAGTAGAAATAAACTCAATACACATGACACAATAATTTTGACATGGAAAACCCTGTTAAGGGAAAAAACCACAAGGTGATTAACCCAAGATTGTATTCTCTGTTAAAAGAATAAGATAGTACAAAATGGCACTTGCCAATTAGGGCTCACTGCCTGAGCACACTACTCACAAGAGGCTCATGGCCTACAATAGTTTATAGAAGGAAACAAGATACTTGAACTGATGAGAAGCATCCACATGTGCTTAGGTTCAGTTCCGGTTGAGCTCAATATACTGATCTACTGCACTTCATTCTTCCTCTGCCTTAGTGATGTTGTTATGTTACATACTGGACCTCTATCTCTATTTCCACACTTGTTCTCTGCTATTCTTTGCACTTCACAATACACCACACATACCTTCTCATCAAAATCCATCTAGTATATATATCCGCACCAAGGATTTTATCATCTTTCTAGTCGGCATCTGGAATAGTCAATATTTTCCCAAACTCTAGTCTGTCGGATGAATCCTTGTTTACCAAGTGATGCATATCAAAGAGATAGTTATAGAGGTCATCAATCATGTCACCCAATCATGAATGATACCTTAAGAACCTTGATCACCATCAATATTTCATCCGGATTAAGGTCTGATGCTCTACCGGTCAGTTCTTCCTTAGTCTACTCTGCCAAACAGGAACCCAATACTTAGGTGCTCATATCTCTTCACTCTTTCATCGCCGGAGGCTCAATCCCTAGAATCTATCAGTCAAGGTACTCCTCTTGACTTCCCCAAGTCTATACTATATAGAGATACTTCCTCTGAGAGATCCGGACCTGATTGTCAGACCTTATTGCATGCTCTGTTCTTTGTCGCTGTACCTAAATACTCTTCAATCTGACTTCCGATATAGACACACCATGTCCTGTGGATGTGTGGGATGGTCTTTGTTGCCATCAATGACAACACCCATGAAGCCACACAGTGTCTCTTGCCAACATTGGGATGATCATACTTAGCTAGAGGGTATCTAGGGTTGTATGATCAATAGTGTTATGTAGGATACACCACCAGCACTTAGATGGAAAATACCATAGGTCATTCTATGTCTATACTCTTTGTGAAGGGTAGGGCCACTTCCAGGAAGGAAGGCATGCAGGAGACTGTTGGTCTGTGGATGGAGGTAAAGCTCTCTGAAGATGCTTTCTCTCTCTTCAACCAGAGGCATGTCGAGGCTTGTGATATGGAGATAGGTAATCGAGATGTAGTAATCTTTTGGTGAGTTAATTTATGTAATCTTCTTTTTGTATAAGTTAACATGTTTTCAAGCATTTGAAATTGGAAAGACAAAATAAGTATTTTGATGCAATGATGTTTATTATTCAGGTTATTGATTAAACTTAAATAAATAAAAAATAGTACATTTTACCTCTTCGAGTTTACTTCATGGCAATTACTTCATTTTAGAGTTATTAAAAATTATGGATATTACAGAATGGTGAAATGGTGTTTCCCTATGGAAAATCAGGCCTCAAAAAAGAGGTTCCAAGAGTTCACTTGTCAAGGAACCATCACAAGTAAATACAAGGCTAGGCTTGACAATTGGTTCAAACACTTCAAGATAACTTTTGAAAATGAATGGTGCATCCCCAGACTTCTTCCCAATATCGTTATAGGCTATGTAGAGTTTGATGTTATGCAAAACTACTATTTTTTGAAGGTTCACTTAAAGGATGGTAACATATTTCCATGGGTAAAACTTCCTTATGGGTTCATAGCCACCTACTTTGTAAATTCCTTGAATCAGATCTCAAATGTTGTGAATGTTATGTAGAAAAGAGTGATCTAGCCTAAGATGTTAAACTAGGTCACACTCTCTTCTATAAACATTGGGGCACAAACTGATCTTGGCTTCTACCCAATAAGGAGAGCCAAACTACAGGGGTTCTACCCTTTTTTGTATATAGATGAGTCAACCAAATTCAACCAAGATCGATCAGGCAAGCTAGGGCAAATGGCCAAACCCTAGATGACAAAGATTGACTTATAACTAAAAGACGGAAACAGATCTCAGAAAACCAAAAGCACAACAGAGATCAGGGAACATCTATAAGAACCTAAATCTAGGAGCAAAAATGTCAAATACTAGGGTGCTTGGGCACCCTAGACCCTAATTAGGGTTTTGCAAAATCTCGAGATATCACCAAACCTGTACATGCAAGCTCTGTCTTCTTCCTTAAAATCACCTTGAGAAACCTGTTTCTCCAACCATAAGAGGTAAAATCCTAGTTGCTGAAGATAGCTCAAGATCATACACCAACAAGGAGAGTGATGAAGAAGTCTTGAAACTTCCTTCAAGACCTGCAAACAAACTTCAATAGCCTTCACAAGTAGACAACACTTCTAAGCATGAAAAACACGTTAGCATAGAACACAATATGAGAGCAAACTTGCCATTATCCATCTAGGTGTAAAATGAAATACAAAACTTCTTTATATATGCATTCCCGTGCACTTACAACAAATAAAACACAATAGAGTCGATAGGTACAAACGCGGACTAAAGATCCCAACTGGGAGCAGGGCGCTCAGGTGCCCTGGGCTTTTAGCCCCACAAACTCTGAGGAGTGTCAAATGCCATGGGCTTAGTCCAGTCCTAAGTTTATTCTGTCGGGTTTATTCATCGAGATTGATATTTCATCATTTTATGCACAAAACGGTGTTAAAATAGGTCATGATTAACAAAGGCAACATTTTAGGTCCAACCAGGTGCTAAACTAGGTGTAAAATGCTAGTGTACACATTTTACGACATAACAGTGAAGATAAAAATTGATGATAAGTACATAGATGTGGATACTCATTTGTTATGCACCACATATTTCTACCATAGAAAGAGCACATATGTGGAGAAATTTGAGTCTGATGCAACCTAGATAGACCCACAGATAACCATTGTGGTGAACAACACTATGCAAAAGTTATTTTACCACCTCAAACCAAAGAGGAAAGATGGGAGTGGCAAATGTGAGGATGTGGATGGGTTTTCAAGCATCCCAGTGAAAATGAGACTCAAACAAAAGGGGTCAAAGAAGAGGTAGAGGGAAGAAAATGTAGGTTTAGATATAAAGGAGTTAGGGGAAGAAGGGTTGAATGAGGAAGAGGGTGTGGAAGAAAAAAGGAAGAAAGTACAATAAATAATTAAGATCTTGGAAAAGGCATTAGATGGAGAGGGTGTTGATAACTGAGAGGGGGGGGTGAATCAGTTATCCTAATTATTTCTTCTTTTGAACTTTCTTATTAATCAAAGCAGTATTGAATCAAACAAACAAACATTACCATGAAATGAGAAACACATGACATAGTATTTTTGACGTGGAAACCCGGTTAAGGGAGAAAACCACGGGGTGATTAACCCAAAGATTATTCTCTATTAGAAGAATAAGGTATTACAAAAATGGCACTTGCCAATTAGGGCTCACTGCCCGAGCACACTGCTCACAAAGAGGCACACTACCTACAAGGAGACGCACTGTCTACAAAAGAATGTTATACAATACTTGAACTAATTGGAAGCATCTACATATGCTAGAGTTCAGTTCTGGTTAGGCTCAGTATACTGATCTGCTGCACTTCATCTTTCCTCTACTCTTTATTCTGCTTTCCTTTTACATACCGGATCTTTCTTACTGCTTCTACACTGCTCTACACTTAGTCGCATACACCATACCACAACTACACTTTTCACAATAAAATCCATCCTCTATTTATATCCGCACTACTGATTTCATTATCTTTCTAGTCGGCACCTGGAATAGTCTATCTTCTCACAAACTCTGTTCTGTCGGCTGAATCCTTGCATATCAAGTAATGCGGATCAAGAATATACTTGTAGATGTCATTAATCATGTCAGCCAAACATGATTCATGCCTTCACAACCTTTACCATCAATAGTAACACATCCGAAAAATAGTCTGATACTCTATCAGTCAGTTCTTCCTCTGTTCTCACTATCTCTCAGGAATCCGGTACTCAACTATTCATATCTTTTTCCTTGTCCATCACCGGAGGCTAAATCCTTGGAATATACCACTCAAAGTAGTCCTCTTGACTTCCCCAAATCCGCACTGCACCAAGACACTTCCTCTGAGAGATCCGGACCAATCTGTCGGACCTTGCCACATGCTCTATTCTTGTTCACCGGACCACAACAATCTTCATTCTGACTTCCGATAGAGACACACCATGACTTGCGGATATGTGGGATGACCTTTGTTGCCATCAATGACAACAACCATGAATACATATAGTGTCTCTTGCCAACAATCTCCCTCTTTGGCATTGATGGCAACACTTAGTGAAAAATGACTAAGTGTTTACACTGTGCTCCCCCTTAGCTGATGCTCTATCTTTATATACAATTTTCGGAACTCCTCCTTAGTTGGATTCCTCATTTTTCACTGTTCCTCACTCCCCCTTTGACATCAATGGCAAAGGGTAGGGTCCGCACACCAAAATTTTCAAAAATTTACTAGACTTAGCCGCCTATTACATACTCACATAAACTAAAGAATGTTTGCAAAGGATGTCTTCAATTGGATCAGTTCAGTAGCCCAACTTTGCTTCATTCTATCCAAAATTGAAATGTGACCACTCAACAAAAATGCAAAAGCTTCTGCCCTCTTGAGATCTGTCGAATCATTTGTTTGGGCAGTAGTTTGAGCATCACTGATGGCCTCATGCATAGTTTCTAACTTAGGGATTATAATTCCTCTAAGTTCTCCCATCCGGTTAGTTATATTCTTCCTTTCCTTCTCAAAGTTCTTTATTGCATTTGTGATTGCAATAGTTTGACATTCTTGATTGACTATGGAGGAAGAGAGAGGATCAAAACTTTGAGACAAACTTTGTAGTTTGTCTTGTTCCTCTTTTATTTTCTTATCAATTTCTACTGTTGCCTTTGACCAGGAGATACAAAATTTGTAAATGTCACCGCCACCTTTAAGAGCATTTTCTAAGCTCTTTATTCCAATACTCATATTTCTCCTATCATTAGAGATTAATCCTAGTACTTCTGAAAATCTTTTATCCAAAAATTCCTTCCGGACCTTTTCTTCAGCTGATTTTTCTAGAGAATCAAAATGTGTATCAACACTGCTGACTAAGGTTTTGAGATTACCGGAGGCTGTCAGATCTATCTGGACTGATGGCATAATCTTTTCAAGCACTCTGGAAGCAGCCTCTATCAACTCACAGTCTTCCATATGAGACTTTAGGAGTTTTTCATTTGCCTTAGCATTTGCAAATGAAGCTATCTTCATTGTCTGTACCGGAGAGAGGGAGTCAAAGTTGAATGGACCTTTTAGAAGCTCTGGTTCATCAATCTCTATTGTTTCTTGGCTCAGAAATTTTTGAATAGTTTGTGCAGTGTCTCTTACCGGAGACAGATGTTTCTTCTCTTCTACAGTTTTGTCCTTTGGAGTCTTTTCTCCTTCCACATTCTTACCACTTTCAGTTGTGGTTTTCTCTATTGGAATCTTCTCTTTCTCTGCATCCTTGGTGCTGTCAACCTCTTTTTCTTTTACTGCTACTTCTTTCTCCTGTAATTTCTCTTCTTCTTGGGATCTGGTGACTGTAGGGGAAGCCGGAGGAGAGATGTTAGTCTGTTCAAGGGCCACTTCTTTCGGAGCAAATGCTTCCAAGTCCACAGCTATTTCTGCACCTAAGTCCTCTACAACAGGAAGATTAAACCTTTTGAAGGCCTTCCGGAGGATCTCTTCTATCTCTATGGCCACCTCGTCAGTCTCACCAAGCATGAGTTGATTCATTCTTGCTTTACTCCTGAACTCATCTTTGCAGTCTTTGAATATTATGTTCATTGTCTTGGGATCAATTTGAGGATATAGCTGAATAGCTATCTGCTCCTGGATCTCAAGATCTTTTGCCTGAGCATTATTCTTTCTTATTTCTAATTCCTTTTCTAGGCTTTTAGGAATTAGAGATATGATCTCAATGAAAGCCTTATTATATATGTTCAGATACTTGATTGTGGCTTCCTGCAGAATCTTTTGGTCAGCCTCATTGTAGTCATCATAGAATTCAGTCATTGGTTGAAGGTTTCCATCCACCGTGACTGACTTGATTACACTCTCTAGAGACAGGGTGGGCTTTTCAACAAATACCTCTGCCATTTCTTCCTTGTCTTGGCCTGTGGAGGGTTTACCAGATCCTTTCTTCTTCTGTTTCTTTATTTCTTTTACCCCCTCATCTGATTCTATTTCCTCTTCATCTTTCTGACTTGTGTAAGCCCTTGTGGCTTTTATTTTAGATCTTTTCTCTCCTTTACCAGATGTCTGACCTTCCGATTTTGACATTTTTGAGCCTTTGGTTGTGACAGGTGTAGATCCCTTTGATGATCTGGTCCGGGTTGAGGTTTCCACCAGAGTACTTTTCTTGCTTTTCTTTTCTGCATCTTTCTTCTCTTCCTCAGCCTTTCACCTCTTTTCCCGGTTGACATCAAGTGCCTCCTTTGGGATGCCTAGGCCTGGAGCAATATGCTCTACTTATTTTCTCACCTTCCTCTTGATCTTCGGTTCTCTGAGTTCAACATGGATTTTTATACTTAGTTCCTCAAATGTTCCAAACCTTTCTGCCTTTGGATCTTTAGGCTGACTGAGCATGTGTTGAACATGCAACTCCACTATCTGTTCATCCACTTCATACCCCATGGGCATGATCCACACAGTTCTTGGTTCTACTGCCTCCATTAGACACTGATCTGTTTCTACCATAAAACATACTGTGTCTTTGTACTTTTCAACAAGAGATTGGGGTATTCTTTCTCTTGCATGCATTATGCTCTAGAAGTTCTTGAAATATCCCCATAGAGCTGTTTTTCTTGCTTTGGCATCCCCAAGTCCATGCAAATAATCTCTGATTTGGATGGCAACTGGTCTGTCATTCTGCCATATCCATCCACTGGATCTGGGAAGCTCATTCATGTAATAAAAGAAGAGACAAAGGATCAAATTGCCATACTTGAAGGAGTTTTTCTTGTCCTTCTTGATCTTCTACAGATTTCCAAAAAGTTGGTTTACAAGAAGCTCACACAAGTCATAGTCTACATTCTCCTTTAGCATTTGATAAGCTGTGTAAATTGCAGTTCCCGGTACTGAATTTTCCCTACTAGAGTGATAGATCTTGTAACCAATTATCATAGATACAAATTTGACATCCGGTTCAGTGATGTCTTCAACTGTCATAGCTCTCTTATCAAACTTAGATCCGGTTGCATCACTAATTGTCTGATTTTTGACAGACTTGAGAACAGGTAATCCACCGGATGAGTGCAAACCGGTTACAACCCTAATTACATCTTTGGTGATCTTGAAGGGCTTGTTCAACCATAGGAAGTTGTCATGCACTCTACTTAGTACATACCGGACCCATTCATCTTCTTCAAAACAGGGGAAATGGATGCACTGTGCAAAGTGTTTATCCTGGATGGCTTTGTACTGAGGTTTAATCTCAAAGGAGTCATCTATCAACTGTTTTTGATAGATATCCATCAATTTTGATTCTCCAAAGTCTTCAAAATTTGCATGAATGTAAACCCTAATGTCCTCCGTATGTAATACACCATGCGGAACACTAGAGAAGGCTCCTAGTGGATCTACCTCCAAAGATTTGTATGGATGTTTCTTGAATGTGGGGCGAGGTCTATCAGAGATCTTAACTATATTTAGAGTAGCCATTTTTTTTAAAGATTTGCAGTGAGATATTAAAAACGGAAAATACCTTATGTGCCTTCAGTTACACGGAGTGGTTGAATTGATTTCTGTATGTAACGACTTTTGCAGGAGATCTTTGGTGAGTTTGATGAATCTTGTTGCAGAGCTCCACTTTTCCCTTCTTCTTGAGTGCAGAATGAGCAAGTGATTTATGAGAAATCCCTTATATTGCTCTACAAACCCTAATATCTGATGGCAATAAATGCTCGACCTACATTATTCCAGTTTGCCTTATTCAGATAATTTGGAGTACCGGATCAGTCTTGATCTATGAACATCATGTGGATCTTCCAATCATGAACAAATCAAGATGACACATTACAAGAACATCCCAAACACTCTATCCAATCCGCAGAATAAGACAATGCACTTCTGGATCTCTCTGGACCCTTTCGTAATCCTCTATCATTCCGGAGCATCTCCCGGAACAGTTCTTACTTGATAGATCACAACTTCTTTACATCTTCATGCGGACCTCTAAAATCTTATCTGGATCATATCAAGACTTATATCTTCAAACCCTTTACTCCGCATCTTGTGCCACATCCGGCACCACTTGATTGGCTGGGGGAATAGGATTTTCTTTGAGTCTCCCCCTGAGCCAGAGCTCACTTTTTAATTTCTAGAAGAAATATCAGCACCAGAGTCTGGTGCGGATCCAACCTCTACATTCTCTGAACTTTTCTTTACCCAAATCTTGTTCATCTGATTCCTAACTTCATCTGCATTCATCTTTTGTTTACCCTTGTCTTGATTCTGATTATACACCGGACCTCTTTTGTCCTGATTCTTGCTTCTGCAGACTTTTGCATTATGACTGGACCTATTACAGATTTGGCAAATAATATTTCCTTGCATATTTGACTGATAACCTCTTGATCTGCATTGATTAGCCATATGACCTACTCTATTGCATGCAAAGCATCTACCAATGAATGATTTGTTTATTTGCATATTTCTGCATTCATGAGACTTGTGTCCATACCTTTTGCAGTTAAAGCACTGTCCGGAGAAGGATGAATTAGTCTAATTCATTCTCTTTCTGCACTGATTAGCTTTGTGACCAAAGTGATTGCAGCTGTGGCAGTATGCATTGAAGGATGGATATCTTTGAGCATTGGGCTGTCTTACCGGAGGTCTTCTAGGCCTATTCCTTGGATTTTCTGATCCAAAATTCTTTTGACCGGATCCGGAGCTTTCTCCTTTCTCATATCCCAAACCATACTTGTCATCTGTCCTTTTTTGACTTCCAAGAAGTACTTCAAGTTGGGCAGAACTTATCTTGAATTTTTCTTTATATTCATTTGCTGTTTGAAGATCTCTTTTGAGAGAGATAATTTGATCCTCAAGTTTTTCTTCATTGTCTTTGGCATCTTCAAGATTAGATTCAAGATGTCTGATAATCATGTCCATCTGGTGGCATTCTTCTGATTTCTCTTTAAGAGATTGTCTTAGATTGTCTTCAGCTTTTCTTTTTTCTTCAATCTCTTGAGTAAACTTTATAGCTCCTGATTCCATTTCATGTCTTAACATAATGACTTCTTTTGATAACTTTTCACATAACTTGGTTTTCTCAGTCAGTTCTTCATTTGTATTGCTTTCTTCACTTTGTCTTGCCAATAGTTGGAGCGGCTCCTTTCTCTTTTTCATAGAGAGACTTAATTTGTCCTTTAGTTCTCTCATGAATTCATCAGCCTGTTTGAGTCTTTCCTTTAATTCATTGACTTCAGAGTTTGACTGTTCAAGATCCTCAAGGGCAGTCTTGAGTTGCTCCCTTAAACCATATGCATCCATTTGAACTCCCAGATCTTCCTCAAGCTGTTAGGCTCTATTAGGAGGAACTTAGCTCTGATACCAATTGTTGATAACTAAGAGGGGGGGTGAATCAGTTATCCTAATTATTTCTTCTTTTGAACTTTCTTATTAATCAAAGCAGCATTGAATCAAACAAACAAACATTACCATGAAATGAGAAACACATGACACAGTATTTTTGACATGGAAACCCGGTTAAGGGAGAAAACCATAGGGTGATTAACCCAAAGATTATTCTCTATTAGAAGAATAAGGTATTACAAAAATGGCACTTGCCAATTAGGGCTCACTGCCTGAGCACACTGCTCACAAAGAGGCACACTGCCTACAAGGAGACACACTGTCTACAAAAGAATGTTATACAATACTTGAACTGATTGGAAGCATCTACATATGCTGGAGTTCAGTTCCGGTTAGGCTCAGTATACTGATCTGCTGCACTTCATCTTTCCTCTATTCTTTATTCTGCTTTCCTTTTACATACCGGATCTTTCTTACTGCTTCTGCACTGCTCTACACTTATTCGCATACACCATACCACAACTACACTTTTCACAACAAAATCCATCCTCTATTTATATCCGCACTAGTGATTTCATTATCTTTCTAGTCGGCACCCGGAATAGTCTATCTTCTCACAAACTCTGTTCTGTCGGCTGAATCCTTGCATATCAAGTAATGCAGATCAAGCATATACTTGTAGATGTCATTAATCATGTCGGCCAAACATGATTCATGCCTTCACAACCTTTACCATCAATAGTAACACATCCAAAAAATAGTCTGATACTCTGTCAGTCAGTTCTTCCTCTGTTCTCACTGTCTCTCAGGAATTCGGTACTCAACTATTCATATCTTTTTCCTTGTCCATCACCGGAGGCTAAATCCTTGGAATATACTACTCAAGGTAGTCCTCTTGACTTCCCCAAATCCGCACTGCACCAAGACACTCCCTCTGAGAGATTCAGACCAATCTATCAGACCTTGCCACATGCTCTGTTCTTGTTCACCGGACCACAACAATCTTCATTCTGACTTCCGGTAGAGACACACCATGACTTGCGGATATGTGGGATGACCTTTGTTGCCATCAATGACAACAACCATGAATACATATAGTGTCTCTTGCCAACAGAGGGAAGATCCACATTCCAAGAGGAATAAGAAGTGGTCCACTCACCCACTCATGATGCCTTTAATCAATTAAAATTGGGATCTAATGTAGATATGAAGCAATACATTAAAAATGTGTCAGATTCTGGCATGTAGGGTCGAGAAGAAGAAAAGGGGCATGAGACAATTGACGTGACTCTTGACCATGAAAGGAAGATTAGGATCCCCTGAAGGAGCCTCTAGAGATTGAAATAGAATAAACTATAGGCAACAAAGAAGAAGAATACAAATATGAAAAGGTCAAAAAGGAGGGAGATAGATCTCCTAGGCAAGAGAGAGGGATCCCAATCCTTGAAGGGATATCATTATGGTTTAAGTAAAGGAGGGATAGAGGAAGGAGAGAATAGGTCAAGAGGCCATGGGTCAAAGAAATACATGGTGATGACGAGTGGGTTTTATGTGCATGTTACTAACATGGCATCCCTACCAAGGAGCTATATTTATGGGACTTGATGGATCAAGGGGGTGCCCTACTAAGGACCTACTTGGAATTTTCTTTTGCCCTAGAAACTTATACTAATGTGTTACATCCCCAATTTTTGTATTGCTATACTTTTACTTTTTACTTGGACATAAGTAAATTTATTATGATGTTTAGATTGATGACAAGGAAAAACATGGATTATATTAAATGTCATTTATTGAAATCATAGAAATGATTATGTTATTATCAATTTAATATTTGTATTATGAGATTTGATTTATTAGTTGAATTAATTGAATAATGATGCACTGATCACATATTGTTTGATGACAAGTGAAACAGGATTCCAGGTTATCAGATGGATCTCAGAGAAAAGAGAGAGAGTATCTTTCCAGGAGAGAGATATAGACCTCGGGTTATGAGTGATTTATTTGCCAAACCAAGTTATATAAGTTTTTAACAAAAATGTGAACCAAGGTGTCGTAAGAGGTAAGATTTGTCTTGTCAGTTTACTTCTAAACCTAATCAATAGGTAGTCGATATTGTTTTCAAATCTTTCTAAGTCGTATTAAGTCGTCTTAGTCGTTAATAATGTAAATGACATCATTTGAGTTTGATTTATAACTATTTATGTTTAACATAAATATTATGCCGTTATTGTCGTAAATTGTCATAAAATGATTGTCTTATTAATATTATTAAGATATTTTACATGTTATAAATGATTCTTAAACATTAAGATGTTTTCATCAAAGTTATTAATGTAATGTTAGAAAATGTCCCCTTGGGGGCTTTTCCCTCATAAGGTTTAGCTCCCGGGTCTTTAGAGTGCATTTAGGACATTTTAGTTCATATTTTAGCATCCCAATGGAATGAGACCTAAGTCCCATGACAAATAGGACCTGGGAGGACCCCTTGAGATGTACCCTGCCTAAAATAGGGGGGGAGGACTTGGGCACACGTGCCCTAGTCCTGCCCTATTTTAGGGCAGCCCCAATTTCTAGGTGTTGGTTAGTGACTGTTATTGGGTCCCTTTTCTGACATGGTAAGTTTGAATTTCAAATACCTTAGCGGGAGTGCTTATAGATGCATATATAAACATATGTAGGCATTCATTTGTAAACTAGATTGTTATTGTAAACTCTAGGCATTCTCAAGGTGATTCAAGGCTTTCTATTGTGTTGCAAGAGCATACTTGTGTGTTTTATGTGTTGATATTTGCAAATTTGAGCATCAATTCCTTCATGGCATGAAGAGCATCTTCCTCCATGAAAACTTCACTACAAGGTGACATATCATTGTGTTTTTATCATTGATTCCTTTAGTTTTTAGCCTCTGCCTCACAAGGGCACGCCATCTTTATCTGACAATGGTGTTCGGAGACTTAAGTGTCCTTTGGGGTTTGACTGAGGCAAACCTCTAAACACCACAACCCCCAAACCAAGTCTTGTGATTGAATGTTACAGGTATTGCATCCAGGAAAAGTGGAGTTGCAGGAAGGCTGGGAAGACATCAGGGATTCAAGAACTGAAGAAAAGATAGACAAAGGAGCACTTTTGGGACTAAGGCGCTCGCTCCAGTGTCCTTCACAGATAGATTCTGGAAAACAAAAGCTACATGGTTGATCAGTGTCTGAAGGAGGTCTAGATTCCCTGAAAAAAGTAGGTACCTTGGACTTGGGTGCCTACTCCAGTGTCCCTGATTGTTCTGCTTCAAAACCCCAAAAATAGGTATTCTGTAATTTGGCATTTTACTCTCATCTGTAAGAGCTTTTTCTGTAATTCATTAATTTATTGTTGTATTTGTGTAATTAGGGTTTTAATGGTCAATTAAGCATAGGAGAAGGAAAAATTGATAATTAATTCCCTAATCCAATCTTCCCCTCATTTGTAAGTGACCTAGGGTATGATAGTGCTCGCCACTCGACCTTACATTAACAAATCCAATTTTACCCTAAACATTTTGGTGAACCCGTGTCTTTGAACTTAAATTGAAACTTGTTAAGTGTTTGTTTGTAGATTTGGTGTGATTTCATTCATTCATATAGGCATTTAATTTATTGCATTGAGAAATTTTCAAAAAAATTGAAAAATTGGAAAAATACAAAAAAAATGCATTGTTGGGCTTACTAAATTGTATCAATTCTTTCTAATTATTTCTAATTCATGATTTTTTCATCAGATCTAATATAAACTACATAAAAATTCAAAAATTCAAAATCTTGCTTTGCATTTTCATCATTTAATTGCTAGGGTTTTGTGGAAATTTTGACTTTTTTAGATAACCTAGTAATTCCCAAATCTAGGGTTTGTAGGAAAAATCTTTAATCAGATTTTTATAATAATTTTAGAGGCTCATTCAAATTTTCATTTGGCTATAGTCTTGCATTTTAGTGTGAATTTTCATTTAAATTTAAATTATTTGCATTTTTGCATTGAAAATTTCAACAAAAACTAGCAATTTTGGTGCATTTTCATTAAATTTGCATGATTAAGCTTGAAAATCATTTTCAGATCTAAGATTATGTAATTTCTATTAAAAATTAGACTTCAAATCATTCTCATAGCATTTTGTTCAAAAATCTCAAACCTAGGGCTTCGAAAACAACAATTTTCGCTAAAATCGGCCTTATCGACTCTCCAAACTTGCACTGTAGGTGTGTTGTGAAAGATATTTTTGCATTAATTTTATGTTATTAGGGTAATAATTTTCTTCCCCTCATAAAAAGATTCACAACACCCTTTTAATGGGCTCTTGTAGTGAAAATTCGGTGAAAAACTACACATTTTAGCTATTTTTGCCCTAGGGTTTGGCCTAGTTTGCACTCCAAGCGTGTTGTGATCAATTTTATGGATTTAGGTGACTGATATTACTAATGTTATTCACTATACCTCCTAAAATTCCTTACAACACCCCTTTTTCTAGGTCTTGGAGTTGAAAAATTGTGAAAAAATTGCATAATTTGTTATATTTTCACTAGGGTTTTACCTTAAGTGACGCTATAATCATGTTGTGTTGGGTATTTTTTCATCAAGTGGCTATTATTTCTGATATTATTTTCTTTCCATCATCATGTTCCTCACAACACCCTTTGTTATGCTCTTTTGCATTAAATTTTGGTGAAAAAAGTGCTCATTTTGACATATTTTCACTATATTTTGACTTGGCATTATCTTGGATTTGCATCAAGAGTGTGTTGAGAGTGATTAGATTTATGTTTTGGACTGATATCAGACATTTAAATTTCTTCCATTGACTTAAATCCTTACAACATCCTTTGTTTCATTCACTTGCATTGAAAAGTATCAAAAAATCAAGCATTCTGGGATGTTTTTGCTCTTGTCTTTTGCACCGATTTTGAAAAGATTTCAAAATATGATCTTACGTTGGAATGGCACCTTCATGTCATTTATCAATGGTATCTTTACATGCAGTTATCAAAGATCTTGATTTTGACCAATTTTTAATCCTCGTGGGTGAACATCCTTTGATATTGGAATATTTAACCAAATTCAACTCTAGGAACACTCATGAGAAAGATGAGAGTAAAAGGCCTTTTTCTACTATAGAGTATGATGATGCTGCTGATGTACCTTCCTTTCATCCCACTGCTCTCCCTAGCCAAGATGTAGCATTAGTGGATGAGAAAAGGTCTCTCATATTAAATCCTTTAGGGATGGATATTGGGTGCAATCAAGAGGGAAACAATGTTAATTCAATAATTGTTAATAGACTTCATAGAAATATTCCTAAAATGATTATCTGAGGGGCACTTAGTGCACCCTCTTGCTTAAAACTAGTGATTATAGTTCAAGGTGTTCAAAATGTGTTACAACAACCACACCACAATATGATTGCTCACACATACAACACCCATAATAACAAGCAAAGTAACCAAGTGCCGCATGTGCCTGTCTCTCTTCCATGTTCTCAACCTATGCTCCCTCAACCATCTCATCTTACTCATAAAAGTGGTCAAGAGTATGATCTTGTCAAACATCTTCGCACTACTCTGGCTAAGATCTCTCTTTGGGATTTAATACAAACATTGCCTACATACCATAGAATGCTCCAAGAATCTTTGCAAAAGGTGATTGTCCCACCTAATGCTAAGCCTAATGATGTAGCAGTCGTATTGGATAGTATGCATGTGACAAAAATAGATATTCTCTTTCAACCACAAGAATTATCGTCAATTGAAGTTCAAAACCAATATGATCCTCTTATAATCTTTGTCACAATAAACAGAACATTGGTAAAATGAGTTATGATTGACATTGGATTAGCTCTTAATGTTTGTAGCATTGACCTACTCGACAAAATCAAGGTTGACAAATCACTAATCACACCAAATGGCATTAGCATTCGTGGCTTTGATAATGTTGGATGACAATCTGTGGGCACTATAACTCTACCTATATAAGTAGGACATGTGCTTGTACCTACCCTGATTCATGTCATGCCTTGTTCTTTATCTTACAACATGATTCTTGGTAGACCTTGGATTCATGCATTGGGGGCAGTTCCTTCCACCTTGCATCGTTCAATCAAATTTATATTCAAAGGTAAACTTCATACTATTCATGCCGATCCTGAACCAGATAATTGTCTACACATTAAAAAACAACAACTAGTTTACAATCATATGAGCTTAAACACTTTACGAGCCGGTTCATCAAAGCTCTTAGCCACGAATGATGTTGTGAAAAATTCTATACCATCGAATGCAGTTATTGGTGATGATTAAGGTTCATTGGATTTTAATCCTTGCAATATAGAGGAATATAAAATTAATAGCCTTGACACATCAAAAGTGGCATCGATCTCACCTAAGAAATCTTTTGAAGCACCTAAGAAACCTAAAATCCACTTGGTAGAAAATAAAAATAATACCCTCGCTTATACTACGAATTATAACACCAATGAGGCTTCACCTTCTTCTAAGGAAATGACATCCCTTTATGGTCAAGGATTTAAAATCCTTTATAACACTTGTGAATATGAAGGTAAGGGATGTGGCGTAAATCAACAAGGAATCCGAGTACCTATAGAATCTGCTTCAACACATTACTCAAGCGGCATTGGATATAATCCTTTTAAAGACAAGAAAGCCTCTCGTCGTCCTACACTTAATGTTAATTCAACAAGATCAAAACAGCATGACAAATATCCTAGATATGTAGGTTCTTAACTGTGGTACCCTAATAGGTAAGTATCTCTAACCCTTTATCTCTATTGTAATATGCTTCCCTGTGATGTGTTATATGTTGTTTAGGCCGCCTCCTGGAATGACCTCGGATTCTCCTGTAAGGTTCGGGATACCAAGAGACTGCCTCTGTTGTGACCTTCTTCTATGTGTATCATCATTCTTCTATATTGCTCTCTCTCTATAATTTCATTGTTGAGTGTTGTGTCTTACGGACATAGCATCATGGTTGGTGGGTTGGGGGCACCCTCCTACGTGACTGTCCCTAAGACACTTGTTTTCTCCTCTCTTATTTATTGTTTCCCTTCCTCTAGTGTTTCCATCTAGGAATTTGATGATGTTTCTGTCATATTTACAAACCTTAAACAATAATGCTACTCTATGCACCTTTGTTTGCCTTTGAATCTAGCCTTGGCAGTACTCGATTCAGAGAGCTTTGTGATATAGCCCCTGGTTATCCTTGAAATTTGAATTCGTTATATAACCTTGGCTCTTTGTGTGGTTAATCATATGCATTGATGTTGTTGTTTATCATGATATTGTAGACACTAACATGTTTCTTGCAAGGATGTGTTTGTGGGCACATTTGGTGATTGTAAAGTACATGTCACCTCGGGGGGGCATGGGCTTTGCAAAATTCGGTGTTCCCTTGTGTGTTTTCTTCCTACCTTAACGTGCTTGATATCAATAACTGATATCAACCACCTTAAGGTGGGGACATATAAGGTAAGTTATCTGTTATAGATGTTAGCAATATGTTTGACCTCAGATGCATAGACCTGCATCAGAGTAGTGCATCGTGCATCCTAAGTTTGTTTGTAATCAACCAATCAATCATATAAGCCCTCTACGGAGGCGGGATATCAAGAATATCCTTTTTCTTAAGCCCTCTGTGGAGGCGGGAATGGTGTATTTCTCATAGCAGATTGCATCATCCTATCATTTTCAAAAGTCCTCTATAGAAGTGGGGAGCGGTTCTGTGACTAACTCAACCCTTAAGCATGTCTTCATCGATTGTTGTGGCTAAGCCCAATTGTCGATGTGTTCCTGTAATGTGCCTGAGATGGTGATGAGCCTAGAAATAGGGAACATGCCATCGCTTGTCTGTCGTGTTTTCTTCGTGTCTTCAAGTGTGTGTGTTTTGGCATGCTTGTTTTGTATGGTGTGTTTGTTTCCCCATATGCATAGACCAACGCCTTGAGTAGTGCTTCATGCATTTTGGGAGGCTTTGTGTGTATTGCGTGTGTGTTGCCCCATATGCAGAGACTAGTGCCATTGAGTAGTGCTTCCTACATTTTGGGAGGTTTGTTTACTTTCCAGTACTTGCATCTGCATTTCATATATATGAGAAAAAGAAAAGAAAAGATATCATTTCTGTCTTCCATGCATTAACTATTTTCTCTGTCATGCGTGACTATAACTGTCTTCTCCATGTTTTGCATGCCTATTACTATTTTCTATGTGATTGGCGTGTCTTCTCCATGCTTGGTGTGTTTGTTGTGTTTGTGACCTTACTTTATGCATGTATGGGCCTCGTGTTCATACATACATTAAAGTGGGGGCTAAATGTAACATTGGAAAATGTCCCCTTGGGGGCTTTTCCCTCATAAGGTTTAGCTCCCGAGTCTTTAGAGTGCATTTAGGACATTTTAGTTCATATTTTAGCATCCCAATGGAATGAAACCTAAGTCCCATGACAAATAGGACCTAGGAGGACCCCTCGATCTGTACCATGCCTAAAATGGGGGGGAGGACTTGGGCGCCCATGCCCTATTCCTACCCTATTTTAGGGCATCCCCAATTTCTGGGTGTCGGTTACTGACCATTATTGGGTCCCTTTGCCGACACGGTAAGTTTGAATTTTAAATATCTTGGCGGGAGTGCTTGTAGATGCATATATAAACATATGTAGGCATTCATTTGTAAACTAGATTGTTATTATGAACTCTAGGCATTCTCAAGGTGATTCAAGGCTTTCTATTGTGTTGCAAGAGTAGACTTGTGTGTTTTATGTGTTGATATTTGCAGATTTGAGCATCAATTCCTTTGTGGCATGAAGAACATCTTCCTCCATGAAAGCTTCACTGCAAGGTGACATATCATTGTGTTTTTATCATTGATTCCTTTGGTTTTTGACCTCTGCCTCACAAGGACACGCCCTCTTTATCTGACAATGGTGTTTGGAGACTTAAGTGTCCTCTGGGGTTTGACTGAGGCAAACCTATAAACACCACAACCCCCAAACCAAGTCTTGTGATTGCAGGTTACAGCTATCGTGTCTGGGAAAAGTGGAGTTGCAAGAAGGCTAGGAAGACATCAGGGATTCAGGATCTAAAGAAAAGATGGACAAAGGAGCACTTTCGAGACTAGGGCACTCGCTCCAGTGTCCTCCGCAGACAGATTCTAGAAAATAGAAGCTATAGGGCTGATCAGTTTCTGAAGGAGGTCCAGATTCCTTGAAAAAGTAGGTACCTTGGACTTGGGCGCCCGCTCCAGTGTCCCTAACTATTCCGCTTTGAAACCCCAAAAATAGGTATTCTGTAAATTGGCATTTTACTCCACCTGCAAGAGCTTTTTCCGTAATTCATTAATTTGTTGTCGTATTTGCGTAATTAGGGTTTTAATGGTCAATTGAGCATAGGAGAAGGAAAAATTGATAATTAATTCCCTAATCCAACCTTCCCCTCATTTGTAAGTGACCTAGGGTATGATAGTTCTAGCCACTCAACCCTAGATCCTTCAATGTTAGGGTGAAAGGAGGATTTTAACATCTAAGCCACAAAAGATTAACAAATCCAATTTTACCCTAAACAATTAATATGTGATTATTGTCGATGGATTATGATGGGGAGACAAGTTCAACCCAATCACGATGTCTGTATCCCATGGTTTAATAATATGTTATTATTGAATAAACTATATCTATCTAATGTAATAGGCGAAGATATGAGGATTATAATTGATGTAATCAATTTATATAGATGCTTTTGCATCGTAAGAGGATAATACCTCTTAATCAATCGACGGCATTGAGGGAGTCATAAGCTAAAATACAGTAGAGTCTTTATAATTGTTAGTAGTGGATCAAACCACATGTAATAGTGGATTGAACCACCTGTATTGATCATTAAAAGATCAATTTTATATTTCTTTGAGTGTCGGCCTCATCCTTATGGGGATGACTATGTTTGCAAACTACCCAACCGAATGAACCATATGGCAGCCTTCCACAATTAACATGTGGACTTTTTCTTAAAAATTGATTTCAGTTTAAGACTGAGTCGCCAAGGACAGTTAAGAGGTCATTAAGTTTGCAACCAAATTACTATTAAGGGGTGAATTAAGGAAAATCTCAAGGAGTCATGCCTGGAAGATATAATGAGTAACAACTTAGCTGAGTGGGCAGTCTAGAATATTAAGTTAAAAATCTAGACAGAATAGAATATAGAGACAGGGAGGATCGAAGATATGCAGCGAAGTTTAGAGAGGGAATACGCAGTCTAGAGGTGTCGACCCTGTGTCTAGTTTGCATATCTCAGCCAACTGAAGTTCGTCTACCATCAGGTATTTCTTAGTTTATGCAAATCATGAGATAATCAAATAGATCTTTTAGTTTGAACATTGTTGTATCATGGGCAATTATAAGAGTTCTCCAGTAAGGTTAAACCTTATGTATTTGTGGTGTAATAGTCAAAAATTGTAATGTATCAACAATAGGAAAATGTAGTGAACATCTAAGTAAACTATGTTAATCTATCTCCATGATCGATGAGGACAATGAATGCAAATTGTTTGGTTGATTCTTGGTAAATCAAGTGAGTAGTATGTTACAGTATGCTACATCGACCATTTGATATTTTGTTTATAGCTCAATAATCATATTAATGCATTGAATAGAGGATAAGAGACCATCTTAGTAAGAGACTATCAAAACTGTTATTAGCTTTGAAAACAGTTCTCTAATCGAATAAGTTTGTAACAAGTCATTGGAATGATTATGAGATATCCAAACATTAGGCTCTCAAATGAATGAACCTTGTTTTCATATTCTCAACTTGAACCCTATAGTATTGAAGTTATATCGATTTAACATATTGTATTGTATAGATTATATATATGCATCACGAA
Organism: Cunninghamia lanceolata; assembly: GCA_027924645.1. Classification (NCBI taxonomy): domain Eukaryota; kingdom Viridiplantae; phylum Streptophyta; class Pinopsida; order Cupressales; family Cupressaceae; genus Cunninghamia; species Cunninghamia lanceolata. Next base: position 6,410,807 of record BSBN01000567.1, read on the forward strand.
TAATGTTATCTACCAAGAGAACTAGAATCATATGAAGTGTTAGTAAACTTTTGTGTCATATCTAAAGATAGTAACTTAGAGTTGCTAAGGAAAATGGAATAAGGTTATTATGAGAATCCCATTTAAGACTATTTGTCATTGTTATTCATGAAGAGATCCAACACAATGAAATAGGCTAAGTATACTAGAGAATGACCTTGTAAGGATATTTATACTCAAGGTATGTTTTGTTTATAAGCATTATCAAAGTTATTCTACATTCCTTTGTATAGGAGACATTATAGTATTCTTAACCTTGGTTAAATCAAGGGTTATTTGTAAATCTAGAACTCCTAGAAATAAGATATGGTTATATTATTATATCATATTAACAAGGGGTATTAGGGTACCCTAGAGTCGATTACCAACCAATTGAATGGTTATGACATATAGACTTGTTTTAGTCAAAAAGGTATGATTATCATGACTCATGGATTAAACTAATTCATGATTGAGTTAAGTAAGAGTTTAAACTGTGAGAATATGGCAGTATCCAAGTCGAGTACGGGTGGGTGAACACAACAACTACGTCATTATGAATGTCACTAATATTAAAACTTTGGCCAAAGTAATGCATTTGTTTTCTGCATGCATTGTGGGTTCACTGTATTCGGATTGCTCATCCTATCGGAAATCATACTTAGCTAGAGGGTATCTAGGGATGTATGGTTGATAGATTTGAGTAGAATACAACACTATGTACTCAGGAAAGGCAAATTACCACTGGTCACCTAAGGTCTATATTCCTCATGAAAGGTAGGGCCACTTCCTATGTGGAAGATGTGTGGGAGACCGTTGGTCTGTGGTTGGAGGTAAATCACTAGAAAGATGCTCTCTCTCTCCAAGCAGGAAACATGCTAGGACTTGTGATAAAGATGTCAGATATTTAGAAGCAGTATTTATTTTAAAATTGTTTATGCAATGGATCAATATTTTGTAAACATTGTAAATATGAAAGACAATATGGTTTATTGTACTTTGTAAAAAGAAATTTTGTAATTGTAATTACTTGATTACATGTTGAATAAAAGAAAAAATTTCTCTATCTCATTTTTTTTACCTTGTTAATTTACTCTATGGTAAATTTTTTGGTTTTACCTTGTTTTTAGAACATGGATGTTACATATGGTATCAGAGCTACCAGGTTCAGCACTAGGGCTGATGAGATCACTATGCTTGCCTGTAGTCAACATTATGTAGTTAGCTAATGTTTGAAAATATCTGTGCCAGGATGGTATGTTTTAAGAAGATAGCAAGAAAGTTTGTTAATTCGAGTCAACATTTCCTTAAAGCTAAAAGAGAATGTGAGGCCATTATTAAAACCTTTGAGGGAACCAATGATGAGAGTGACATTTGGTTGAGTGATACTAAAAATCTGGCAACTGCCTTAACTCAAATTAAGTGAGTGAGAAGGGTAGACAAAGAAAGAGTTAAGATCACTGCCAAAATTATAGATTATATGTTAGATGAGGAAACAACTATGGTTAGGCGAGATCCCCGCATACCCTCAACTATTGAGATCGTAGAAGTTAGGTCCGATAGTGAGTCAGAGGGTTATATACCTCGAGATTATGTATCTAAGAATGAGTCTGAAGGATATACTCCTCTTGAGCATGACTTTTGAAGTCATTTCTTGTATAAAAGAAGAAAACTCTTTACTTTTGAAATGAAATAAATAAAAAGAGTTGTTTTGTGCCAAACTATTGTTTAAATTGAGTATTATGTTTAGATTTAATGGGTTACATTATAATCTTGAACTAATGGATAACTCAATATTCTCAGGTGTGAGAAATCGATAAACATGGTGCGGACAAGAACTAACCAAGGAGAAAGTGAAGAGGAAAACCACCTACCAAATAATAAGCTGAACCAAATCATAACCATGCTTGAGGAAACCAAGAAATGATTGGGTGATTTGGAGAAGAAAGTGGATGACAAAGGGAATACTGAGGGAGGAGGTGAAAACTCTCATGGTGAAAGCAGAGAAAATCATGAAGATCAAAGTAAGAGTACTAAACCTCATAAAGAGGCAAGGGATAGATTGACCTTGGAGCTCTCAAAGGATATGAAGAAGGTTGTTCCACCAAAATTTGATGGGATAGAAACCAAAGATGTTGCAGAAGCTTGGTTAACAGAGATGGAAAAGTACTTCAAGATAAGAAATTACTCGGAGGTGACCAAGGTAGTATGGGGAGCATTCCAACTGGTAGGAGAAGCATCCACTTGGTGGATGAATAAAAAGATGGAATTGAATTTAAGCTCTCTAAGGGTAACTTGGGATGAGTTCGTGGAACTCTTTTGCAAGAGGTGGTTACCACAACTCTATTTTGATCAGAAATTGACTGATTTTTAGAATCTTCGCAAGGAGATATGACAGTGGTAGAATATGGGGAAAAATTCACTCGACTCCTGAAATATGTTCCACAGTATCAAAAGGATGAGAGATTCGGGATCAGAAAATTCATCATGGGCCTAAATGCTCAAATTGGTGGTGAAGTGGATGTACATGGTCCCACAACAATGGATCAAGTGTATGAGAAGGTGATCAAGCAAGAGCAAAAGTTGAAATCCATCTCGGCTTATCATGATAGAAGCTACAAGAGGTTTAATGGAACTCCTAACAATCAACCCTACAAGAAAAGATATGAAAAGAGTTATGATAACAAGAGAAAAGATAAAGGACCTCAGAAGAACAAAGGTGGATCTGGCAATGAGAAGAAGAATAGCAACTATAAAAGAAATGAGGATAACAATGGGAAGACTTCAGATAAGAAAGGACCCATTAGAGGATGTTTTACTTGTGGGGGCAACCACTATGCAAATCATTGCCCTAACAAGAATCAAAATGGTCAACAAAGAGGTACTGCACTACCTACTCAACAAGAAGCATTCCAGCAAAGGATTCGTGCATCTCTTGACAATTGTCAAGCCGAGTATCAAATCACACCCATTGAGATGATAGGTACTTTGTTTGGAGTCCCTATGTCTATTTTGATTGATATAGGAGACACAAAAAATTTTGTTTCTCCTAGAATTTTAAATAAATTTTCTAGAAAAGCTGGTTACATGTCCAAACCTTGGTCAGTAGAATATGCTAACTAATCTAAGGCTCAGGTAGAGCAATGTTTGGTTGAATCCAAATGGTGCAGGAGCACCCCGAGACATTGAGAATCTGAAAGATTCTATAACTATTCTATTTTGTCCAAATGTCATTAGCCGAGTAATCTTAAGTTTGTATATGTGTCAAGAAAAGAGTAAGAGAATGTAACTGAACTGTAGGAGTGTAAGTGAAACAGTAGAGGCGGTTCGCCTTCCATCTTGTAACTGTCAACGTGTGAGAGTCTTTAAATAGTTGAGTCTATTTGTTAGAGGATAGACAGGAGAGAGTAGAGTGAATTTGTATGTATAATTTCTGAGTAGAAAGAATAGAGAAATTTTGATGTTACTGGTCTAATTACAAGAGCTTCGATTTGGAGTCATTCCACTGGTTAAGATTTCTTCAAAATTAGTGGAATGACCTCCGTAGAATTAGATTTATTTATGTTTTGTAGGTTTCTATAGTTTTTATGTGTGTCATTCAGTTACAATGTGCATAGACAGTTAATGGTGTGAATTCTGTGTTGTATCATGAAATATGCATTTTATGAGTATATCGCATATGTATGCGAGAGCAGTCCGTGTGTATCCTGTAATTGGGTGTCGTAGATTGAATGGGTGAATGTACATTTCGTAAGATACAAGTATTGACTCGTAAGAGTGGTAAAGGAACCGGCCATAGAAAGTTAAGTATTAAATGTGCAAAGTTGAACCCATCAGCACATCGGAGTAGCAGAATGAAGTTCAATCGATGTCTAAAGTCTCTTCGATGGGTTAAGGTTCATCAGAGTATCAGCCAATGATAAGAGGTCACCACTGATAATAGAAGCCTTGCCGATGGTGAAGTGGTGTTAAGCATATCGGCGTAAGGATGGAATATCAGAAGGCGAAGAGTAAGTTTCACCAATGGTTGAACTAGTTAAAAGGTTCAATGGATTCAAAAGGTTCATTGGTTCAATGAGTTCAATTGGTTCAATGGTTCATTTGGTTCAAAAGTAAAAAGGAGTTCAACAAGTTCAATAGTTAATGTGGTTCGACGGTTCAGCCACTCCTGTAGCTCGATATGTGGTGTTGTTTTAGTTCAACTATTGGTTCAATGGTTCAACCACTACGGTGGTTCAATATATTTCAATATGTTTTGTTGTTTTGAGCATTTCCGCTGCTCGCCCTACATCAAAGTGGTATTAGAGCTAGCGAAAGCTTTGGGAGGAGGTGTTCTGTATTTTGATTTCTGAAGGCAGATGAAGAGTTAAAGTTTTGTTGGTGACCATTTTTAAAGACAGAGATTGCAGAAGGTATTTTAAAGGCTGACAAAGTTGTTAGACTATTGCAGGTGCTTGTTCCATCTAGCTGTAGAAGGAGGTTTCTGAGGTTGTGTGTGTGGGCAAACAAGATGAGGTCTGTTGTGACCATTCTCTAATGGAGATTAGGCTGGATAAGGGTGTAGAGAGAAACCACTGAGGAGAGAGTGGTAGGTGCATCACCAGAATCTAATGTTGGGTAGAATGGATGGTTTGGTGAGTTGGTATTGTGAAGCAGTGAGAAAGATGGATACCTGAAAGATGAAGCACTTGATGTTGCAACCTGAAGAGTACTCCACTGATGGGAGTAGAAGGAGCCTAAAGATGCTCTGAAATGATGATAGTTTGAATTTTGTTGGTTGGTTGGTCACCATTCTATTAATCTGAAGATTGGAAGCTTGAAGCTGAAGAAGATAAAGCCAGAAGAGATGCAGAAAAAGTTTTTTTTGTTGTAGGTACATTTCCAAGAGACTTGGCAATCTTTGTTGGTTGGTTGTATGGTGCAGGAGCACCCCGAGACATTGAGAATCTGAAAGATTCTATACATATTCTATTTTGTCCAAATGTCATTAGCCGAGTAAGCTTAAGTTTGTATATGTGTCAAGAAAAGAGTAAGAGAATGTAACTGAACTATAGGAGTGTAACTGAAATAGCAGAGGCGGTTTGCCTTCCATCTTGTAACTACCAACGTGTGAGAGTCTTTAAATAGTTGAGTCTGTATTTGTTAGAGGATAGACAGGAGAGAGTAGAGTGAATTTGTATGTATAATTTCTGAGTAGAAAGAATAGAGAAATTTTGATGTTACTGGTCTAATTACAAGAGCATCGATTTGGAGTTATTCCACTGGTTAAGATTTCTTCGAAATCAATGGAATGACCTTTATAGAATTAGATTTATTTCTGTTTTGTAGGTTTCTGTAGTTTTTATGTGTGTCGTTTGGTTACAATGTGCATAGACAGTTAACGGCATGAATTATGTGTTGTATCATGAAATATGCATTTTATGAGTATATCGCATATGTATGCGAGAGCAGTTTGTGTGTATCCTGCAATTGGGTGTCGTAGATTGAATGGGTGAATGTACATTTCATAAGATACAAGTATTGATTGGTAAGAGTGGTAAAGGAACCGGCCATAGAAAGTTAAGTATTAAATGTGCGAAGTTGAACCCATCGGCACATCAGAGTAGCAGAATGAAGTTTAATCGATGTCTAAAGTCTCTCCAATGGGTTAAGGTTCATCAGAGTCTCAGCCAGTGATAAGAGGTCACCGCCGATAATAGAAGCCTTGCCAACGGTGAAGTGGTGTTAAGCATATCAGCATAAGGATGGAATATCGGAAGGCGAAGAGTAAGTTTCACCGATGGTTGAACTGGTTAAAAGGTTCAACAGATTCAAAAGGTTCATTAGTTCAATGAGTTCATTTGGTTCAACAGGTTCAGAAGTTCATTTGGTTCAAAAGTAAAAAGGAGTTCAACAAGTTCAACGGTTAATGTGGTTCGACGGTTCAGCCACTCTTGTAGCTCAATATGTGGTGTTGTTTTAGTTCAACTGTTGGTTCAATGGTTCAACCACTACGGTGGTTCAATATATTTCAATATGTTTTGTTGTTTTGAGCATTTCTGCTACTCGCTCTGCATCACCAAAGTTGACCTTCCTAGTTTCTCAACTGAAGTAAATCTATATGTAGCCCCCTTAGGTTCCTATGATGTGATCCTAGGAATGAATTGGTTATGGAAACATAGAGCTAAGGTTAACTATTTTTCAAAAATAGTTGAATGCTTAGATGATTTGGTGAATCTGACCCAATTCCAAGGGATTCAAAGAGAAGTTAAAATTAGAACTATCTCTGCCAAGCAATTAAAAAGGGCTAGAAGGAAAGGTCGTCAGTTGTTTGCAGTCAAAATGGAACAAGTGGAGGAAGGGGTAGAAAACCCTAGTTTATCTTTTGGGGAAAAGTATCCTTTTCTTTAGGAATTTTAGGATGTGTTTCCAGAAGAACTTCCAGGATTGCCTCCCAAGATGGTGTTTGATTTTTCTATTGATATTAAACTAGGATCTAAGCCTATATCAAAAGCACCCTATAGTATGACGACAACTTAGTTAATGGAATTAAAAGCACAATTACAAGAATTGTTGGCAAAAGGTTTAATCAGACCCAGTGTTTCACCTTGGGGTGCTCCAGTTATTTTTGTTAAGAAGAAGGATGGAACCCTTCATTTGTGTATAGATTATCGTATGCTTAATAAAGCAATGGTAAAGAACAAATATCCTTTGCCCCGTATTGATGATCTTTTTTATCAGATGCGTGAAGCTGTTGTGTTTTCAAAGATTGATTTGTGATCAGGATATCATCAGTTAAGACTGAAGGATGAAGATATTCATAAGACAACTTTTAGAACCAGATATGGACACTATGAGTTCACAGTGTTGCCATTTGGTTTGACAAATGCACCTGCTGCATTCATGAATCTCATGTCTAGTATATTCAGAGATTATTTGGATAAGTTTCTTTTAGTCTTTCTGGATGATATACTCATTTATTCTAAGAATGAGGAAGAACATCATCGGCACCTACAAATAGTTCTGCAAAGGTTAAGAGAACATAAGTTATATGGGAAACTAAGTGCACATTCTTTCAGAAGGAGATTCAATACCTAGGTCATATTATATCAGCTAATGGAATATCTGTTGATTCTATAAAAGTCACAGCTATTCTGGATTGGCCTGTACCAACAAATGTACATGAGGTGCGTAATTTCATGGGCCTGGCAGGCTATTATAGAAAGTTTGTTCTAAATTTCTCTAGTATTGCTAGTCCAATCACTTGCCTGCAAAGGAAAGGAAAGAGATTTGAATGGACAAACAAATGTCAGGAAGCATTTGATCTCTTAAAGGAAAAGTTAACTTCAGCTCCAATCTTGAAAGTTCCTCACCCCGAAGGACAATTTGAGGTAATTATAGATGCCTCGGGAGAAGGATTAGGAGTGCTTATGCAAGATGGAAGATTTATTGCATATGAGTCAAGGAAATTAAAATCTTATGAGAAAAATTATGCACTACATGATCTGGAATTGGCAGTAGTAACTCATGCCTTATAGATGTGGAGACATTATTTGTTGGGAAAGACTTTTGTACTTAAATCAGATCATCAAAGTCTTAAGTATATTTTCTCACAACCGCATTTGAATGCTCAACAAAGGAGATGGTTAGAATTGATATCTGACTATGACTTTAAGATAAACTACATCAAAGGAAAAGAGAATAGAGTAGCTGATGCTTTGAGTCGTAGAAGACATATAGCTTCTATTATTTCTATTCGCGGTAATTTCAAGGATTTGGTATTGCAAAATTTGTCTGGTGATGAGTTTTATGAGCAAGTTAAGTAGGCTCTAAAAGATAATCCTAAAGATCCAAGGTATGATGGTTTTTTGTTTGTGTCAGATGGTCTATTGAGGTATAAAGATAGAATTTATGTATCTGATTCAGCTGGATTGAGGGATTTAGTATGGAAAGAAGTTCATACTGCACTGTATTCGGGACATCCAAGAGTGACCAAACTTCTAGCGGATGTTAAACCTCTTTATTTCTAGAAAGGAATGAAGAATGATGCTACAAGATTTGTAGCAAGCTGTTTAGAATGTCAAAGGGTAAAAGTAGAGCATCATCACCCCGCAGGATTGTTATATCCACATGATGTACCAGAATGGAAATGGCAAGTTATTAGCATGGATTTTGTTCAAGGTCTTCCTATGTCAAGGAATAGATATGATGCCATTTTAGTGGTGGTTGATAAGCTCACAAAGGTAGCACATTTCATACCAAGGAATTTGACTGATGGAGCACTTGTGTTAGCTCGTAAATTTGTGCAAGAGGTGTTTAGATTGCATGGCTTCCTTGAAAAGATTATCTCGGATAGAGATGCGCGTATAACATCAAGGTTTTGGCAAACTTTGTTTTCTACACTAGGGACTAAACTCAATGTGAGTATAGCTTACCATCCTGAAACCGATGGGCAAACTAAGAGGGTTAACCAAGTCTTGGAAGATTTGTTGCGAATGTATTACATGGATCAGCCATATAAGTGGGAAGAATACTTACCACTTGTGGAATTTGCTTACAATAATTCATATCATTCTGCTATTAAGATGGCTCCATTCAAGCATTGTATAGAAGAAGATGTCGAACTCCTATAAGCTGGGATAAGCTAGAGGATAGGATTAGCATCGGGCCAAAAATGCTAGCTGAAATGGAAGAGAAAGTTAAGCTGATCAGAAAAAGATTGGCAGAAGCCAATGATAGGCAAAAGAGCTATGTGGATGCAAAACGTGTTCCAAGGCAATTTTCTATTGGAGAAAAAGTTCTTTTGAGGGTTAAACCTCAAAAAAGCTCTATTAAGTTTGGTAAATCTTCTAACCTAGCCCCTCGATATGTGGGACCCTTTGAAGTACTTGAAGTAGTCAATCTGGTTGCCTACAGAATTGCTCTATGACCAGTCTTATCTAAAATGCACAATGTTTTTCATGTGTCTTATTTGAATAAATATGTTGCAGGTAATAATATATTTTAACTTGGAATTCTTTACAGATGCAAGACCCAGGGGTGGTCACGATCGAGCCACTCAAGGTGTTAGAAATGCGCAAGCTCTACTTGCGTAATAGAGAGGTCTTGCAATGCAAGGTCCAATGGGACCAATATGCTGAGGAAAATGCACTACATGGGAGGATTACCATGAATTTTATCAAAAATTTCCTCATTTATTTAATAATGTTACCAGTTAAAAACAATGAATTTGCTTTTTAATTACTTTTTAATACCCTATATCATCAAGGACGATGAATCTTTAGGGGAAGGATATGTTACATCCCCAATTTTTGTCTTGCTATACTTTTACTTTTTACTTGGACATAAGTAAATTTATTATGATGTTTAGATTGATGACAAGGAAAACCTTTGATTATATTAAATGTTATTTATTGAAATCATAGAAATGATTATGTTATTATCGATTTAATATTTGTATTATGAGATTTGATTTATTAGTTGAATTAATTGAATAATGATGCACTGATCACATATTATTTGATGACAAGTGAAACAGGATTCTAGGTTATCAGATGACTCTCAGAGAAAAGAGAGAGTATCTTTTTAGGAGAGAGATATAGACCTCGGGTTACAAGTGATTTATTTGCCAAACCGAGTTATAAGTGTTTAACGAAAATGTAAACCAAGGTGTCGTAAGAGGTAAGCTTTGTCTTGTTAGTTTACTTCTGAACCTAATCGACATGTAGTCGATATTGTTTTCAAATGACATCGTAAGAGGTAAGCTTTGTCATTTGAGTTTGATTTATGATTATTTACGTTTAACGTAAATATTACAATGTTATTGTCATAAATTGTCGTAAAATGATTGTCTTATTACTATTATTAAGATATTTAACGTGTTATAAATGATTCTTAAATGTTAAGACATTTTCACTGAAGTTATTAATATGTGATTATTGTCGACGGATTATGATGGGGAGACAAGCTCAACCCAATCATGATATTCGTATCCCATGGTTTAATAATATCTTATTATTGAATAAACTATATCTATCTAATGTAATAGGCGAAGATATGAGGATTATAATTGATGTAATCAATATATATATATGCCTTTGCATCATAAGAGAATAATACCTCTTAATGAGTCAACAGCATTGAGGGAGTCGTAAGCTAAAATATAGTAGAGTGTTTATAATTGTTAGTAGTGGATCAAACCACATGTAATAGTGGATTGAACCACCTGTATTGATCATTAAAAGATCAATTTTATATTTCTTTGAGTGTCGGCCTCATCCTTATGGGGATGACTGTGTTTTCAAACTGCCCAGCTGAATGAACCATATGGCGGTCTTCCACAATCGACATGTGGACTTTTGCTTAAAAATCAATTTTAGTTTAAGGGTGAGTCACCAAGGATAGTTAAGAGGTCATTAAGTTTGCAACTGAATTACTATTAAGGGGCAAATTAAGGCAACTCTCAAGGAGTCGTGCCTGGGAGATATAATGAGTAACGACTCAGCTGAGTGGGCAGTCTAGAATATTAAGTTAAAAATCTAGAGAGAATAGAATATAGAGGCAGGGAGGATCAAAGGTATACAGAGAAATTTAGAGAGGGAATAGGTAGTCTAGAGGCGTCGACCCTGTGTCTAGTTTGTATATCTCATCCAACTGAAGTTCGTCTACTATCAGGTGTTTCTCAGTTCATGCAAATCATGAGATAATCGAATAGATCTTTTAGTTTGAACATTGTTGTATCGTGGGCGATTATAAGAGTTCACCAATAAGGTTAAACCTTATGTATTTGTGGTGTAACAGTCACAAACTATAATGTATCAACAATATGAAAATAAAGTTAACATTCTAAGTAAACTATGTTAGTCTATCTCCATGATCAATGAGGACAATGAATGCAAATCGTTTGGTTGATTCTTGGTAAATCAAGTGAGTAGTATGTTACAGTATGCTACATCGACCATTTGCTATTTTGTTTATAGTTTAATAATCATATTAATTCATTGAATAGAGGATAAGAGACCATCTTAGTAAGAGACTGTCATAACTGTTATTAGCTTTGAAAATAGTTCTCTAATCGAATAAGTTTGTAACAAGTCATTGGAATGATTGTGATATATCCAAACATTAGGCTCTCGAATGAATGAACCTTGTTTTCATATTCTCAACTTGAACCCTATAGTATTAAAGTTATATCGATTTAACATATGGGTATGTGCAGGATCATGATGGGCCAAACTATACCTCTAAGTGGCAATGAAAATAAAAAAAATCAGACTTTATCAAGTTCATGTGAAATTTTGAATGGATTATCTATACAATTTGAAAAAGATGTAAGAATGAAATTTGTAGAGAATTGAATCTAGTTTATAGGCTACTATTTTTTTTTTAAAAAAAAACTAAATTTACTTAGTGAAAATTGAATATTTCAATGAACAGCTATTAAATTTTTCAGAAAAAAATAAAAAGTGGGGTCTGTCCAGCCAACCTAACTATGAGTAAATATATATATATATATTTTTAAAATTTCAAAATAAGTAGAGGACTCATGTTTGGATGTGATGCATATTTATTTGAAATTTTTTTCTAATAAAATAATTAGTTATGATTTTTTTACTGTGACTTTTTTTAAAAAATAAAAAGTAATTTTCCAGCCAACCTAACTCGATAAAAAAAAATCAAAATTCAATTATTTTTTTTTAACCTATAGCCAGAAAAGCATAGAGTGTGACGCAGGTTTCGGATCTCAAAAAGGTGAAATGGCTTAAAAGTTATGGATGTTTTTCAATCAGTGTGTCCATCAGGATTTCAGAGACACAGTATATTGAAAATTATTAATAATTATTTAATAAAATGATAACCAAATAAATCTTATATTTTTAGAAAGCTAACAATTTTTTCTATAAACCCTTTTCATTTTATCAATTTTGCATAAAAAAAAAGTCGTCAGCACGAAGGGTGAAGTTCGAAGAAGAGACTGAAACATTAAAACACGTTACAATCCATAAAAAGTCAACAATCAAAATAGATATCCGTCTTGCTTTATTACCAAAGCAAGATGGATATCAGTTTTGCTTCGGTAAAGGCAACTCGAAATGGATATCCGTTCTGAAAACGGATATCCGTTTTCAGAACGGATATCCGTTTTGTTGATCTATGAAAAATTTTGTGCCATTGGTTTTGGATGAAGAGAAGCAACATATTTTGTACCATTGGTATTGTTTCACCGAAGATACAATCCATGGGTATATCATTTATGTATGCATGGACATTTTGTGTATATCCTGCTATCGTTTATCGTGGTTGTAAATGGTGAATGTACATGTCAAAGGATACAAAGGTTGACCGGCCATATCGAGAAAGTTGGGAAAAGATACGTTAGTTGACCGGTTATAACAAGTCATGTTATGTATAGGCTAAATCGAAGACATCGGACTGACAATAGTTATCGAAGAGACAAAGTTCCATTGAGCTGACAACATTGATCTCACAGATCAAGTCATATCGGGGTGACAATCATTAAGTGTCACCGATGGGTTATTTATCAGCACATCGGAAGAACGGTTGAGAACTACATCGATGAGAGGGAGTCACACCGACAGAAGGAACATTGGAAAGAGATGGACTCTTGGAGGTGAGAAGAAAAGTGTCATCGATAGAGGTGGTTTGGCCGATGGTGTACTTCGGTGTTTATTGTTTTGGTATGAGATACAATATTGGAAATCGAAGAGAATGTCTGACCGATGTAGAAGTCTTACCGATGACTAATGGATGGTAAACACATCAGGGAGAGTTATAACGTTGGAATGCAAGTAAAAAGTCTCACCGAGGGTATTGGTCTTACCGATAGACAAGGGTGGTGAATCTCACATCAGAGTAAGTGTGTATATATCCTGCAATCATCTTATTCCATGAGACCACATTTCTTTGAGGCAATTTTTCAAATAGTTCATGTGTCTTGTCTATGCTTCCACACTTTCCGTACATGTCTACCAGAGCATTTCCTACTAGAATATCTACAAAAATCCCACTTCCATTATGCTTTGATGAATGTCCATACCCTATTCCAAAGCTCCCATTTTGGTAGAGGTAGAGAGGATGCTAACAAAGGTTGTAGAATCTATCTTTACACTTGCCAATTGCATTTGCTTGAAAATTTCTAAAGCCTTTTCAACAAACTCATTTATGCATATCCTACAATAATAGTAGTCAAGGAGACCACATTTCTCCAACTAGACTTCTACCAATTCAGAAAATGTGTGCTTCTGGACCAGTGTTTGGTACAAGAAACATACCAATAGAGTGGTGGCCATAATTCTCCCTCAATTGGAATTAAAAGGTACCCTTTTTCCATCCGAAGGAGGTCTCTCCTTGTTATGCACTTTAAATCTCTCTTTTAGTTCTTTCAAGGGAAGGATTCCACCTTGGTTTGACCAGTTGAAAGCGTTGAAGATACTTGACTTAAGAAGAAATGGACTAGAGGGTTCTATTCCCAAATCTCTTGCCAATTACTCACAACTTCACTGGAAAAGAATTTCATACAACAACTTGAAGGGGAGCATACTTGCAGAATTTGGTGGTCTGGGGAAGTTAGAACATCTTTGTTTGTCCTACAATCACCTAAGCGGAAGCATTCCAAATTCTCTAGGAAACTGCATGTCTCTAATTGATTTGTCCCTTTACAATAACCATCTCACAAGTGCTCTATTCTCATGTCTTTACTTTGAAGGGAGCATGCTAATTACTTTGATCCGTCCTCTTATACATATCAGAGAACAACAGAGGAGTCACACCGACAGCATAAGCCTGAGCGATGGATTCTACACATCGGCGAGAGGTCCCACATCGGGCTAACAAATTTGAAGGTTACCGATAATGATAAGTCTGGCTGACAATAGAGAAAGGAAGAACATGTGAAGCATAGTTCGATGAGACATTAGAAATGTCTTGCCGATAGTAAAGAAAGAGTGTATTTTGGTCTCATTTGGACCTTGGGAAGGATATTTTAAAAGCTATTTGAGCAATTGGTGGGTTAATGGGTATTTTACACCCTATTTGTAAGCTTTTGCTGTGTTGCTCTGCATCACTTGTCTACAACATACAAAGTTTACCTTTCTCATCCATACTTTAGTATATAAAGGACATTAATAGGGAATTTTTAATTTCCACTCAGTCAGTGCAATCTAGGGGAGGATAGATTTTCTAAAGTTGTGATCTATTTCCATTTACACTTGCCATAACTACAAATGCTCAGTGTTTATTCTCAACCCCGGTATATGAATAAAATGTGACCTATTGTTCTAATAGGCCTATAGGGACAAAGAGGTGATAAAGCCTTTAATTTTAAACATGACATGGTTTTGATAACTTCCCATATTGGTAAGGTCCTGGATGACAATCCTTTGATGCACCTAATTACAATAGGTGTTATGATAGTCCTTGGTATCTTTTCATTTCTTTCTTGAATGGTCTACAAATAAGACATAAGACATATTAGATCCTTCATAAATAAGAATTCTCATACATTACATTTAAACTTAAACTCCCTAAACATCCATCAATCCATCCATTAATATCAAAATGCCATGAATATCCTATGATCAACCATTCTAATTCCTAGGATAGTCATTTATTGCAATTTTGCTTCTCTATACTAAAATAGCCCAAGGAATATCTAACCTCAAATTTGTATTTTAACAATCTAATGTCTTTATGAATAACATTGAGTCTTCTTTTGGGACAACATTTTTGCCTTTAGAAGCTCCTCATTTGATGATAGCCTAAAATCAAATAATGGCTTATAGCCAGAGCTTTATTAAGTTGAGACCTAGGTGGATTAGTGTGTAAACATTGAAATTAGATGGTAATTCACAAGTTTATTGAATAATACAATGAATCCCTAGTCTAGAATCCAAATGTACATAATAAAACGGATATGTATTTTGTAGTAGGCATATGGACGTTGCAAGTGTCCGTTGCAAAGAATTGGGTTTTCCAAAATGGATATCCGTTTTCAAAACGGATATCTGTTTTGGAAAAGCAAAAAAAAGACAAAAGGAATATTTCTGGGCCCGACTTCCACAACCAAAGACCCTCTGCTGTCGAAATACTCATGATTTCTGGCTATGACAATGAAAGGAATATTTTTATGCACTTTTGGAGACACAATTTTCTTGTTACAATCATAAGGGTGATATTTTTGTTCCCCTAATGGGGAGCAATAGTCGTTGTAATTCAAAAAGGAGGAGGAAAGTTACATTGGAGGAAATTGAAGCAATTAGGAAAAAAGATAGGGAAAGGAAGAGGATTGGAAGGGTGGGTTTGGCGGATGCTCATCAAGGTGAATCTTCTTCTTTACCATCTAATGACATGCAAATTGAAGATGTTAATTTTGATTATAATGAAATGTTAGATAAGAATGAAATTCACCATGATATTGCAAATGAAAATATTGAAAAATGTTATGAAACACCTATTCATAATAGCAATACCATGGACAAAGAAGAAGAAGAAAAATCAAGACGTGCACTTGAAGAAAGTGGATATGAACATCATGATATTGAAATTGCACTCCATAATCCATTTGTTGGTAAAATTTATGAGGTTGAAAACATGGATGAAACAAGAACAATCAATGTATCTCCAAATTTCATAAGAAGAGAGGACATTTGTCAAGAAGAGAATAACTGTGATGAAATTGGAAAACACCCAAAAACCCCAAAATGGTTACTTGAAATTGATGAGAACATAATGGAAAAACTTGAAGGCAAGAGGTCATCACGAACGGTTCGGTTGTGGGCTACAAAACTCTTCAATGAATACTTTGAGAAGAAAGCATTAACCGAACAATGCCAACTTTTTGTGCAATTATTAAAGATGTACAAAATGAGACCTTTACTAAAGAAATTAAAGATTCAGTTAAACAAAGTGTCCGATCGGAATAAAATTATTGTAAGAAGCCTTTTCAATGCACTCAATTCTATTGGAAAGACTAGCAAGGAGAAAGATAAAATAGCTTCCCGTAGAGTAATAACAACCTCAATAGTAAGCAAACAATTAAGAAATGCTCGATTAATGAGGCAAACTTGTGTTGACTTAAGATTGAATCGTAAAACATTGTCAAAATCACTAGCATTAAGATCAAGGCTAGATAGTCCTGTTGCCAATGATACTTGGGCTTTCAGTGGTAGGCTTCCACAAGTTGACAAGAAGCTAATTGATAGCACAAAGGAAGAAATTGAATGATTTTGGCACACTAACTCTAGGGTATCACCGAATGCAAAAGATGTTGTAAAGTTAAGAATTGGTGATAAAGACTGCACACCACATCCTAAACATTACTTGGAATGTAGCGAAACAACATTGTACAAACAATATTGTGAAACTCACCCAGGTATGACAATCTCACAAAGAGCATTTGAATCTCTTAAGCCATTTTATTGTGTTCCTCTTAAAGTTCGTAATACATGTTGTTGCAAATACCATGTAGAACTTTCTATGTACCATGAATTATTATGCAATATTCATTCTACTTTGCACACTAACGAAACGTTACAGGAGTGTGGTGCAATTCAACTACCAAAGTCATCTAGGGACTTATTGGATTTATTTCTATGTATTAGAGATGATGGTTGCATGTTCTACAAGAATGATTGTTTAAATGAAAAGTGTTTACAATGTGGTAGGTTATCAAAGTTTGTATCATGTTTTCATGAGGGCAACGAGCATGATTTTGGAAAGAGAATGGTTGAGAAAAAGAGATATGAGATAGTGAAATACAATTTGAAAAGTGGAGGTGAAGGTTCTAGATGTGAGTTGATTGTAAGAGAGGTAAGTATTGCTGATTTTATTGATGATTTTAAGAAAAATCTTTTCTACAAGTATGTCAGACATAGCCACAGGTCTCGATGGTTAGATCAACAGTTCAGGATGTGTAAAGACTCTTTCCCGATTGGAACTATTGTCTCTGTAGTTGATTTTACAGAAAACTATACATTGCAACCCCAAAATGAAGTTCAATCCCAGTACTACAATTCTATTCAGATTGCTATTTTTGTTCACATCACATACAGACATGCCCCTGAGAGTACAGAAGAGAACAGGAAGATTGTCAGAGAATACCATTTTTACATGAGTGATGATCGATCTCATTCAACAGAGTTTGTGCAATATTGTTTTCAACAATTTTATGGGTTCTTGCAAGAAAAAGATATTAGAATAGATCAACATCTCATTTGGTCAGATAATTGCACTGGTCAATTCAAGAATGCTTGTAATTTCTATTGGTTGAGCAAAATGCATGTAGAGAAGGGTATACCTCATATTTGGAATTTTTTTGAAGCCAGGCATGAAAAAGGTGAACATGATGGAGCAGGTGCATGCGTGAAGAGAGCTCTTTTTAAAGAACAACTGAAGATTAGAGGTGGTGCTACATTCAATGATGTAGATTCCATTGTTAAGTGGTGTAACTATGCATTGTCACAAGGAGTGGCTCTTGATTCTGAAGTGCGCAGGTTCTTTTGGTTGGTTGATGATGGGATAGCGATAGAGAAATTGGAATGTTAGAGAATCAGTGAATCATTAAAGATGCATTCATTTCAAAGCTCAAATGCAAGTACATGGACTATTTGGACATGAAAATTAGCTTGTTTTTATCAGAGTTGTATTAAATGTGATTGGAACAATTGTGAGTCAAGTGAGTGGGTAGATGCATGGATTCCACAATATTTAATCCCTTTATATGAAGGTCAATCATCTTCCGTCAATGACATGGAGAGCTCATTTGACTATGAACATCTTTTAGACCTTGTATAGCCAGGTCATGTTTATGCAGTTGTTGCACCACATGGAAATGAAGAGAGGTCAGACTATTGGTTGGCACAATGTGTACAGGGAAAACAAAAGCTAACACAACCTATGACAGATGATGATGGGTTCACATATCCTACAGGATCAGTTGTTATTGCTGGGACTTGGTTACGAACATATATGGTTAAAAAGAATGGCATCCCGGCCTTTGAAGACTTTGAGAAGCATAAAACCATATTGATGTATTCTCACCTAGTTGTAGCAACAAATGTCAAGTTACTAAAGCATCGTGGAAAACCAAAATCAAAAGAACTATGGACAATTAGTAATGCTGATCATGAAGCAATATTGGATACTTTGAAGGTAAGAGATGACCCCTCAGGTACACTTGACTAGCATTTAAACTTCTAGATGGATAGGTATGACATTTTTTATCTTAACTTGTTCTTGTTTTTTTCTATTTTTTAGAATTGTTTTATTAAAAATCTTGTTACTTTAATAACTATAATGCATGCTTTTGACTATACAGGACAGCGAATAAAGTTATTTTAGATGGCATCGTAGATTATTTTGCATGGCATCATAAATTATTTTGTATGGCATCGTAGGTTATTTTGACTATACTCGAGGTATGATTTTTAGTTCTCATTTGTATTTCTTAATATTGCACATTTGTACCTTTTTCTACATAAGGCATTCCATGAGATAACATGTATTTGATGTCTTTTGCCAAATAGTCATGTGCCTTGTCTATGCTTTCACATATTACATACATGTGTCACATGGCAATTGCAACTACAACATCTGACAAAATTCTCATTTCTTTGAGGTATTCCACCAAACAGTTCATGTGCCTTGCCTATGCTTCCTTACTTTGCATTCTTATAAAAGTCCTATAACAGTCAAAATTAATCTTCATACTAATCTTGATAGTAATCTTGCCATCATTGTATTCCATGAGATGGCAATCCTATAACAGTCCTATACATGTCTACTGGGATAGTTTTAACTACAATAGTCCTACAACAGTCCTAAAATAGTACTAGAACAGTCCTATAATAAGCACAGCATTTAATGTGCATATTTATGATATTCATGTTTACTTTTAAATCTGCTTGTTCATGCTTCTCACAGGACGTCACCTCCCCTACCCATCCAGCTCTATAGAAGAAGAGAGACAACAAATGATCAAAAGGGATCACCAATTAGCGGTAAGTGATTGATTACTTATGTCATGTTATATATTTTGAATATTAAATTCTATATTAATGTGCACGTTGTTTGATTGTATTAATAGATGGAAATTCAAAAATCTCTATCGAGGAGGTCTAGTCGATGAGCGATGGAAGATGAGTCATTGATTGGTTCACCATCTTCATGGATTAGCAAGAGCCATAGATTATTTGATAGCGATCCATAGGAGATTTGATTTTGGGACATTTTGTTACATATGTGTATTTGGTTTTGTAAACATACTTTTGTATGTTATCGATGTATATCATTGTATATACCCATATGGTTTTATTTGTACATGCCTATATGACTTGATATATACACTATACATTATTTTCATGACATTATGTGCATATATGTATATATAAGATCCTAATTTGGCACAAGTAGGGAGAATGCTTGCACAAGTTATGGAATTTGGTTTTAAACGTTCCAATTGTATTTGCTTCAAAGTTTCTAAAGCCTTTTCAAAAAATCCATTTTGTGCATATCTTGCAATCATTGCATTCCATGAGATAGCATCTCTTTGAGGTGTCATGCCAAACTATTCACATGCCTTGTCTATGCTTCCACACTTTGGATTTACACCCGCCAATTGCATTTTCTTAACATTTCCTTTCAATCCTTATCAAAAATTATGTTTTGTGCACATATTGCAATCATTGCATTCCTTCATTTACAACACATGATTAAATAAGAAGATGCATATTTACAACACTTAAGACCTTCATGAAATGATACATTGGTTTCTTAATATTCAATTATGCATTGGAGATCTTCAAAGTGTTAAATATGTTTGAAGTGATGAAGAAACTTGTTATTTTGATGTATTTCAACTCCAAACTTCCACCTAGAAATGAAGGCGCTAATCCTTTATCAAACTAATCTAAAAGTGCACCTTGGTACTTAGGGCACTAGATTATGATTGATCAACCTAAAATGTGCGCCTAAGGCTAGATAGTGAATAGGAAGGATAAAATGCATCATCAAAGGAGTTTATAGTTATTGAAGGCATCAAATGATGACTTGGGCACACATCTACCTCTCTACACCATATGTGACTAGTGCCAATTATTGAATAAACAACCTAGAATGAGTGCCTTACTATTGGAAGGACTGGGATGCTTTGCACACAAAACGAGACCTCCCCTAGCATTTACTCACCCACCCTGACGTGTTGGCACAAACTATTCAGCCCCAGGACCTATGGAATGCAAAATTTCAATCCTAGCAACTTTTGACTTTGTTGGTAGCCTCTTGCTCGAAACAACTGGGACGCTTGGCACACGAAACAAGACCTCCACTAGCATTTACCCACCCACCCCGACGTGTTGGCACAGTCCGTTCGACCCCATGAGCTATGGAATGAAAAATGTCACACCTAGCACCTTTCCATTGCATCAAATTGAAGCATTTTGCGCCAATGCGTTTGATTTCAACACGGTCAAACAGAATGGAGTTGACCAAAAATGAGAGAGGTTATTGTGGAAGGATGCCACGTGCACCTCTAGGTCCAAACAGAGTATTCCCAACTGTCACAAATTCTAAGAACTGCCCCGTCAAAGTTTGGTAGTTTTTTGGTCTCAGGGATCTTAAGGGACTTTACCGGTAGCCTCTTGCCCGGAATGATTGGGACGCTTGGCGCATGAAACGAGACCTCCACTAACATTTACCCACCCACCCTGACACGTTGGCATAGTCTGTTCGACCCCACAAGCTATGGAATGAAAAATGTCGCACGTAGCACCTTTCCACTGCATCAAATTGAAGCATTTTGCACCAATGCGTTTGATTTCAACACGGTCAAACGGAATGGAGTTGACCAAAAATGAGAGAGGTTATTGTGGAAGGATGCCACATGCACCTGTAGGTCCAAATAGAGCATTCCCAACTATCATGAATTCTGAGAACTGCCCGGTCAAAGTTTGGCAGTTTTTTGGTCTCAGGGATCTTAAGGGACTTTACCGGTAGCCTCTTGCCCGAAATGACTGGGACGCTTGGTGGATGAAATGAGACCTCCACTAGCATTTAACCACCCACCCCGACGTGTTGGCACAGTCTGTTCGACTCCATGAGCTATGGAATGAAAAATGTCGCACCTAGCACCTTTCCACTGTATCAAATTGAAGCATATTGCGCCAATGCGTTTGATTTCAACATGGTCAAATGGAATGGAGTTGACCAAAAACGAGAGAGGTTATTGTGGAAAGATGCCACGTGCACCTGTAGGTCCAAACAGAACATTCCCAACTGTCACGAATTCTGAGAACTGCCCGGTCAAAGTTTGGCAATTTTTTGGTCTTAGGGATCTTAAGGGACTTTGCCGGTAGCCTCTTGCCCGGAATGACTGGGACGTTTGGCGCACGAAACAAGACCTCCACTAGCATTTACCCACCCACCCCGATGCGTTGGCGCAGTCCGTTCGATCCCATGAGCTATGGAATGAAAAATGTCACACCTAGCACCTTTCCACTGCATCAAATTGAAGCATTTTGCACTAATGCGTTTGATTTCAACACGGTCAAACAGAATGGAGTTGACCAAAAATGAGAGAGGTTATTGTGGAAGGATGCCATGTGCACCTGTAGGTCCAAACAAAACATTCCCAACTATCACAAATTCCAAGAACTGCTCGATCAAAGTTTGGCAGTTTTTTGGTCTCAGGGATCTTAAGGGACTTTGCTGGTAGCCTCTTGCTCGGAATGACTGGGATGCTTGGCGCATGAAATGAGACCTCCACTAGCATTTACCTGCCCACCCCGATGCGTTGGCATAGTCCGTTCAACCCCACGAGCTATGGAATGAAAAATGTCGCACGTAGCACCTTTCCACTACATCAAATTGAAGCATTTTGCACCAATGCGTTTGCTTTCAACACGGTCAAACGGAATGGAGTTGACCAAAAATGAGAGAGGTTATTCTGGAAGGATGCCACATGCACCTGTAGGTCCACACAGAACATTCCCAAGTATCACGAATTCTGAGAACTACCCCGTCAAAGTTTGGCAGTTTTTTGGTCTCAGGGATCTTAAGGGACTTTGCCAGTAGCCTCTTGCCCGAAATGACTGGGACGCTTGGCACATGAAACGAGACCTCCCCTAGCATTTACCCCCCCACCCCGACGCGTTGGCGCAGTCCATTTGACCCTACGATGAGCAGAACAAAAAATATGGCACCTGGCAAGGTTTTTGCTCTTAGGATCTTAAGTGACTTTGCTCTTACAGAACAATGTATCGGCAAAGACCCTAGTTTTCATAAGAGGAGACATGTGATTTTAAGAGGTTTTTGGGAATGAGACTTTAGCCTTCCACTCCTTATCTAATGATGAGTTTATTCTCAGAGTTTGATGGCTTTTATGAGCATATACACGATGTTGTTTTAGGATAGTCATACTCTGATGTGTAAATAATAGTAAATAGAGAGCTTCTCAGCCATAAATGGGATTTGCATACACACACACACCCAACTGAAATAGTATCCTTATTGGCCTTATTGGCACCTCCCCCAAGATGTAAGTTTTTTATGTTTGTAATGTGCCCCCAATGTCCTTGACATAGAGTTTCTTGACATTAATTTCATTCAAACATGTCTTCAATTCATCTTCAAAATGTTTTCAATACATCTCCAATGCCTTTTCCACGAAGGTTTATGCATATTTATACATGATTTGAGGGAAACCAATAGTCTCCAACTGACTCTTAAGTACTTGACTATTCATCTTCCATACTTTTGCATTTTTTTTACATTTTTCATATGACAACTTTGACATATTTACAAAATTTGACAAGATGAAGACTAAATACATGATGAAATGGTTTATCATGACCTTATTTGATTAGGGCATATATAAGGAATTTTTTCATATTGATTCTATTGATCTAAAACCATTCTCACTGCTAAACATATCATCAATGGACTAAAGAACTATCATCATAATGTATGGCATCATAGGAAGTATTATGACTTGCACATAAGGAATTTAAATTATATTGTATATCAAGGTGTATATACATTAAAATCTAGTCCATAATGGTAGACATATACAAAAATTTGGCAAATATGCCAACTCAAAATATTTTTTACAAAATGTGGCATATGCCATGTCTCAAAATCTATATACAATCTACATGCCAAATAGCTACATCAAATACTACAAGTCCACTTGACCCTCAATCTGTGATGGATCCACAATCTGGGATGGATCCTGAAAAAATGTCCTCTTTGTACCAAAATGTCTAGTAATTGATGGAGGTGAAGTTTCCTGCATTAACAAGTCAAAACACAAATTTGATTAATCTCTTCAATGGTAAATAAAAATAAGTTAAAGTTAGTAAATAGATTCTTATCTACTACAATTAAGAACTTTCATTTATTAACATACATCTAAATCACTACAATCAACTATAAGACTGCTAGATAAACTATCAATTATTTAGAAAAATTCAATTCAATTACCTCGACTCTATGTTGTTGTTCAGACAATCGTTCTGCAAATGATTTTCTCTTAAGACGATCAGGTGTCCTAGTGAAACATGATGGCAGAGGTGGCATATCACTCACATTCTCAACAAACTACATAAAAGCAAAGTAACATTGAAATAAATTGATATATAATTATTAAACAAAATAGGAAATGCATACATTTAAAATAGGAAATGCACTACACAAAAACTTATCTACTAGAAAACAAGCACATACCACCATCGAGGCCTCCTGCATCAATTAAAAAGGACAATAATGTAAGACTCTAAATGATTATAATCAAATATTTAAGTTTTCTAAATTATCAATTAAAGTACAATTCAATCAAATTACCTCCACCCTTTGTTGGCGTTGAGAAAGCCGTTCTGCAAATGATAGTCCCTTGGGTCGATCAGGAGTTCGAGAAAAGACTATTGGCAAAGATGCCACATCATTCACATTTTGTATTGACTATAAAACAAAATTAACATCAAAATATAAATTAATATATAATTACTCACAAAGAAATAAATGCATAAAAAAAAGTTAATGTGTACAACAAAGTCCAAGCCAAATTGGATGGCAGACAAAGTTCCATGATGAACTTCTGTGAACTCCTCCTCTGTCATCAACTATTATCCCACTTAGATACATTAGTACTAATAAAGTTGTTTATATATTCAAATGGAATAGACCATAAAATTTAACTTTAAATTTTACCTGCACAAAAGATTGCTCATGCATTTCTCCTTCTCTAATGTTTACTGATCTGGTAGCTTCTACTCTTGTCCCTGACCCCTCAGCTTGAGTTCTGGACCCCATTGCCTCATCTCATGAATGGAGATCATACTCTGATTGTTCAACAGTGGCTCACTACTCTCCATAATAGGACCCAAGCATAAATGATTGTAAGAAATGCAATGATGGGGCACACATATATGTCTAGACAACGACGGTCTAGTAGTACCAGGTGATCCAATATCATCACCTTCATCATGTGCTTGTGCAAACTGAGATGTCTGTATAATCAAATGCTCGGTCAAAGAGTGTATGGCACTAAGGCCCTATTGTGTTGCATTTGCAACAACGTCTAGGTGCTACATTGGGGGTGGAGAAGGGATAGCAGGAGGGGGGATATAGGGACCTTGTACTTGTCTAATTGCCCAAGGTCTATCTTGAGGCATTCCTCTGCCCACTCCTTGAAACTCTCTAAAATCAAAATAATTAACATGTTGACCCATGACGAACTCTGCATAGAGTTTACAGAGGAAATACAAAGGCACATCTAAATTGTTGTTGGGTGGTTTATCAAAAACCATCCACCAACGATCCCAAAAGTTTTGACTAATGCCCTCATGAATACACCATTTGATTGAAAATTTGGTCTTACGGACATCAACATGCAATCTGGTTTTAGGATTGACAAAGTGTTGGGCTAACATAGTTTTTGTAATCTCTAAATCTTTGACTTTCTCATATGACAAACCATCAGCATATTCGGCCTTCTTGGCTTCTCACCATTGCTGAAATGATTCATGTTGGGTGGACAAGGTTTGAATATGATTAATGATTCCCTCTAAATTCGATGTCATTATAGACAATCGAGGGTGGCGGCGATACATTTCTATGATCCTGCTTATATGATCAATATTTATTTGAATATTCTCTTCTACTGTTGGAGGGGGAGGGTTTGGGTTTTCATTTTGTGCATCCATTTTACCTAATTAAGTTATAAAACAAACCCACTTAGCATAAAAACCAAAAAAATTGCTTGAAAATACAAAACAAACAAAAAAAATGCATGAAATCTTACCTCTTTGGATCGGATATCCGTTCCAAAGCTCTGATATCCATTTTTTGAAGATGAGATTGCATTTTTGCAAGCCGCGAGTTTGCAAAAACGCAGTCTTTTTTTTCTTTTTATGATCTCCAAAACGGATATCCGTTTTCTTTTTCCCTATTGTATTCATTTTTTTAATTTTATTATTTTAGCATTGCATACATTTTAAGTATTTAGGCATTTTAGCTATAAAATACAAGCAAATTTATAAAGGATTATGATGATATTTAAGCATTTTAGCTATAAAATACAAGCAAATTTATAAAGGATTATGATGATATTTAGGCATTTTAGCTATAAAATACAAGCAAATTTATAAAGGATTATGATGATATTTAGGCATTTTAGCTATAAAATACTATCAAAATTTATATAGGATTATGATGATATATATATTTGATTTTTATATGATTTACTTATACTAAGGTATCTCATAGTATTTTAAAGGCACTTTTGAATAGATACAGGAGAGAGGTAGATACAGGAGAGAGGTAGATGCGGGTTAGGGGTTAGGGATTAGGGCCATTATTTAGGGTTTATGGATTTAGAGAGAGAGAGACTACTTTTGACATGCAACCGTAAACCCTAAATAATGCCCCTAAACCCTAAATCCAAGTAACCCTAAATAATTCTTCCAAATACTAAACCCTAACCCCTAAACCATAAACCCTAAATAATTCCCCTAAGCCCTAAACCCTAAACCTGAGAAAGGGAGTCCTAGTTTTCTTGTTTCCATTTGCTTCGTCGATAAGGGAGAGGGAAAGATAGAGGGGAGAGATAGGATATATAGGAATGATAGGGGAATGACTGGGATGCATGATTAAACCTAACCCCTAACCCCTATTTCCTAACCCCTAAACCCTAAACTTGAGAAACCATAAACCCCTAAATCCTAAACACTAAACCCAAGAAACCCTGAACCTCTATCAAGCTCTATCTCCCTATCTCAATATCTCCCCATCACTATCATTCCTCTACCTCTCAATCTCTCTCCCTATGCTTTAGCCATGTCCCTCACTCTATATCTCCCTATTGGTCCTCTCTCTCTAAACACTAAACCCTAAACCTCTAAACCTTAACCCCTAAACCCTAAAAATGAGCAACCCTAAACTCTATCTCCTATCTCTCCCTTATCTCCCTATCTCTATCATCCTTCTACCTCTCAATCCTTCTCCCTATTTCTCTAGACATCTCACTCACTCTCTATCTCCCTATCTCTCCCCTTTGTCACCTCTATCTCTCCCTATCTGTCTCCTCTCTCTTTCTATCTAGCTATCTCCAAAACTGAGAAACCCTAAACCCAGGTACACCTAAATCCAATCAACTCTAAACCTATATCTCCCTATCTCTCCCCTATCTCCCTATCTCTATCATCCCTCTACCTCTCTTGATCTCTCTCCCTATGTCCCTGGCCATGTGCCTCACTCTCTATCTCCTTATCTCTCTCCTCCATCTCCTCTCTCTATCTCCCTATAATTCCTCTCTCTATAAACCCTAAACCTCTAAACCTAACCCCTAACCCCTAAACAATTTAAATCCTAAACCCTAAATAATGCCCCCTAAACCCTAACCCCTGACCCCTAAACCTGAGAAACCCTAAACCCCTAAACCTTAAACCCCAAACCCCTAAACCCTAAACCCAAGTAACCCTAAACCACTATCTCCCTATCTCTCCCCTATCTCCCTACCACCTGTGTCCCTCTACCTCTCAATCTCTCTCCCTATGTCTCTAGCCATGTCCCTCACTCTCTATCTCCCTATCCCTCCCCTCAGACTCCTCTATATCTCCCTATCATTCCTCTCTCTCTATAAACCCTAAATCCAAAACCCTAAACCTCTAAACCTAACCCCTAAACAATAAATCCTAAACCCTAAATTATAATGCCCCTAAACCCTAACCCCTAACCCCTAAACCTGAGAAACCCTAAACCCCAAACCCCTAAACCCTAAACCCAAGTAACCATAAACCACTATCTCCCTATCTCTCCCTATCTCCCTATCACCTTTGTCCCTCTACCTCTCAATCTCTCTCCCTATGTCTCTTGCCATGTCCCTCACTCTTTATATCCCTATCTCTCCCCTCAGACTCCTCTATATCTCCCTATTGGTCCTTTATCTCTCTCTAAACCCTAAACCCTAAACCTCTAAACCTTAACCCCTAACCCCAAAACCATAAACCCTAAACCCTAAATAATGCCCCTAAACCCAAGCAACCCTAAACCTCTATCTCCCTATCTCTATCATCCCTCTACCTCTCAATCTCTCTCTCTCTCTATGTCTTTGGACATGTCTCTCACTCTCTATCTCCTATCTCTCCCCTTTGTCTCCTCTATCTCTCCCAAACTCTATCAGTCCCCTCTCTCTATCTCTCTTTAAACTGTAAACCCTAAACCCCTAAACCCGAGCAACCCTAAACCTCTAAACCCTAAACAATTCCCCTAACCAACCTCTAAACCACTCTCTATATAGGTGCAACTAATACCACTTTTTCATTGTTTTCCACATTTAATTATATTCTTTTCTATTTTCCAAGTCCTACATGTGTCCAAGTTGTATTGTTTGTCAAGTTTTTAGTCTAATTGTTAGTCCCATCTCTCATGGTTATTCAAATGCTAGTATATTATAGTTAGATTTATCCTTCAGTAACATTAATTTACACATTGTTGTACAAACAACCACACTGAAACATAACCTTACCTAATTAAGGTTAACCTTTTAAAAGGTTCTTTCATAAATGGCGAGCTTAACAGATCCAACTAGTTCAATGTTCTTATAGTCCATGCTTGCCCTTCCAAGAGAGTTCATGCCATGTTAACTTTGCATTATGTCCTAACATATCACATGAAGGACATCATCATCACAAGGAATAACAATGTCATGAAGGATTAACGAAGGTGTAGTTTCACCACATAAAGTATCATTCATAATTTTATCACTAGAGGGTAAGGGTATATCATGTGTATCCTTCTCAAACCATGTATCATGAATCAAATCATATGAAGGATTGCGTAAAGCAATTTTGGCATGAAATCCAAAACGCCCCAAAACACAACCCCTGCTGCCCCACCATTCCTATCCCCGAAATATTGGAACATAGTCTAGAAAAGTGATTATTTCACCTGATGAACAAAATTAAATATTTTATTATTGATTATTTGAGTAATTCATTAGTGATGATTCTTAGTGTTTAACAAATCCTTATGGATCAATGTGTAAAGAAGCTACCAATGTTAATCTGCCCTCCTCCTTCACTAGAAACGGTCTTTAAGGAGGTTCATATATTGATGGGAGATCCAAGATTTAAGAGGTGTATTTTCAAAAGGAGTAAAAAGCCTCCCCTCTTACCCCATCATGATTTCCTTCACTCTTAGTCGATTTCTCTTCCCCATCCTCCCCTCTTATCCCTCCCCTCTCTTTCCTGACCAGATCTTGTTAGCTCCCCTCTCCCTTCTCCTATCTTTGTCCTTTTTTCCCCTCTTTACTGGTTCTTGCCCCCGCCCCCCCTCTGTCCCCTCCTTGTCCCCTTTTTTGGGATTGAGTCTTTGCCCCTCCTCTTTTGCCCTCATCTTATCCCCTTTTCCTCTCCCCCCTAGGCTCCTCTACCCCCTTTCCCTTTGCTCTTTGTCCTCCCTCCTCTTTACCTCCTTGGCCTGTTCTCACCTTTTTATTTCTCATACTCTTGTCCCCTAGCTTAACCTCTCGTCTCCAACCTCTGGATCTCGTTGCCCCCTTCTCCCTCCTCTTTAATTTCTAGGTTTTTAACCGTATCCTTTGTTTCTTGTTGCCCCCTGGTGCTCCGTTTGTGGCTTGGAGTTTGTTGTGAATATATATTTATATATATTATTTGGTCGTTGTAGCTTGTCTTCCCTTTTATGATTTACTCTTCTCTCTTATGCTTTCTCCCATTTAGTTTCTTTCCTCCTTTGGATAGTTATTGGCTTACCTTTCTTTTTTGTTAGCCCCCCCTCCTTTGCCTTCGTAGTTCACCCCTCTCTCTCTTTTAACTTGTAGCCCTCTCTTGTTCTTTATATATAGCTTTTCCCAATCTATCCCTCACATTTTAACCTCTTCGGTTGTCCCCCCCTTTTTTATTATTTATTAAATTATTTAATTATCTTATCTCTTTCATCCTCGGTTTGTTCTTTATGGTTGATTGTATTACAGTTATTCCTCTTTTTGCTCCCTTCTAATTTGTGGCCTTGCTCCTTTGTTTGCTTTTTTAATTTTCTTTACTTGGGTCTTCCTCCCATCCTAGTTAGTCTTTCTTTGTTTGTTTTGTCTTAGTGTGCCTAGATGTCCCCCACTCCTCTTTGTCCCTCACTTCACTAGGTTTGATAGGCAGCTATCCTTCTCCCTTAATTGATCTTGGTTTCCGCCTCACATCTCTCTCACTCATTTTAAGTGGTCTTAAGTCTGCATACTGTCATTCATGTTCTCTCTTCTCTTGCTTGCTATCTTTCTCCTTATGATGGATCACTATGTGTGATTCGAAATGTTGAGGAAAATAATAATACATAGTCAAATCCAGAAGCATTTCAAACTCAACATCATGGACTGTGGAAAATTGATGACTACACAGATGAGAACTGGAAGAAGCTAGAGTCATAACTGTGTGACAATGAAATATTTTGAGGACACTAATGCCTACAAGTTGTGATTCTACAAATAATAAGGTGATCTTTCAAAGGGATGTTGTATTTAACTGTCATTTGAGGAGGCACAAAACTATCTTTGTGTAGCATTTTTCAGATTTCCAAAATTTTTCCAAAACGGATATCCATTTTGGAAGTGGATATCCGTTTTGGTTTGGTATCCAAACCAAAATAAATATCCATTTCAAAGTCAAACTTTGCCAAGTCACAAATTTGGCTAAATAAAAACGCGATTTTTTTCCTATTGCCATTGTTTGGCCCACGATGATCCTACACATACCCATATTGTATTGTATAAATTATATATATGCATCACGAATAATGTTATCTACCAAGAGAACTAGAATCATATGAAATGTTAGTAAACTTTTGTGTCATATCTAAAGATAGTAACTTAGAGTTGCTAAGGAAAATGGAATAAGGTTATTATGAGAATCCCATTTAAGACTATTTGTCATTGTTATTCATGAAGAGATCCAACATAATGAAATAGGCTAAATATACTAGAGAATGACCTTGTAAGGATATTTATACTCAGGGTATGTTTTGTTTATAAACATTATCAAAGTTATTCTATGTTCCTTTATATAGGAGACATTATAGTATTATTAACCTTGGTTAAATCAAGGGTTATTTGTGAATCTAGAACTCCTAGAAATAAGATACATGGTTATATTATTATATCATATTAATAAGGGGTATTAGGGTATCCTAGAGTCGATTACCAACCAATTAAATGGTTATGACATATAGACTTGTTTTAGTCAAAAAGGTATGATTATCATGACTCATGGATTAAACTAATTCATGATTAAGTTAAGTAAGAGTTTAAACTGTGAGAATATGACAATATCCAAGTCGAGTAGGGGTGGGTGAATACAACGACTATGTTCATTATGAATGTCACTAATATTAAAACTTTGGCCAAAGTAATGCATTTGTTTTCTGCATGCATTATCGGTTCACTATATTCAGATTGCTCATCGTATCAGAAATCATACTTAGCTAGAGGGTATCTAGGGATGTATGATTGATAGATTTGAGTAGAATACAACACTATGTACTCAGGAAAGGCAAATTACCATTGGTCACCTAAGGTCTATATTCCTCATGAAGGGTAGGGCCACTTCCTATGTGGAAGATGTGTGGGAGACCACCAGTCTATGGTTGGAGGTAAATCACTAGACAGATGCTCTCTCTCTCCAAGTAGGAAACATGCCAGGACTTGTGATAAAGATGTTAGATATTCAAAAATAGTATTTATTTTAAAATTGTATATGCAGTGGATCAATATTTTGTAAACATTGTAAGTATGGAAGACAATATGGTTTATTGTACTTTGTAAAAAGAAATCTTGTAATTGTAATTACTTGATTACATGTTGCATAAAAGAAAATTTTTCTCTATCTCATTTTTTTACCTTGTTAATTTACTCTATGGTAAATTTTCTGGTTTTACCTTGTTTTTAGAATGTGGATGTTACATAATGAGCGAACTTACGAGATTCCAATGGACTCAGTACTCCAATTATGCAAGAGGTTCACTCTTCAGAAGGGCCTTGTGCTACCTAACCCTTCACACCCAAATGCTACTCAAGTTGGGAATGCCCTAATGAAAATGGCTAGAGAAGTAGATCATGATGCATGATAGTTTTCAGAAAAAAAAGAGTTGGATGCAAGAATCAAATGGCTAGAGCTAAAGAGGAAATAGCTTAAGGAGGAGAATAAACAACTCAAAGATGAGAAGGGAAAGTGAGGAGAAGGTGATTGATACTGTATACACCTAAAATTGGCTCGTGTCCAACTAAATAAATATTTTAATATTTATTTTATTTTCATTCTTCTATTAATTAAATAAATATCCTAATTTATTTAAATGATTCTCATCCCTCTAATAATTAAATAAAATCAATTTATTTAATTAAATCATCTAAATTCCTCTAATGTCTCATCTAATTAAATAATCCTAAATTATTTAATTAATCTTAAATTCCTCTATTCCAAAGTCCTAATTTCATAAATCCACATCACCTTTCCACATCATTCTTCCACCTCATCTTAAACCTCACCATGTTGCACACATAATTAAATATTGTAATATTTATTTAGCTAATATCCCCTCACCCACATGTCCTATTTATCCTCCAGTCAAATTAGTTAACTCATCAATCAAATCAATTAACAAATTAGTCAATTGAGTTCACTAGTCAATCATCTTAGTCAACTCTCCAATCAACCCAGTTAATTGATCAATCATCTTAGTTAACTCTTCAATCTATTCTATTAACTTCCATAACTCATGAAGGAGCTTGGACACTTGTCCTCTTCTGATTTGCGCACATTCCCTCAAGCTTCCTCAACCGTACACCTCACTGGTAATTCCTCTAGTCATGGATCTATTGACACTTGGATTCAACCTCTCTTGAGCCTATAAAAGGAACCCTCATTCACCCATTTTGCATCCACTCAAGCATTCGTAATCTTACTCTGCAAAAATCCTACCAACGTGCCTTTGGCAAAGTATCCTCATTGCATTTGCATTTATCCCATTTATCATCATAATCACAACAATGTCTCCATTATCCATCATCCATCTCCATTAGAATTGTATTTGTAGCTTAGTCTTCATTGCACATTTCAATCGCAGCCATTCTCCTATTGTCATCTTCAACAAGAAGGAAGTACAACTTCTAAGAACTCAATACGAGATAGGCAACAATGGAAGCTACAAGGTAAATCAATCTACGGAGGTAATTATCTTTGTTTACTTGCATTTGCATCAATTCCATTGAGTTATTGGATATTTAGTTGTTTAAAATTGTTGTTCATATTTCCCATAACATTTCTAGTGCCCATTGTGGGGCCTAGCCCCATTTTTAACCTCCATTTGAATTTTTTTGTGAAACTATAGTCATGACAAGTTGTTCCAATGCATTCACATTCTAGTCTTGTGCATTCATTGAAGAATTTACCAGACCTACGCATATACAACTTCTTTCTGCTCATACACAATTTCTTTCCGCACATATACAATTTCTTTCCGCGCATATACAACTTCTTTCCATGCATATACAACTTCTTTCTGTGCATATACAACTTCTTTCCATGCATATACAACTTCTTTCCATGCATACACAACTTATTTCCACGCATATGCAACTTCTTTCCGCACATATACAACTTCTTTCCGTGCATACACAACTTCTTTCCATGCATACACAACTTCTTTCCACACATATACAACTTCTTTCTGCGCATTCACCATTTTCTATTCCTCAAATACATTTTTGTGCATTCACTTGATAGTCCGGCACATTCACTATTTCTCTCTGTGCATTTGTTCTTTCTATGCATTCATCAAGCAGTGCTGTACATTTGCTTTCTATTCCTGCGCATTCACATTTTGACAAAAAGTTGTATTGTTTCACAATGGCTTTTTCATATTAATTCTTCTTGTAGGTGTAGGAACTTGGTTTAGTCATTTAGTTGCATCATAACTTCATCTAGATGTAACTAGGGGGAAAGTAATTTGATATCTTCATGCAAATTTTCACCTAGATCTAATTAGGAGGAAGTAATTTGTATTGTTGCATTACAACTTGCACATAGTCCCAACCTAGGTGGATAAAAATTGAACAAATCTTTCATTTTGCTATCTTGTACTACAAACTATCATTCAACTTAAATTTGGGAAAGTAATTTGTTTAATTCTTCAACAACAATCTTCACATAGACTTATTTAGGAGGATAAAATTAACCATCTTTTCCAAGTTTTTGCTATCTTGTCAATAGAGTGTGCTTGGTAGAGTAAAACATGCCTAGTTTTTGGTTTTTAACACTAGAAGGATAAAGAACCAGTGTCTACAGTGCTTGAAAATGATGATAGGACTATGCTCTCCCCTTTATTGGGTGACAAAAATGCCAAACTCATCATTTTATTTGTGTAACCTTTAGAAGAGGCCTACCCTTGGAATTCCTTCCTTCCAAGCAAGACAACCTCAAGCAATAACAAGCTAAAGCCAAGCCACTTCCAAGTCTCTATAAATAAATTGTGTTTTTGGTGAAAGCCACAAACAATGGGTGTTGTGTTATACCGATGAATGTTTCCCCCAAAACACTATAGAGTGTAACCTCTGTAGGTTGGGAAGCCTCCTTTTTGGAGCAAATCACCGCATGTATAACCACCCAAACGAATGCCCAAACTAAAAAGCAATTGTTTTAGAAAGTCAAAAACCTCTATTTGTTGATGCAGGAGGTCAGACCTCTAAAGCTGTCCAACATCATACACTCATCTAGTGTGGAGAAAGAAAGTTCAACTCCTCGGAGGAACTGTAACTTGGTATGCGTGAGAAGTGAGTGCCATGGAGGGGAGCTGGTGCTACCAAGTTACTAACTGTCCACCTTTATGTAAGTGGTTGGAGTAAAATCCAAGTTGGAATTCAATGAATATTGTCCTTTCCATCCTTAGGATTGTACTTGTTTGTTTTTACATTTATCAAAGGAGAAAATCAAAAAATCATGACACCTTCTTGTTTACTGTGTTTTTTGGCAATAACTTGAGTTAAAGACAGTACTTCAAACTTTAGAGCATCATAGGAGAACTTGCACAAACAAGCTGAAACTAACAAACTGAGATAAAAACCAAAATTTCTACATAAAACTGCGCATTCAAATAGCAGAAGTGTGCATTCAGAGTTGCGTATTCAATCAACAATGCTGCACATCCAGTCTTCCCATTTTCCCATCCTTGAACCTAGTCCAATCTTCATTCATCAAAATGGTTGTGATCATCAACAAATCTAGACTAACTCCAAAACCATACATACTCCTAGGTGGCCTAAAATTTGGCAATAATGATGATGAGAACTTTGTATATCCTAGTAATTGTGAAAACTTTGTAGAATCCTCAAGTCATCTTAATGATACTCTAGACAAGGGAAATCCCACTGCCTTACATTTGGAATCATATACCATTCCATCTACTTGTCCTCCATCACCGTCCCCTAGAATGCATATCCCAAAGCATACTAGTCCTACACCAACACCTTCATCAGGTTCCCCAAGCTCTAATCCATCAACCAAAGAATCCTTGAATGATCTTCTCCAAAGACTTTTTCCAAAATATAATAGCAAAAGAAAAGCTATTGAGGAATCAAAATCCACTCATCCAATGCAATCCTAACCTTAATCATAAGCCTACGCCTTCTACCATTATTCTCCATCCGTTATATTTCCCATCCACCCATACACTCATGAAGGATGTGATCCAATGGCTATTAGAAAGGAACCAACCATCTCCATGTCATAAAACACCTACCCCATAGCCTATCAAAGAACCTTCAAACACGTCCATTGCTTCAACCCCATCATGTAATCTACAACTCATCAATCCTATTGAAGAGTCTTCTAAAATGCATCCAAGTCAAGATTCATTAAACTTTCATGTTGTTGACCATTAAGAGCCTATCAAGCCTACCCAAGAGTTTCCCACTTCCACTTCCATTGAAGAAAATCAAGAGCTATGTCAAGAGTATAACCTAGAGCAAATGGAAACATCAACCCTTTATCCAAATCAAGATCAAAGCACCTCCATCCAACCCCTCCATAACCTATATCTTTTATATGATCAAGATATTATCTTTGATGAAGAACCTATGCACGAGAAAATTGATCCCATCCATATCACACTTAATCCTATATATGATCAAGATCCCATCTATGATAAAGATCCTATCTATGATCAAGCGAACCATGATGATCCTCTTATCCAACTTTATGCATTCCATGGTCACGAGATTATTACTCCACCTATCCATAATCCCACAACTATCCATGAACAAGATATCCAAACTATCCCTATCCATCCTCCACCTAGTCCTATCCATGATCCAACAACGTCCACTTCCCTTGATGAGACACTTGCCTCCCAAGCACCCATAGATGATCAATCAAATAACATGCATCTTAATGAGCATAATGAGGATTTTGATTCTATTGATACTTTGTCCTCCAAAATTGATCATATTGCAAGTCCTCAAACATATCCCCTTGGTCTTACCACCTTCATCCATGAATGTTCTTCCTTAGGAGAACAACAACCATTATCTACCACCTCACCTTCTCCATCCAATATTGAGCCCGCATCTAGTTCCCAAATCACACCTAATCCCATAGTGCATTGCATGCTCCAAAAGATGAACTACTAGGGAAAAGGCTTAGGCCTTCATTGTAACATGCCACTTGTTCTACCAACTAAGATTTACCAAGTTTATCTTTGAAAATAAATAGATCAAGATACAAATAGCAAAAGCAAAAAAAAATTCCTTAAAATCCTTCGATTAAATGCACATTTGAAACATATTCCAAACTCCCATTGCATAAATCAAATTTCATTTCCTCAATAAAAGAATTGAATAATCATCTTTACAACTTTTTCATAATATACATACAAGCTTCAAGAGCTTAACTGATAAATAGAGGTACATGATTGTATACTTATTTGTCTTCAATATTCCTAGCCACCAACTGCATGAGGGGAAGCATCACTCAAGCGATTTACCTCCAACCATGGACTAATTGCAGTCCCCCATACATTTACCAAACTGCTAAACAGCCCTACCCTTCGACGAAGGGATTGGTATGGTAACCCCAAATAAAATAGGCCTAATTTGTGCGAGGTGTTGTGTCCTACATTAACTAGTACTATCATACTATGACTACAACAATCAAAATATGAAATCCCTATAAGAAATGCAAACCTGGATCACAATGAACCTAGACAGTGTAAACGTTGGCAATTTACACCACTTTGGCCAAGTTTTCTTGTCTTATATTCACCCACCCTTCCATCTCGATTGGGAAAGACAAGAAATAACTTGGCCAAAGTGGTGTGAATACCTATGTCGAAATAACTCTACTTGCAAATTATAGTTTACTGTCTTTCCCCTTATACAATCAACTAATCATACTCAAACTGATAAATATACATAAAGTCCCATATAGACACAAATCTCTATTACTGAGATTAATTTTACTTTCACAACACAATTTTCACTTATATATATATATATATATATATATATATGCTATTATATAATCAAGTTGACAGTCACATTGATAAATAACAATGCATTCGACACAAAAATGCCTTCAAAACAAAAAAGCATAATAAAAGAGAAATCCCCATGCCTATGATATAATCTCCCAAATGAATCAACAAGATTCCCTTGCTTAAGCTCCTTCCAATGAACTAAAACCTCCTTCCAAGTAAAACAATTCTCCTTCTAAACTTCTAAAACCTTTCCTCACAACTTCAAAGAAAAAAATGGCAAAAACTCTCAATGCTAATTCAAAAATGAAAATAGTAGAATAAGAATGCTCTTAGCAAAACTTCTTTGTATTCAAATGAGAGAGAGAGCTCCTCTAAATAGAACAATTTACAAAAGCAAAACGATAAACTTTCGACACTAATGCAAAACTCAAATTTGAAAAGAGAAAGCTCTTGATTAGAAAAAAGGTGCAAGTAAAAATGAGGGAGAGCACCCCCCTTTTATACTAAAAACCTAAGGTGTGGTCTTGCTAAAAATAAGCAAAGAAATGTCGACACAATGGTGACATCTTTAACAAAATCTAAATTTGGTAAAAATGTCAACACATTGGTGACATTCTTAACAAAATCTAAAATTAGTTTCAAAAACTAAAACAAACTTTCTAAAAATAAAAGAATGTTTGTTAAAAACTATAGGGTAAAAATATTAACGGTCGAAAGCTAAGCGCTTGAAAAGGTTAAGGGATAAGCATGAACCCCTTAACACCTTGGCCTCCTTACATAACCCACGCGGAATCCTTGGGGAACATCACTGAGAACATGTGCATTTTATGCACTGCCTCCATGTCTAAAGGGCCCGCATGCCTATAAGGTTATTTAACTTTTCAAAAGAAACTTAAAAGGCTTAAGGGTGGGGCCGCATACCTCTAAAGAAGACATGCCCACATTCGATTAAAACATGACCATCACATGGGTCGATAACATCATTCGACTAAAAGAAACATATCCTCTTTTTAAAAGCACTTAAAACCTTAATTTTTATTATAATCTATTCACCTTTTTACTAAGATTTAAACACCTTTAATCTTGTTTTATTAAAACTATTCTTTTATTATTTTTTTATTGAATCTTATTTTATATATTTCTATTCTTAAAATCACCATAGAACAATATTTACGAAAATCAATTTCCGCAAAATGATAAAATTATATTTCCGCTATTCAGAGAAAATAATAATAATATTTATATTAAATACATATATATAGAGAGAGAGAGACGATAAATATATAGATACATCAATATATATATATTCACATATGTATATATTATCATCGTAAAATCAAATATAACTCATAACCAAAAATGTATTTAACGTTGTAAAAAACTTCATAGACTTAACGTTAAAGAACACCAGAGAGACGATAATTCTTGCATAGTCCAAATCGACATCTCCATATCTATGAGCAATACACTCATGAATATACATAGGTAAGTCTACCTACATATGTTCATGCTCATATCGACTCACATATAAGAACATATCATGGACTTGCACGAGCTTTAATTTTCTCAAAGCAACCAAACACTTAACAACATGTAGGTTTGAACATCCAATCAAGACTCAAGATACATAACTCAGATCACTTACCGCTACCCACACTAACTTGACTCAACCTAGGTCAAATTAGGATGTGTGTGTGTGTACTACTCAGTTTAGGCTTCTCTTTTACGTTTAACAGACCAAGTCCTTCTCCTAAGTGATACCTCTTGATGCAGAGGAAAAGATCAAAACTCAGTCTCTCAATCTCATTCCTTCATAGACTGTTCTTCATGTGTAATCATGGTACTCACACTATAAACAATCAATAGAAACTTGTTCAACACATCACCTATACATGGTCTCTAACCAAATAACTAACTTCTACATCTTCCAAGACAGTGAGCAGCAAATTACCTCATGACTGTCCTATGACAGTGCATTGACAGGCTTATTCCTAGTAGCCCTGCCATCAAAGACTTTCAAACACAACTCCTTCCATAGAATCCTTCTCAAGACTGTGAAGGCATATTTGGACACCTTTTAATATGTTTAAACATAGATCACAAATCCAACATGGATTACTTTAGGAAGTATTACTAAACAAAAGACTGTCAGCGAGCAAATTAGGCCTAATAGGCTTAGCCTACACAAGGGCTTATTGGTTTGGGTAACTCCACGACTTCCCACACCTTGCATGTGCATGGAACACATCATAAAATGTCTACATGAGCTTATTAGTTCACCAAAAGTCCATTCCCATTAATGTTTTTAACAAATCCTACACCTATATCTCAAGATTGTCCTCTAAACTCTATTTTCTGGACAGTCACACAGAAAATAGTCACAAACTTTGCTTTTTCCTTCTTAAACCTTAGTTATTTGATTCAAAACCTTTCTAATATGAAATCAATTTCTACTATAGTCATTTTCCACCGGAGGTGAGTAACATGCAATGTACAAAACGTGAGAAATACAATCTTTCTTGCCACTGTTTACCGTAACAGAGGGTTATGACAGTTTAGACAAAAAATGCAATATCTTCCTTAAAACAAAACCAAAATACATGCAACCAAATGTAAATGGAAGGTGATAGATAGACCTTTCATGAAAAATTAGTTAGAAGTGTACTCCAGTCTGTACAGAGCCGTACACTGCAAGAAGACAACAATTCTAGAGGAAAAACATAGAAAACACTACTTTTTACTATTTCAACTCAAATCTCCCATCACCTCCAAGGTATTTTGATGATACAAGGCCTTAATAAAGGCATTTAAACATGTCTCTCTAGTTTCCACTTCCTTCCAACGACCAAGACACATAAAATAACCTTTCTAATTCCCAAAACTATCTTTTTAGTAACTGTTTTAGAATCTTGCTATTTGTAACATTTGGATTAATCTTGGACAAGGTTATAACAAACTTCCAAACCCAAGACATGCCTTAAAAGGCTTGCAACATGAAGACTTTAAATGACTACCAAAGACAAACATTAAAACATAAATGACTAACCTATAACTACAAGACTGTCCTACCTAGGACTAGTAACATAACCATAGGAAACTTTAGTTATTTGGACATAGTCCATTACAAACATGGCTTCCAAGCCTCATTACATCATTGAATATGGTCTCAAGGACCTCATTAAACAAATCAAACATCTTGAAGATCAAGTAAACCCTGATGTGAAGGTGCTCTTGCACCATACTCCTCAGCATGAAGAAAACTCTTGTCCCAAGAGTTGTGTGGTCTGCTTCAAATGACTTTGGCCTCTTTATGTCTTCAACCCTGACTCGATGCCTCCTCTGCTTCCTCTTTACCTTCCAACTGTGACTCCTATTAATGGAGTTTGACTGGCTGCCTCCAAGGTGCATCTCTATCATCAGAAGTCCACTCCTTCGTGCTACAACAACACTCCTATCCCTCACCTGGGAGTCCTCTCTTGCCTCTCTCCCCAAGACTTTTGGCGACAACCAATGGACCATCTCCTCTGGCCCTCTTGACAGACCTTCCTGTCTGCCTACTGTAGTGAGTGAACTTGCACCTTCAACCAAACAACTTAGCCAATAATAGTCACCAACATAACATATTCTTCATCTCCTCCCAGAGCTTTTGCTAGCTCTGATACCAATTTGATGCAGAGGAAAAGATCAAAACTCAGTCTCTCAATCTCATTCCTTCATAGACTGTTCTTCATGTGCAATCATGGTACTCACGCTATAAATAATCAATAGAAACTTGTTCAACACATCACCTATACATGGTCTCTAACCAAATAACTAACTTCTACATCTTCCAAGATAGTGAGCAGCAAATTACCTCATGACTGTCCTATGATAGTGCATTGACAGGCTTATTCCTAGTAGCCCTACCATCAAAGACTTTCAAACACAACTCCTTCCATAGAATCCTTCTCAAGATTGTGAAGGCATATTTGGACACCTTTTAATATGTTTAAACACAGATCACAAATCCAACATGGATTACTTTAGGAAGTATTACTAAACAAAAGACTGTCAGCGAGCAAATTAGGCCTAATAGGCTTAGCCTACACAAGGGCTTATTGGTTTGGGTAACTCCATGACTTCCCACACCTTGCATGTGCATGGAACACATCATAAAATGTCTGCATGAGCTTATTAGTTCACCAAAAGTCCATTCCCATTAATGTTTTTAACAAATCCTACACCTATATCTCAAGATTATCCTCTAAACTCTATTTTCTGGACAGTCACATAGAAAACAGTCACAAACTTTGCTTTTTCCTTCTTAAACCTTAGTTATTTGATTCAAAACCTTTCTAATATGAAATCAATTGCTACTATAGTCATTTTCCACTGGAGGTGAGTAACATGCAATGTACAAAACGTGAGAAATACAGTCTTTCTTGCCACTGTTTACCCTAACAGAGGGTTATGATAGTTTAGACAAAAAATGCAACATCTTCCTTAAAACAAAACCAAAATACATGCAACCAAATGCAAATGGAAGGTGATAGATAGACCTTTCATGACAAATTAGTTAGAAGTGTGCTTTAGTCTGTACAGAGCCATACACTGCAAGAAGATAGCAATTCTAGAGGAAAAACACAGAAAACATTGCTTTTTACTATTTCAACTCAAATCTCCCATCACCTCTGAGGTATTTTGATGATACAAGGCCTTAATAAAGGCATTTCAACATGTCTCTCTAGTTTCCACTTCCTTCCATGACCAAGACACAGAAAATAACCTTTCAAATTCCCAAAACTGTCTTTTAGTAACTGTTTTAGAATCTTGCTATTTGTAACATTTGGATTAATCTTAGACAAGGTTATAACAAACTTCCAAACCCAAGACATGCCTTAAAAGGCTTGCAACATGAAGACTTTAAATGACTACCAAAGACAAACATTAAAACATAAATGACTAACCTATAACTACAAGACTGTCCTACCTAGGACTAGTAACATAACCATAGGAAACTCTAGTTATTTGGACATAGTCCATTACAAACATGGCTTCCAAGCCTCATTACATCATTGAATATGGTCTCAAGGACCTCATTAAACAAATCAAACATCTTGAAGATCAAGTAAACCCTGATGTGAAGGTGCTCCTGCACCACCTCCCCTCTTTTCTGGAGGGACAACCTGTTCCTACATCCACTTAGATCATCGCTAGAGTAGTTAGCTGATCAAAATATCATCATTAATTTAACAATAACTACATTTTATACAAGACATAGCATTATTCTTTTTCTCATCAAATCGCATTCAAGATCGATAACACACATAGATGCAAAGATTCATAAATACTTCAATTTTCACAAAATAACCAATCTCTAGTAAATGGATAAAAACACATATATAGATGCAGGAATCTATAATCACTCACTTTCCAAATAAATTAACCAATCTAGGTAAATAGCAAGTAGATAGAAACACATTGGGTGTAACATACTTCCCCCCTTGTGAATCATCATCCCCGATGATTTTTAAGTATCAAGTATTATCACCACATACATAAGTCATAAAAATTAACATACTACAAAACATATTGATATCAAGAGCTTTCATAATTCATATTAACTTATGGAAACTTTTGCTTCATCTTAGCATAATCTTTCCAAGTGGCAGAACCTTCTGCATATAGATCCAATTGGAGCTTGCACTGCATAACCTTTCTATTTATGCAAGCAGAGCTTGCGACCTTCAAGCATTTCAAATGCTTGATCAAAACCATACCTGGTTTATGTACTTGTATACATTCTATGAGTATAATAATCATTAGTTAAATATATAATTATATCAAATTTGAATCATTAAGAGCATTGTGCCTCCTAGCAATAGCTATTATCAGAATGATTCTGCAATCAATTGATTTGTTAATTTCAAGAACTTCGAAGAGCTCTTTACATCTAGGAGCTTGTTTGGAATACATTCCAAACATAATGAAACTTTTTCCTAGGGTTGGACCCTCAATAGAACTTTTACTCTCTACTCGAGAATTGTCTCCGTATATACTTAGCATCAGCATAACTTTTATATTCCTTATTGGTTCTCTGTCAATCTTTTCTAATCATCATGATCTATTCACCCATTTCTGACAACATTTCTGGACTAATGCTAATCATATCTTCTAGCTTACTCAGCTTATAGGAGTTCAGCATCTTCTTTTGTCTAATGTTTCAAAGAGAAAGATAGGAATTTTTCTAATAAAAAACCCACCAGTGGTAGATATTCTTCCCTGCTTATAATGTTGATCCATACAATTTATTCAAACAATTCTTCCAAAACCTAGTTAACTCTCATAGTTTAACCATCTGTTCTCTGAATGATAAGTTATACTTACATTAGGTTACCCAAACCTTGTTGTCACATGCGCATCTCTATCCGAGATATTCTCCTCAAGATCTCTATGTAAACTAAACACTTCCTACACAATTTTATGAGCTAAAACTGGTGTTCCACCAAATAAATGCTCTGATATAAAAGATGTTACCTT
The DNA here is from genome assembly GCA_027924645.1 of Cunninghamia lanceolata. NCBI lineage: Eukaryota > Viridiplantae > Streptophyta > Pinopsida > Cupressales > Cupressaceae > Cunninghamia > Cunninghamia lanceolata. The sequence goes on from BSBN01000567.1 coordinate 6,454,364, forward strand.
TATTCTTTAACATTCTAAACAACTTGCCACAAATCTTGCGGTATTCCTTTTCATTCCCTTACAAAAATATAACAATTTTACATCGGGTAACATCTTAGTGACACTTAGATGTCCTGAATATGGTACATTATGTAGTTCCTCCCATACCAGATTTGTTAATTCACCAGAATCAGGTACACAAATTCTTCCATTAAATCTCAATAATCCATTAGGTTTAAAACAAAAACCTTCATACTTTTTATCTTGCCATTTACCCAAGAGTGCTTGCTTGATTTGTTCATAGAACTCATCACCCTTGAATTCTTGCAATACTTAATTTTGGAAGCCAATTTGGATAGTTACTAATGAAGATATATTCCATCCTCAGCTTAAAGCATTAGCAACTCTATTCTCATTTCCTTTGATATAGTTAATGTTGAAATCTTAATACGATATCAGTTCTAACCACCTCCTTTGCCTTGCATCTAGATTAGATTGAATAAATAAATACTTTAAACCATGATCGTCTGTTTTCAATTCAAAAGGTTTTTCCAACAGATAGTGTCTCCTTATCTATAATGCATGAACAACTGTTACTAACTCCAAATCCTACGAGGTGTATTTTTGTTCATAAGGTTTTTGCTTATTGAATTATAGGCTATGACTTGCCCTTCCTGTTTTAATACTCCACCTTCACCTAAGGCATCTAGTACTTCCTTCAAAGTTAGGAGGTGTAATTTTTCTCATGTCCTTAGATAACCCTCTTTCCATTCTCCTCCTAATCCTTTCCTTGTTCTAATATTTTGACTCTCTCTCTCCTCTTTCTATCAACATTGCAAGGATTTGATCTTAGTACCCATACTCTCAACTCCTTGTCTTACTTCTTCACTTTCCCCAAAGTTAATCCTTGTTCTAACCATCTTAACAAGAAAGTTCACCCCATGGGTTTCCATAAAGATTTAAATTCTACAAATGTTATCCAATATTCTAAAAAAAAATTTAACATTTCCAAATAGAATTTCCTATTCTTTATTCAAAACTTTTTCCCAAGAAAGATTTCTTATACATAAGCTTTTGATAAAACACTTTTCTTTCCTTTATATCAAAAGGATTTGAATACCCTCTCAACTAAAACTGAATAGAGTATATCCCTTAGATTCTAGTCCATGATTATCCTTAAATGGGTAATAACCCTCAACTTTGTCCTCAAATACATAATTTTAGGGAAACATATTCCTTCGAATCATCACTTAAATAAATTACAATTACTTCTGCCAAAGGAGGAACATATAGATTCCTAAATAGCATGGCGGAGCTCACACTATACTCTAAGAACATATCCTTAGAAAGTGGTAAGGCTTCTGATTTGGTTGGAGAGACCAAAAGCAAACAGTTAAAGTTGACAGCCTTTCTGAGAATGATAAGCTGAGTTATAAAAAGCTAAGCTTCTAGCGCTAAAGACTTTACAAAGTTCAGGATAATGATCCACCACTTCCACTTTTGGAATATCGTATAGATACCAATTCCCTACTGGGTGCTTTTAATCATCCTTGACTCTCACATTCTCGACGACTTTCTATCACTCTTCATTCTCTTTCAGAAATAAAGAGATTTCACACCGACTAGAAATTTAGTTACTCCTAGATGATCCGATTATGATTTAAAAAGAATTTCCTACCTCACAAGGTTTCATAAATCTAAAAGTTAGGAATATACCAAGTGCATTTTCTACAATTTACTCCCTTATACAATTCATCAAAGGCCCATCCAGGACATGACAAAGGCGAACAACCAAAAATATTCTAGTATAGCCACCTCAATAATTTAAATCAATGTCAAAGAATAAGTAATTTCATTTTCAACAGCAAGTCAAAAGTTTGAGCTCAATAAATCAAATTTTGACCAATTGGTCATAAAATAAATAATCTTCAAAATTCAGTGGCTAGACCATTCCAAACAATGAAAAATTCATGCAAATATTTAAAAAGGAATTTCTCCAAAAATTCAAGAAGTTTCAAAATCAAAAGATATACTGATTATGCACTATGTGACTGACTGAGTCACTAACAAGGGAGTAGATTGTTGTATTACACTCGAGTTTTTCAAAAACTTACAGTGGTTTAGAGACCATGCTACTAGCACAAAAAATAAATAAGTCCTTTAAGATTTTCTCTATACTCAAAATCAAAATATTAAAACACATCCATCCTTACATCATAAAATATCTATCGTTCATCACATAGATGACACTATAAGGTGGTGTTACAACAACACACAAGGACTTCAGTTGGAACACACACTTCTTCCTTTCATTTACAAAACTCTATTTCCTACCTCCCATAATAGTTTAATTAAATCAAACTGGTCTAAACATCTTGGTGATGATCTCATTCTTCATTGTAATTATTCTTTCTATCTCCATCAAGAGACAAATACATAGCTCTCAAATTTTGTCAAAAAATGTTATGAAAATAACTAATAACTTCTATTTGCAACTGTTACAAATTATCTTGCAACTTCATGCAGTCTCTTAACAAAAGAATGGTACTAATTCCAATCTTTTCATCAAAATATTGCCCAAGAGGATCCTCTTCATTTATGTCCTCAACCCTTCAGTTATGCATGATTCTTTGAATATGGCAACTAGTTTTCTCATGAATCTTTAGAAATCAAAGAGCATTTTCCAAGTCATGTACTATCTTTCTAAGCATTATATGCCAATACATCACTACTTGTCTTTTATTGATCCTTTTATCTCTCTCGACTCATTCCAACCCATCTAGAGTTAGATAAGAACCTAATTTATCTACGTATCGTTTGATACAATTTCTAGAATTTTCCAAATTCAGTTGCTTCTACACCTTGTTGATTATTTTAGGATCTTCCCATCCTTAATTTCTTGAGATATAAAAGTGATCTTGAATTCACATAGACACTACTCTTCCTAAGCTCTTAGTCTAATAACATTTGATTAAGGTTTTATCTTTTTAATCCAAGTATTAGAATCATTCCGTTATGCATCCTCAATAGAATTAAATTGACTCATGGATTCCTTAATTCCTCAGTTGGTTTACTCTTAACCACTGAATTCATAAGTGTTGGATAATAGTCCTAATAATTTTCTTGGTTAGTCTACTATGCCATTCTCGCATAAAATGAAATTCAATTTTGGACTATCATAGCATAGTGAGAACATAGGTTCCAGAGCTGAACTTGGTTAGCTCTGATACCACATGTAACATTCCACTTGTTCTACCAAGTAAGAGTTACCAAGTTTAACTTTGAAAGTAAATAGATCAAGATACTGATAGTGGAAGCAATACAAATTTTACTTAAATTCCTTCAATTAAATGCACATTTGAAACATATTCCAAACTCCCATTGCATAAATCAAATTTTATTTCCTCAATAAAAGAATTGAATAATCATCTTTACAACTTTTTCATAATATACATACAAGCTTCAAGAGCATAACTGATAAATAGAGATACATGATTGTATACTTGTCTGTCTTCAATATTCTTGGCCACCAGCTGCATGAGGGGAAGCATCACTCAAGTGATTTACCTCCAACCACGGACTAACTGCGGTCCCCCGCTCATTTACTAAACTACTAAACAGCCCTACCCTTCGACGAAGGGATTGGTATGGTAACCCCAAATAAAATAGGCCTAATTTGAGCAAAGTGTTGTGTCCTACATTAACTAGTACTATCATAGTATGGCTACTACCATTAAAATATGAAATCCCTACTAGAAATGCAAACTTGGATCATAGTGAACCTATACAGTGTAAACATTGGTAATTTACACCAATTTGGCCAAAGTTTTCTTGTCTCATATTCACCCACCCTTCCATCTCGATTGGGAAAGACAACAATCTCTATACAAAAGATATTCCCTTACCCATGGATCAACAAATCCCAGGAATAACCCCACTTGACAAATGTATCATTCTCTACACATAATGGTGCAGGAGCACCCCTTCAACAAGCCAAATATACATCTGAGGGAGAAGACTAAGGTATTAATATATGTTATCATATTTTATGCATTTATATATTTGTTTGTGTTGTCCTGTAGGACTTATGTTGTGATTTCATGTTTGTAATAAAAAACCCCATCATGTGAACCAGTGTTACAAATTTGGCATCCTGATGAGCCAATTTGAACATCTTGGGCAATTGGGGTATGTGGATGATTAAATCAAGTGTGTTATGTTTAGGTGTCTTGTTAATGTGTTTAAATCATGTCATATGCCAAACATGTGTCATGTGATTTTTGGTATTCCGGTTGGAAATTATAACAACTCCAACCTTTGGTATTCTGGTTGGTACTGGATGTGAAGAGACTATAAACATATTCTTGGAAGAAGAGAACAGAGAGGAAGTTTGATTGAAGAATTAGAAAATTCTGTCATTTTGTGTTTTACAAGTTATGTGTAAAATCTCTGTGTATTAAATTGTTCTGTGCATACTCTCTGTATCAAATTGTTCGTTGCATAATCTAGTTTTTCTGTTGTCAAAGATGCAAGACTGAGACCATTCCACTGGTGGATTTCTTTGAAATCAGTGGAATGGACCTTGTACATAGTTTTCTATTTTGTTTTCTTTTTGTTCATGTTTATGGCGGAATGGGACAGAGGATCAAATCTCTGGAAAATTTGTTGCAGTAGAGAGCCTAGCATCTCTATGTGCTAGGACTCAACTGACTAGAGACTGCGAGTTTGGTTGCGGAGGACGTTCTCGGCGTAAGATTCGGTGTTGTTTCAGGGAAGATATATTTCCTGTGTATATCACAATTGTATTGAAATACATTTTGTGTATATCCTGAAACTGTACGTTGAAGACAGTCTGTGTATATCACAGTTGTATGCGAGTGACATTCAGTGTGTATACTGCATTTGTATGTCGTAAGTTATATTTTGTAAGATACAAGGGTCGACTGGCTATAATGGTCAAAGTGTGTGAAGATTCATTGAGTGATCAGTGATAGGAGGTTAAACAATGCATATTCGAAGTTGAGAGTATCAACCTGAAATCATTTGGTTGAACCAACGGTTGAACCGGTTCAAAGGTTCAAAGGTTCAACGGATTCATTGGTTCAATGGAGTAAAGAGTTCAGCGGGTTCAATGAGATACCAAGGTTCATTTGGTTCACCAGTTCAACAAGGCATAGATGGGTTCAATTGGTTCAACCGGTAGCTACCGACAGTGTTAAGACTGTGTGATGGAAGTACATTGAACCGATAGTTGAAGGTTCAACGTTTCAATAGTATAAATGGTTCAATGGTTAATTTAGTCTGTTTGGTTCAATAAGTTCACCTGACTCAAAAGATTCAAGGGGATCATTTGGTTCGACGGGTTCACGGGTTCAATGAACTTGGAGGTTTCAAGTGGTTCAAAGGTTCAACCATAGCAGCAATTATTCTGCATTTTTAATCTGTTTTCACCGCTTTGCTACGTACTCTGCATCAAATGGTATCAGAGTGAAGGAGTATCCTTTAGGTAGAAGGAGAAGACAAGATGTCAGATGGAGAGGGGTCACAAGAGTACCTAGCAAAGATGACCAACACTGAGTTGGCAGCCCTAGTGAAGAAGCAAATGGTAGAGAGAAAAGCAGTTAGAGCTCAGAATCAAGCCTTGAGAGATGAGTTAGATAAGTTGAAGGACAAAGTAGAGAAGGCAGATGCAGATTCTGGTGAGCGAGAAGATGGGGATGAAGAGTAGATCCCTAGGTAGAAAGAGATAGAGGTTCCTATAGACCAGAGACCCTTACTCAATGTCCTCAAATCCATGGAGAGAAGGACCATGGATATGAAAATAGACCTGCCAGTGTTTGTAGGCAAAATGGAACCTGATTCGATGATGGAGTGGATAGACTCCTTGAATAACTTCTTTGAGATTGAGGAGATACCAGAACACCAAAGGGTGAGAATGGCCCAATCCAAAATGAAAGGGGCTGCACTAAATTGGTGGAATTTCATCCAAGATGACAGGGTGAAAGAAGGAAAGAACAGAGTTGCTACTTGGAAGAAGATGATGACTTTAGTGAAGGAGGCCTATGTTCCATTCGATTACAACATCTAATTACATAAGAGGAAACAAAACTTGAAGCAGAAGGAGTTAGATTTCAGCTCATACACAAAAGAGTTCATGAAACTATGTGTCAAGACAAAGGTAAAGGAGAATGAGGAAGAGAAGGTGGCAAGGTACCTCAATGGATTGAGATTTGCCATCCAAGAAGATTTAAATCTGCATAACCTAGAGACAGTCCAAAAGTGCTACCAATTGGCACTCAAAGTGGAAGAGAAATTAAAGAGAAGACAAGAGCAAAATAATAGAGGAAGAGGGAGATAGCAAAGAGGGGGAAGAAGTCCTTTCAGAGGCAGAGGAAATGGATTTTGACACCAAGGTGAATCAAATCAAGAAAACAGCAAAGGAGACAACAGTCAAAATCAAGGGGGAAGTTACAATCAAAGACGAAACTTTAGGGGCAAAAGACCACCATTTAGAGGGAGATTTCAGGGCAGAGGACCTCTCAGATGTTACAATTGCAATCAAGAAGGCCACATAGCCAACAGATGTCTAGAAAAGGCAACGAGTTCAATGGGAGACAGGAGGATAAATCTGATCCAAGAATCTGATTGTCAAAGTGTGACAAGCTCAAATACTTTTCAAAGTGTGAATGCTCTTGACAGTTATGGATATCCTAAGAAAGGAGAATCTTTGATGATTAGGAGAACAATGATCACCATGAAAGTGCCTAGCAAAGAACCTCCACAAAGGAAGTCTCTCTTCAGAACTACTTGCAAGGCAGGAGGAAAGGTACGTAAAGTTCTGATTGACTCCGGATCCACTGAAAATTTTGTGTCATTTGAAATGGTAGAAAAGCTTAAGCTTAGAAGACTACCACACCCTTGCTCATATAAGGTCTCATGGCTCACCCAAGGCCAACAAACAGTTGTGGAAGAGTAGGCTTGGGTGGAATTTCAAATTGGATCATACAAGGATAGATTGTTGTTTGACATTGCCAAGATGGATGCTTGCCATCTCCTATTTGGAAGACCATGGCAGTATGACTTGAAATCACACCATGATGGAGTTAGAAACACATATTCAATCACCAAGGATGGTAAGGTGATAGAGTTGCTACCATTGATGGAGAATGAGGTGGAATCAAAAGGGAAAGAAGTCAAGGTGATGATAGTAGAAGGCAAATAATTCATGAAAGAGATAGTTGAAGGTGCAGTTGCATATGCTCTAATTCCATGCCTGAAGGTGAACAAGGAGCAGCAGCAAGAAGTCAAGGGAGAGAAGAAACAAAGGTTCATAGATCCAGTTGTCAAAGAGCTATTGGACAAGTACAAAGGAATCATCTCTGATGGAATGCCAAGGTCCCTACCACCTGTAAGGGACATCAGCCATTGCATAGATCTGATCCCAGGATCTACACTTCCAAACAAGGCAACATATAAGCTTACCCCAGAATAGAATGCAGAAGTAGCAAGGCAGATTGAGGAGTTGTTGGAGACAGGCCTAATTGGCAAGAGTCTAAGCCCATGTGCAGTACCGGCTGTACTAGCACCAAAGAAGGAAGGCACTTGGAGACTTTATACTGATTCAAAGGCTATCAACAAGATAACAATTAGGTATAGGTTCTCAATCCCTAGGATAGAAGATTTGCTTGATTGCTTGGGGGGTGCTAAATATTTCACAAAAATAGATCTAAAGAGTGGCTATCATCAGATTAGGATTAGGCCAGGAGATGAATGGAAAACTACATTTAAGACCAATGAGGGGTTATATGAGTGAAAGGTCATGCCTTTTGGTTTGTCCAATGCCCCTAGTACCTTTATGAGGTTGATGAATGAGGTCTTGAGGGAATTCATAGGCAAATTTGTCATAGTATATCTAGATGACATCCTAATTTTCAGTAATACAAGGGAAGAGCACCTCAAACATATAGACTTGGTCCTCAAAAGGTTACATGAAGAGCAGCTAATGATCAACTTGGAGAAGTGTTTGTTCATGCAGGAGGAGATCATTTATTTGGGTTTTGTCATCTCACAGGGAAAACTGAAAATGGATCAAGAGAAGGTAAGTGCCATATTGTCTTGGCCAACTCCTAGAACCATGAATGATGTTAGAAGTTTCCATGGGTTAGCAACCTTTTATAGGAAGTTTATAAAGGGGTTTAGTCATGTTTGTGCACCCATGCTTGACACCATAAAAGGAGGACAGAAGTGCAGATTCACTTGGACAAAGGAGGCAGATGATTCATTTGAAACATTAAAGAAGAAGGTGGCAGAACAGCCAGTTCTTGCACTTCCTGACTTCAACAAGATTTTTCAAGTAGAATGTGATGCAAGCCACATGGCTATTGGAGCAGTACTCATTCAAGAAGGTAGGCCTATTGCATTTTTCAGTGAGAAATTAAATGATGCAAAGAAGAGATACTCATCATATGATTTGGAGATGTACGCTCTAGTCTAGTCACTCAAAAAGTGGAGGCATTATTTAATGCCAAAAGAATTCATAGTGTTCATAGATAATCATGCCCTTAGTTTCATAAACAGTCAAGAGAAGTTGAACCAAAGGCACATGAAGTGGGTGGAGACTTTGCAAGCTTTCACCTTCACACTAAAACACAAGAAAGGGGTCAAGAACAAGGTAGCAGATGCTTTGAGTAGGAGGGTTCTAACCATAAATCAGATCCAATTGGAGAGTGTTGGCATTGACTCTTTGAAGGCCATGTATGATGATGATGAAGACTTTGGAGAAATCTATAAGGGTGGATAGTTGTGCTTTCCACGGTGTTCTATGAGACTGAATATCATTAGGGAGAAACATTGTGGGGCCATGGCAGCACATTTTGGTCTAGATAAGACTCTTGATCTTGTGAAGAGACATTACTATTGGCCCAAGTTGCAGTCAGATGTGAGGAGATTTGTGGAGGCATGTGTGATATGTCAGAAAGCAAAAGGGAGATCAACTAATGTAGGCTTATATCAACCACTACCCATTCCTTCTAGTCCATGGGAGAGCATAAACATGGACTTTGTATTGGGTTTGCCTAGGACAAGGAAGGGATATGACAGTGTTTTTGTTGTAGTAGATAGATTTAGTAAAATGGCACATTTCTTGCCATGCAAAACCACTTGTGATGCTTCATATGTTGCTGATCTATTTTTTAAAGAGATAGTAAGGATACATGGTTTGCCATTGAGCATAGTGTCAGATAGAGATGTGGAATTTATTGGCCATTTTTGGAGGACTCTTTGGAAGAAGCTTGGAACAAATTTATCCTTCTCATCAGCCTACCATCCTCAAATGGATGGGTAGACTGAAGTTGTTAACAGTTCATTGGGAAATCTGTTAAGATGTTTGATAAGGCAGCATGGAGAGAAGTGGGATAACATTCTATCACAAGCAGAATTTTCCTATAATGACACTATCAATAGGAGTACAGGGAAGTCACCTTTCCAAGTGGTATATGGTATTCATCCAAGGGGTACTTTGGAGTTGAGAGATCTACCTACAAGAGAGTCTATTAGTGTAGATGGAGAAGCTTTTGCATCAGCCATCAAAGAGGTGCATGATCAAGTCAAGACACAACTCCAACAGACTACATTGAAGTACAAAGCATATACTGATAAGAAGAAAAGAGATGTACAGTTTGATGTGGGAGATTTGGTGTGGGTTAATCTGAAGAAGGAGAGGCTCCCAAAAGGTAAACATACCAAACTAATGTAGAGGAAGATTGGACCATGTCAGATTTTGAAGAAGTGTGGGCAGAATGCTTATGAGATCCAACTTCCTCCTGACCTTATATTGTCACCCATTTTCAATGTATGTGAGTTAACTCCATACAAGCATAATGCAGATGTAGAACAGGAACCATTGCAGGATACAACAGATGATGATATTCCTAAGCATGATCCACCAAAATTGAAGAAGATTTTAGACTCAAGAGTGGCAAAGAAAACAAGGAACAAAGAGTACATGGAGTACTTGGTGGCTTGGCATGGGAAACCTAATTCAGAGGCAATTTGGATGACTGAAGATCAGATCACAAACCATGGTGTAGAATTTCAAACTCTCATCTCAAGTGGGCTTGAGATTTCTTCTCCTGGGGAGTATGGTGCAGGAGCACCCCTTCAACAACCCAAATATACATCTGAGGGAGAAGACTAAGGTATTAATATATGTTATCATATTTTATGCATTTCTATATTTGTTCGTGTTATCCTGTAGGACTTATGTTGTGATTTCATGTTTGTAATAAAAAACCCCATCATGTGAACCAATGTTACAAATTTGGCATCTTGATGAGCCAATTTGAACATCTTGGGTAATTGGGGTACGTGGATGATTAATCAAGTGCGTTATGTTTAGGTGTCTTGTTAATGTGTTTAAATCATGTCGTATGCCAAACATGTGTCGTGTGATTTTTGGTATTCCGATTGGAAGTTGTAACGACTCCAACCTTTGGTATTCTGCTTGGTACTGGATGTGAAGAGACTATAAACATATTCTTGGAAGAAGAGAACAGAGAGAGGAAGTTTGATTGAAGAAATAGAAAATTCTGTCATTTTGTGTTTTACAAGTTCTGTGTAAAATCTCTGTGTATTAAATTGTTCTATGCGTACTCTCTGTATCAAATTGTTCGTTGCATAATCTAGTTTTTCTGTTGTCGAAGATGCAAGACTGAGACCATTCCATTGGTGGATTTCTTTGAAATCAGTGGAATGGACCTTATACATAGTTTTCTATTTTGTTTTTTTTTGTTCGTGTTTATGGCAGAATGGGACAGAGGATCAAATCTCTGGAAAATTTGTCGCAATAGAGAGCCTAGCATCTCTATGTGCTAGGACTCAACTGACCAGAGACTGCGAGTTTGGTTGCGGAGGATGTTCTCAATGTAAGATTCGGTGTTGTTTCAGGGAAGATATATTTATTGTGTATATCACAATTGTATCAGAATATATTTTGTGTATATCCTAAAACTGTATGTTGAAGACAGTCTGTGTGTATATCGCAGTTGTATGCCAGTGACATTCGGTGTGTATACTGCATTTGTATGTTGTAAGTTACATTTTGTAAGATACAAGGGTCGACTAGCTGTAGTGGTCAAAGTGTGTGAAGATTCATTGAGTGATCGGTGATAGGAGGTTAAACAATGCATATTCAAAGTTGAGAGTATCAGCCTGAAATCATTTGGTTGAACCGGTTCAAAGGTTCAAAGGTTCAACGGGTTCATTGGTTCAACGGAGTAAAGAGTTCAGCGGGTTCAACGAGATACCAAGGTTCATTTGGTTCATCGGTTCAACAAGGCATAGATGGGTTCAATCGGTTCAACTGGTAGTTGCCGACAGTGTTAAGACTGTGCGACGGAAGTACATTGAACCGATAGTTGAAGGTTCAATGGTATAAATGGTTCAACGGTTCATTTAGTCCATTTGGTTTAATAAGTTCACCCGACTCAAAAGATTCAGGGGGATCATTTGGTTCGACGGGTTCACGGGTTCAATGAACTTGGAGGTTTCAAGTGGTTTAAAGGTTCAACCACAGCAGCAATTATTCTGCATTTTTAATCTATTTTCACCACTTCGCTGCGTACTCTGCATCACATAGGATATTCCCTTTCCTAAGGATCAACAAATCCTAGGAATATTCTTGCTTAACAATTACATCAAACTCTATTCTAGGTTATCCCCCTCTTCCATGGATCACATATCCCAAGGTTAACCTATCCCAAGTTTCATCATGACACCTATGTCGAAATAACTCTACTTGCAAATTACAATCTACTGTCTTTCCCCTTATACAATCAACTAATCATACTCAAACTAATAAATATACATAAGGTCCCATATAGACACAAATCTCTATTACTAAGATTAATTTTACTTTCACAACACAATTTTCACTTAGATATATATAAATATAAATGCTATTATATAATCAAGTTGACAATCACATTGATAAATAACAATGCATTCAACACAAAAATGCCTTCAAAACAGAAAAGCATAATAAAAGAGAAATCCCCATGCCTGTGATATAAGCTCCCAAATGAATCATCAAGATTCCCTTGCTTAAGCTCCTTCCAATGAACTAAAACCTCCTTCCAAGTAAAACAATTCTCCTTCTAAACTTCCAAAACCTTTCCTCACAACTTCAAAGCAAAAAATGGCAAAAACTCTCAATGCTAATTCAAAAATGAAAATAGCAGAATAAGAATGCTCTTAGAAAAACTTGTGTGTATTCGAATGAGAGAGAGAGATCTCCTCTAAATAGAACAATTTACAAAAGCAAAACGACAAACTTTCGACACTAACGCAGAACTCAAATTTGAAAAGAGAAGGCTCTTGATTAGAAAAAAGGTGCAAGTAAAAATGAGGGAGAGCACCCCACTTTTATACTAAAAACCTAAGGTGTGGTCTTGCTAAAAATAAGCAAAGAAATATCGACACAATGGTGACATCTTTAACAAAATCTAAAATTGGTGAAAATATCGACACATTGGTGACATTCTTAACAAAATCTAAAATTAGTTTCAAAAACTAAAACAAACTTTCTAAAAATAAAAGAATGTTTGTTAAAAACTATAGGGTAAAAATATTAACGGTCGAAAGCTAAGCACTTGAAAAGGTTAAGGGATAAGCACGAACCCCTTAACACCTCGGCCTCCTTACATAACCCATACAGAATCCTTGGGGAACATCACTAAGAACACATGCATTTTATGTGCTGCCTCCATGTTTAAAGGGCCCGCGTGCCTATAAGGTTATTTAACTTTTCAAAAGAAACTTAGAAGGCTTAAGGGTGGGGGTTGCGTGCCTCTAAAGAAGACATGCCCACATTCGATTAAAACACATGACCATCACATGGGTCAATAACACCATTTGACTAAAAGAAACATATCCTCTTTTTAAAAGTACTTAAAACCTTAATTTTTATTATAATTTATTCACCTTTTTCCTAAGATTTAAACACCTTTAGCCTTGTTTTATTAAAACTATTATTTTTTTATTTTTTTATTAAATCTTATTTTATATATTTCTATTCTTCAAATCACCATAGAACAATATTTACGAAAATCAATTTCTGCAAAATGATAAAATTATATTTCTGCTATTAAGAGAAAATAATAATAATATTTATATTAAATACATATATATATATATATAGATAGAGAGAGACGATAAATATATAGATACATCAATATATATATTCACATATGTATATATTATCATTGTAAAATCAAATATAACTCATAACCAAAAATGCATTTAACGTCGTAAAAAACTCCATAGACTTAAAGTCGAAGAACATAAGAGAGACGATAATTCTTGCATAGTCCAAATCGACATCTCCATATCTATGAGCAATACGCTCATGAATATACGTAGGTACGTCTACCTACATATGTTCATGCTCATATCGATTCACGTATAAGAACGTATCGTGGACTTGCACAAGCTTTAATTTTCTCAAAGCAACCAAACACTTAACAACATGTAGGTTTGAACATCCAATCAAGACTCAAGATACATAACTTAGATCACTTACTGCTTCCCACACTGACTCGACTCAACCTAGGTCAAATTAGGATGTGTGTGTGTGTGTGCTACTCAGTTTAGGCTTCTCTTTTACATTTACTAGACCAAGTCCTTCTCTTGAGTGATACCTCCCCTCTTTTCTGGAGGGACAACATGTTCCTACATCCACTTAGATCATCACCATAGTAGTTAGCTGATCAAAATATCATCATTAATTTAACAATAACTACATTTTATACAATACATAGCATTATTCTTTTTCTCATCATATCGCATTCAAGATAGATAACACACATAGATGCAACGACTCATAAATACTTCAATTTTCACAAAATAACCAATCTATAGTAAATGGATAAAAACACAAATATAGATGCAGAAATCCATAATCACTCACTTTCCAAACAAATTAACCAATCTAGGTAAATAGTAAGTAGATAGAAACACATGGGGTGTAACATTCATGAACAAGGTGTTTTGCACCCCCTCCATGTCCAAATCCATCCAAAATCATATGGTCTTGGTAATATTCCCCAAGAAAGCAATATCAAGATGTTGGTACTTCCTCCATGCATCATATGTCCACTTTCCATTGCAACTCCCATCATATCCCCAAAACATATATGGCCATTCCACCTCCATCATCCTACAAATGTCAAAAGCATGTGACCATATGCCTTCCAACTTCCACTCTACCTCTGCTTCTTCCAACTCATAATTTCCCCCCATCTAATCTACCACCACTTCTACCAACGCCTATTTATCCATTTACCCATAAATCCTCTAAAAATCCTAATCATGACCAACAAATGCACACATCGTCTAAACATGAAGCTTCCACCAAACCCATGGGATTCAAAAATAAAAATTTGGATTCCTCCAGTCATATATCCAAAAATCCTAAGGATCCTAATGCCTTAGGACATCAATGCAAAAATTCAAAACAAAGTACATTCAAAAAGCTATCCAAGCCCATACCTTCATAAGAAAAATCCAAAAGCAAAATGGTTTGGGTACCTCAAATCCTACATCAACCATCTCCTAAGTGAACAACCCCATTTCTTCCTACACCACCTTCAAATCAAAATAATTCCACCATGTTCATGGGATTCCAAAATCAAAATTTGGATGCCTCTACCTATAAAGAAAAAAATCTTAAGGGTCCTAATACCTTAGGGTACAAATGCAAAGAATCAAAGCAAACTCCATTCACAAAGTTATCCAAACCCATACCTCTGAAAGCAAAGTCAAAAACTAAAATGGTATGGGTTCCTAAGCAAAAAGAAGCAATCAAGTCAAAAGAGGCATCCACCTCTCAAAAATCCCAACCATCCTTTTCCATCCATTCCATTCTAAAATATCAAATTCTGCCAACCCACAAAACAAGAAACAATCATAAAAATACTAAATCCATGTGGGTCCCTAAATCACTCCATAAACCATCCACCAAGCAAACATTGCCATTGCTTCCTACATCACCTCTGCATCAAAAGCTTCAATGTTTATCATGGTATGTGCAACCATTGGTCATGATTCCTTTCCATACCTCCATCTCCCCATTATTCAACTATTATCCTTCCTATTTCACCCATCACCTTCCTATGGTCCATGCTTTGGCATAAGCCTTTCATCACATCCTTGCATCTTCCCTCCATAATCCACTATCATACCTTTCATGATTCACTATCTACCTAATCCATATCCATCTCTCTTTCATGCAATCTCTCCCTTACCAACATCTATGAGCATAACGACATTTGATATGGTCCATGCACTGACATAGATCTCTAATGGGACTGTCACCTTCATGGAGCTAGACACTTGAGTCCCTCTTTTCCATATCCACCTATCCTATTCAAATATTCAAAAAAAAAAGTAAAGAGAAATCCTTCGTCCAATGGTGAAAACTTGGTAAACATGCGCCTTGGATAAGTACCATGATGAAAACCTGAAAAATAGGTGTCATGTATGACACTTACACTTGGGGGCACATTGTCTCATCCATCTTCTCATTACCCATCCTATCATATCCATCCTTATCCATTGCATACATATTCCTATCGAATCCATTCATCCTCCCTTCTTTCTTTTGATCTTGATAAAGATATAAGGGCAAAATGTTGAAACATGTTTTGGGTATCTCTTGATATACCTCATCCTATCCAAGCGATCCCTCTCCTTATCCTATCATTGTAATCTTTTTCCATATCCAATCCTAAGCATACTATTTAGAAGTGGGGCATGCTATTCCTATGTGACATGGCCCTTAGAGATCACATCCTTCTACTTGTCCATCTATTATCCACTATCACCCACTTATCTACCTATCCAGGATGTTCCCTTGTCATTGGTATCTAACCTCAGGCTATCCATCTAATCCTTTATCCATCGGGTCATCGTATTGCAACTCCATTTGTCAGTATCATCACTTGTCGAATTACGTCACCTCTGAGTTGTCACATAGGCAAGGCCATCGTTGTTGCGCCCTCGAGGCTCCTTTTCCCATTCCATTCAATCCCATGTCACCCATCCTTTTTGTTCATCCAATCTGCATCATTTCCCATCACCTAGGTCCTAGGTCCACAAAGTCCACACCCCAAACTACGTTGCCTCTACATCGTCACGTAGGCAAGGTCATCATTAATGATCCCCCAAGGCACTAGGTCAGTCCCTTAGGGCTCATTTCTTCGTGTCTATTGTCAGCTCATTCATAATAAATCGATCCTTTCCTTGACTGGGGGCAAATCCTCAACCTAGTTAGTGAATTGGATTCTTGAATGCTACAACTCAGAGGATAACAAAACCGGATCATGGTTTTATCACTAGGCAGTAAGCAGCACAACAAAGCAAGCTATTAAAACATCATCTTGACAATGAGACATTCAAAATAAACCTGATGACACCAACCTGCCAAAACTATCAAACATGACTCTATTAGTTATTGCAAGAAAATATATCCATGGCAAGAAGATTTGTTGATTGTTTAAAGTCTTACATCTTGATTTTTGTTATTATATCCTTTTATGCTACTCAAGGATGTCAAAAACTAGGGGAGCTATGATGGGGGCATAATTATTTTATTTGTTTGTTGTTTGTGGATTTATCTTTAGTAATGTGAAACCTTGTCTAAAGACATGATCAACATAATGATCATCGAGGACATCAGAGGTCTAAACATGAAACAGGTGTTACAATCCTTGCATGTTGATACGCAAGCAATACTCAGGTCATATTGGTTCAATTATACTTAGATACTTGTATTAACTTGCTAAATCAAAATCCATGTAAGTAATACTCAGGTCATCATGGTTTAATCATACCTAGATACTTGTATTTTCTTACGACATTTTAAAAGCTCAATGATGAAACAAAGTATTTCAAAAACTTGTATATGAAGATGACAATATCCACATCCATACATATCAAATTGCATTTCATTATAAGCATTTCATCCTTGTCAGAAATTCCAAGTGTCGAAAGATCCATTTATCCATTTATCCAAGTTATTTCTTTGAAGTTACCCATTTGTTCCAATTCTTCTACCTACAGTCTTCTAAGTGTTGTTTCATTTATGGTTGAGTATACTTGGCATAACAAAAATAATCATTTTGCATATTATAAATGTTTACATCATTAGTTCATTATCATTTAGGTGCATTAGTGGCCTTAAAACATTTAGATCATGCTAGTTGTGTCATTTATCTACATAGATTGCATAACATTTATTATCAAGAAAATCCAAAAACATAGAAGTCATTTATCATAGAACTAGCATATTAGAACATCATACATAGAAAAGTAACACACCATGTACTACACATGGAAAATCAACAACGTATGCATTAGGTCATCATAAACTATAAACATATAGGATCATTTCACATAGATAGAATCATGTAAATCAATAGATACATCATATCATAAGTGTCATTGACATCATCACATCAACATGATAGAAGCATCACATAAGTGCATAATCATAACATCATCATATAGATAGCATCAAATAGAAAACATCAATCATGAATAGAAATCATACATCCATAAGAAGCACATGCATATAGTCCATCAAACTCATATAGATCATCATAAAAAATAATAATGTCCAAGTATACAATGATGTCATAAATGTGTCTATCTCAACTAGTCAAAAATGGTGTATACAAAAATTGGCATAACAGGATACATGTCTCCAAAAAGTGGGCTATGTGGAACTGGCTCTGGAAGGTGTTGGATCATATGACTGCTGAGGGAGAGGCTGTGGACCTATAGGACCCATCCCTGATGGCACATGAGGAGGTGGTGGCCTCATCCCTACAATCGATGTTTGTGTCCATCTCGACTTGCCGCATGAACTCAGATGGAAGTTGTTGACCCGCTGCTCTGCTGGCACAGCCTGCTCATACAGTCCTCTCCAGTAAAAAATCTCCTGCCCTGCCCTAACCATATCTATCACAATCTGACTGTGTTGACCCTGGGCTGTCATATGTTGTACCTATTGTAATAGGGTCTCTACCCTAGTGTATCGTTGCCTGGTCGTGTCTCGCTCAAGAATCACGGTGTGGACATCACCCTATAGCTGTGTGACCTGCCCCTATAATCAAGCCACTTGGGCTCGCAAGACTGCCATCTCACCGCCATCATGTCCCTACAGTTGTGCCACCTGTGCCTATAACTGAGCCACCTGGGCTTGCAATGTTGCTACCTCTCCATCACCCTTCCCACCCTGTGCCTGTACCTGTGGTTGCAACTGTGCATGTGCCTGTACCTTTGCTTACATTTGAGGCACTTTCCTGTCTCACTCTCCTCTACCTACCATCACCCCCACCGTCATCCCCGTCATCCCCGTCGTCTCCTCCATTGCCTCTGCCAACCCCACCTCCATCATCTCCTCCTCCCCTACCACCTCTACCACCCCTTTCTCCTCGCCATCGTCCCCTCCTCTGTTGAGGGGCATCATCCTCATCCTCATCCTCAAGTCGCGGAACCAACTCTCCAGGACCAAAGTATCTCAGAACTGGATGGACAGTAAAGTGCGTTGTAAAGTCCATTGTCATACCTACGTCTACTATGTCTTGTCGTAGATCCCATTCCTGGCATGGCATCTGAAGAAACTCATTCCTCGCTATCTCAAAGGAAGCCACCAGACCTGACTATGGACACTCCTTATGTGTACGGGCAAAAATAGCAGTACCCTGGGGCATCCCCTGAACTCTGCCAAACTGTCAGTGCACATGAGAAACCATATGTCACTCTAGAATATAGGGAGTCCTCTCTATCAGCCACCGAGTCTAAAAGCAATAAGGCAACTCTGTTGCATCTTTGTCCCATACCTCGCAGTCTAGGTATGGTCACCATGTAACCTTGTCCACATTATCCAATGTGTGACGCTAGTACTCTAGCTTTCCCAGCTTGGGTTGGGAAAGAGTCTCATGAGACATATAAGAGTAGGGTTGGTCATCTCCCCTCACTCCCATGCCAATTGGCCGTGTCACCGCTATATGCAGCCATGCCCAAATCTGAAGCAACGAAACATAAGCAGAAAGACTAGCAACTCCATCGTATACAAACTAATGCAAATCATGGTGCAAATGGGCTAAGATGCAGGGACCCCAAGCAAACCGTGTCCCCTCCTGCACCATCCTTTCTAGAGTCCATCCCCATCCAACCTGGAAGCCACGAGATCTCCTGTTGGGGCATACAACTCCTCTGATAAAACCTGCTAGTATGACTGGTAGGGGCTCATAGTACTTTGCAATGTCTGCCTAGCTGATCTCTATGCCCTCCAACTCTAGATTGTCAAACACTCGTCTACACTCGGCCAATCCAGCTCCAGTAGCAGACTCGTACTCAACCAGCTCACCCTGAATAGGAATCTGTAGAATTTGATGTACATCCTCTAAGGTCACCATCATCTCTCGTGTGGGTAGATGAAACATGCACATCTCACTATGGTGCCTCTCACCCAAAGTGGTCATTAATCTAAGGTTCTCCTACATCTCGGGCATGAAGCAAACATACCATAAGCTAGTTGACCCAAGCACCAAATGGTTAGTATCAGTCAAGTAGGGCCTAAGCAGCTGCATCAGGGGGAATCTCTCCCATGACATCAGTACATGATCTAGGATCTCCTGCAAAATCGATAACAAAGTGCGTTAAAACACCAAATCAAACTAATCCGTAAATCTATCAAATCAAACAAAGTACTTAGCTAACCTATCACGAAACCTATCCTATCCTCTCTTTTGAGATTCAATCAATCTCGAAGATGACCTATCAATTAGCCAACATCGCTCACGATGCCAACTTTGTCAAACCAGTTAAGAATTTTACCAAACCTATCAGATGCGCAGCTCTGTTTACCAGATGTGCAGCTTTGTATCAAATGCGTTGAATCCCTTATCATTTGCACTTTTTCAGGCAAAAGCACCGAAACAGGAGTTATTTGTGCAGTTTTAAGTCATTTGTGCATCTTCTTAACAAATGTGCCTAATCCCTAATTGTTTGCTCTTTTTCTGGCTAGATGCGCGGCTAAAACTTAAATGCGTAGGATTGCTTACTATTTGTGCACATTAATCTAGATAAGCTGAAACCCTAATTGTTTGCACCTAACTATCTAGCATTTGCGAACAATTTGCATTTTTGTCGATTATTGGCTTAATTACGTGGAATCGCGTCATTTGCATGTATTAATGGCTTATTTGCACTGAAACACTAAACCTGCGCATTCAAAAATGACAACTTTGACCTATGATTTGACCATAATAAATGCAAAATTGACCAAGTTTCAAAGGATACATACCGGGGGTCCGTACTTTGTTGGCTGCTCAAATCATTAGATCCTCTCAAATTGGTGGCTGGCTATCAGAATCTAGTCCATCTCTACTGATTACTTTGCACTGCTACTACACCAGAGCTCCTATAATCTCTCCACAAAAGACAAGTGTGCAAATGACTAGGATTGTGACCCCACATGCCTATATATAGCAAAGTGGACCCTAATGGGAAGTGTTTGACACTGCGAGTGTGGGGCATGTTTTTCCCCCATTTGCCTTTCTCCATCACCCGACCCTTTTGTCCACAACATGTGTCGTAAAATCTTACTTATCGTGATATTGTTTGTCCACCTTTCACCAACGTCGTCCAAACCAACCAATCTCCTGAGGGGGCATCCTGTCATCACCAAACCTATACCAGGGGCAAACTGGGGCATGTATCATAACCAAAAAAAATTTATTCTTTGAAGCAATGTGATAAAACACATTGCATCAAAGAGGGGCAAAATGTATACACCTAAAATTGGCTCGTGTCGAACTAAATAAATATTTTAATATTTATTTTATTTTCATTCTTCTATCAATTAAATAAATATCCTAATTTATTTAAATGATTCTCATCCCTCTAATAATTAAATAAAATCAATTTATTTAATTATATCATCTAAATTCCTCTAGTGTCTCATCTAATTAAATAATCCTAAATTATTTAATTAATCTTAAATTCCTCTATTCCAAAGTCCTAATTTCATAAATCCACATCACCTTTCCACATCATTCTTCCACCTCATCTTCCACCTCACCATGTTGCACACATAATTAAATATTTTAATATTTAATTAGCTAATATCCCCTCACCCACATGTCCTATTTATCCTCCAGTCAAATTAGTTAACTCATCAATCAAATCAATTAACTAATTAGTCAATTGAGTTCACTAGTCAATCATCTCAGTCAACTCTCCAATCAACCTAGTTAACTAATCAATCATCTCAGTTAACTCTTCAATCTATTCTATTAACTTCCAAAACTCATGAAGGAGCTTGGACACTTGCCCTCTTTTGATTCTCTCACATTCCCTCAAGCTTCCTCAATCGTACACCTCACAGGTAATTCCTTCAGTCATGGATCTATTGACACTTGGATTTGGCCTCTCTTGAGCCTATAAAAGGAACCCTCATTCACCCATTTTGCATGCACTCAAGCATTTGTAATCTTACTCTACAGAAATCCTACCAGCGTGCCTTTGGCAAAGTATCCTCATTGCATTTGCATTTATCCCATTTATCATCATAATCACAACCATGTCTCCATTATCCATCATCCATCTCCATTAGAATTGCATTTGTAGCTTAGTCTTCATTGCACATTTCAATCACATCCATTCTCCTATTGTCATCTTCAACAGCAAGAAAGTACAACTTCTGAGAGCTCAAATCATATGCAAGATCAATATGAGATAGGCAACAATGGAAGCTATGAGGTAAATCAGTCTACGGAGGTAATTATCTTTGTTTACTCACATTTGCGTCAATTCCATTGAGTTATTGGCTATTTAGTTGTTTAAAACTGTTGTTTATATTTCCCATAACAGATACCAAGTGCTAGAAGATGGTAATGGATTTGAAATATTTACACTTATGTCATTACATCATCCAAGAGGATCATGAGGTCTTATTTAGAGTAGCACTTGACCAATCAAGGGGCATAGAGAAGTTTGAATCCTTGGTTGATTCAATGTTAATACTAAGGAAGGATGGTCAAAGAAAAGAGATGGCATGCATAGAGGAAGAGCAAGAAAAGAAGGAGGAAGCCAAGGAATAACTTGATGAATGCACAAACCTTATACAAGCTATTGATGAAAAGGTCACCGAGGTGAAAGAAGCATTTTTGGGTTTTTCTCAATAAGAAGCCTTTGTTGCCACGTGCCTTCTAGATGATTTCCAGAAGAAGCAAGCCCTAAAGATGACAATAAATGTACTATCAAGGATAAGGAAAGTTGAGTAAAAATTTTGAAGGATGTAGATGACATGAGAAAGGCTATCACTGTTAAGAAGGATACTTGAAATTTAGAAACAAATCCTAGATGAGGAGGGATACTTGAAGAAACAAGTGCAAAAGAAAATAAAATTCTTGAAGAACTAAGAGAGCTTACCTCCGAGTTAGAAGAAGATTTGTTAAAGCTAGAAGATTTGAGTGCTAGAAAAAGTGAGATCATTGGCATCATTCAACATGCTATTTTTAAGTGGGAAACATTGTTAAACATTATGTGCACCAAAATTCTTGAGATTTTTACAAAGGTGGCCAAGAAGAAGTTGACTAAGGACGGTCAACCAAATTAGTATGGGGTAAATGTTGATCCCAATTTTTGGTTAGGACACAAATTTTGGCTTATAATCCAATTTTATCCAAAAGGCCTAAGTTTTGACAATAGTGTGCAACATGGCACCATTTTTTAAGGATCCAAGGGCATGGGCAAACTAATGAAGGATTTGATAGGTGGCATGAGACATGGGGAGCCTTCTTACACTTGGTGTGAAAGACTTGAACAATGGTCAACAAAAGGATCATGCATAACAAAGTCAAGAGAAAAGTAGATGAAGGTGGCATGAATCTAGCAGAGCATCCATAAGATCGTTACCAATGTCCAAAAGAGGTTTCTATGGATTTAGGGGGTGTGGGGAGAATGAAGCATGGACCACAACTATAGGGAATCATGAGCAATTTTCTAAGTTCTCACAACAACAACAAACTTGGGGAAGTTAGGAGGGTATGTCATGTCTCATTTTTATGGACTTGTCTATTATTTTATAGTGATTTTACCTGGGATGAACACGTGAATTGTAATATTTAATGACTTATTTGATTTATATTGATGAGATTATCTTTTGCAAGATTTAATGATTCTTATGGATTCTTATTTATGAGGATTCTCTTTTGTGAAGATTTATTGACTTTATTGAATCTTATTTATGAGACTTATCTTTTTACTTGTAATTAAGTGGATTAATTACATCATTTTACTTTTGTTATTGTGAAGTTGTAATTAAGCGGATTAATTACATCTTTTTACTTTTGTTACTTGTGATTTTGTAATTTAACTGGATTATTTACTTTATTTACTTTTGTAATGGTTTGAGGGCTTTTACAGGGTAGTTATGAGTTGTAATTAGTGAAGGGTAATGCCCCACTATTATATATCCCTCTTCTAATTCTAGGAAAAAGGTTGTTGGAGGTTGTCATTATTGTTGTTATATGGTTGTGTTTTTATTATATTTGCTAATCATGAGCTTGCCACACTGGTTGTTGTTCACAAAGGACTTTTGATTTAATAGTTAAGATAGATATTGTTATGTTGGTTGCTCAAGAAAACTATGCTATAAAAGAACATGGAACCAATGTTACATGACCACTTTGAATGAATATAATGAAGGGTTGATGTCTCATTTGTGTTAATGTGTGTTTCAAGCTTAATATACTTTTGTTAATTATTAAGGGTTATGTATAATTTAAGTTGTCAAGCTTCCCCTTATGGACCATCATGATGCATCAAAACCCAACGTGGATTGGTATACTCTCATGCCTTGGGTGAGCACTCAAGTTTAAACCCTTGAGTGATATGTCAATGAAAAAGTGTGGAGTGTAAATGGCATGCCCAGTAAAACTATGGACTCGTGCACCTAAAGATATTGTGAGCTAGCACACCTAGACTACACATCAACTAAGGAAAGCACCCAAACCACATGCTCAACACCATGTGCCACCCATCACATATACTATATTTCTTTTGGATCATAATTCCTCAACTACATCTTAATGAAATTCACTAACACAAATTGAGATTCTATAATACTAAGACATTGTTTATTTGTGAAGATTATTTTATTGAAGGTGGTTGGCTTGTGGAATAGCACAATCCTCTCTTTCTGAGAAATGATTGCATACTAAGGTGAGTTCCCTTACAAAATCCAAAGAAAACATTCTTTTTGTATAAAAGATAGGAATTTGGAAAGCTTGAACCTTTTCTCCCTAAACATTGATGGAAAATCCCACTCATGGAGATATCCATCCTTAAATAATAGGTCTAAATTTGTAGTTGTTTTAGTGTTGGGCCTCTTTGTCATTTTAGGCTAGGGGACACCTAGCTCTCCATTGGTGAGAGCCAAAAATTCTTTGGGTTAGATCCTTGGTTACTAAACTCAATCCCTTGTATGTAAGGTTAGGATAATTCTAGAAAAAGGTTCTTGCTTTGTTTCTAGCTTAATTGGGTGGCCACAATTTGATAATTAAAAATATTGTTTTGATAGCAACCTCATTAAAATAGCATATACATGTGCTATCATGGTCTCTTATAGTTCTTGAATCTACAAAAGCCCATGAAGAGCTCCATTTCACAATGTTTAGGAATGGGTAGAAATTAGGTATGATGGTCTCCGTGCATTTAACATTTCTCTATTTACAAAAAACACTTCTTTTATTTTTAGTAAAGATAATTGATTATGAGGTAAATAATGGGGTCATATGCATCAAAAAGAATGTCTTGCACATTCTCCTCTTTATATGAATTGGAAATGCCCCTTTAAATTTGATAGACCTAGGCATTGTGTGCCCTTTAGACTTCTTTTTAATTTACCCATTATTTCATCAACCTACTCTTATACAACTTTGATGTGTCAAGATGCATCTTGGCAAGCGATACTTAAGAGGGATCCTTGAGAATCACAAATTTGATGGGGCAAAAGAAATCAAAGTGATGTACCAAACCTATTTTCTTGTTTTTATAACTAGGAATCAAGGAGTGATAGTTAATGCATCACTTGTAAATATGGCATTTGTCAATTTAATTGCATGCCTAATTCACACATTGTAGTCTTAAAATGGTATTTGCCTCTTTTGGAAAGATTCCATGGTTGTTTTTTGAGAATTCAATCATCTTGAGCATTTCTTGAGTGGGTGATGTCTTTATTCTTTGACTTGAGATCATCTTATTGTTAAAGGTCCTTTTATTTATAATTAATGGGTCGCAATTAAAGTAATGTGATAATTTTCAAACATCTTGAGTTATTGGAAATTTAAAGGTCTTGAAAAGATGGCTGGGGGGCTTAGAACTCCAAGAAGGATTAAGTAATGGAAAAATATTAGGTCAAAAGAATATGAGTGTTAGATGCCAATAATTCATGAACTCAAAATTGGACTCTTTTTATCTTTTTTCATCAGAGTGAGTAGTGAATTCCTTTATTAGACACATTTAAAACATTGAATAAGAGAACAAAATCCACTACAAGGTGTTCAAAACTATAGGTATAATCAATATATAAGATTTTTGAATCATTACAAATACACATTCAAGATTTGAGTGAATAGTTTAACTAGAATCCTATTATCAAGAATATTCCCAATCCATGCATGTCATTATGTGCAATGATGTGTGATTAGATAGAAATTTTTATTAAGATCTATTAAAAATTTAGGATCTATGGAAAGTGGAGCAAGCATAACTAGACAAATTCTCACTTGCAAAGCTCGGGGTTCTTATAGAAATCCTCCAATTTCTTCCCATGATAATACAAAATATATGCCACTAGGATTATTGGCACAACTTGAACCACTCCCTTGGAAAGAGTTGCCCCTAAATAACTTTGTAAGTAAATCAACTAGTTATGCATTTGAAAGCACATCTAGATTACTTGGGATTGAGGTTTCTACAAAGATAACTTCTCTTTGCTTAAAATCCTTTGGTGACTCATCTCTATGATCTCTAGGGTGTCAACAAGACTTATATTTATTATCTCTATTATATAAGGAGGTCCTCTATTGCCTCTAGGCCCCTCAAAAGGAGAATGAACCTAGCAACTTGAGTCTCTTTGGTTTGGTCTTTGATTATAATCTTCTTATTACAAAGAGATTGCTTATAATCTTTGTGAGGCTCATGAGAGAAATTATGATTAAAAGGGATGCTAGAATTTTCACAATGAACAAGATTCCATGCTTTCTCCTATTATGAAATTAAAATTGATAGATTGAGTGGAAGAAAACTTTGTTAGGTATAAGCCATAACTTGTGAACAAACTAATATTTATCATCGTCTTTAAAATCAAGTGGCTAGGTTTTAGGAAGAAAATTTAATTACAAGACCCGTCCATCTTACCTCTAAAAGATATATTTGCATGACTTACCTCAAATATGTTGAAGAATTAGTTTAGCACCTCTTCACAACCTTTTTGGTAGAGATGTGGAAGAAGTGGTATTGCATGTTGATGTGTGTTTTGATACAACAACATGTGGAATAGGTTGTTCCTTGCTTGAAAGGGAATTACTTCTCCCAAAGTTCTTTATCACAAGTTTTATGGCTTGCTTGGGTAATCCATAGGTTGATTTCAGTTGTTCCAGTGAAGGGACTCCAATAGAAACTAAGGAATGAAACTAATGTATAATTTGCAAATATGCTTTAATTAGTCCAGGAGAGATCAACAGATATAAACATGTTCAATTCAAGATCCCATTCATCATTATCATGTACAAATAAATACTTACAACCAAGATTATTTCAATCATTCAAAAATAAGGCACAATTGTAAAATCCTAATCTAAAAGCTAATCTAATCCTAATCTAACAAATTTTATAAAAGAATGTAAAAGATAAGGGGAGATGAAAAGGTTTAAAATGATCATGTTTTATCATGACTTCAAATTTGATTCTACAAGTGGAAAAATCATTTGAAACCACTCTTGCTTGACTAGTCTTCACATAGTCACTAGAACAAGATGATGTGATCTCCTAGGGATTGATCAACTATGAAGAAAAGAGTAGACAACCACCATATTCAATGCATAGATTGAAAGCACAAACCCTAATAACCTTGATGCAAAAAGATATTTCATATAAAACCAAACTATAATGCTTAGGTTGATCACACAAAAGGCCCCATAATTAATAAGAAATTGATGATATGAAGAATTTAGTTGAAGTCATATAATACTAAAGTGAATTATAGATAAAATTTTAGAATAACATAGCTCATGACTAGAGAACCATAGAAGAAAAAGAAGATAGAAGTAGAAAATAATAGTGTAATAAGAAGCAAATGTATGGTTTCTAATGTCAAATGATGTCAAGTTTCTGGGAACTTATAGGTTTCCCAAGGAGGAGAAATTCAATTCCTTTCCCTACAATCAGACTTAAAATTTAAATTCAATTTGAGTTTACAAGCTAGAAGGGGCCCAAATTCAAAGGGGTAGTCCTAATTTAAGTTTAAATAACAATAGGTCCTTTATTTAAAATTAGTGTTATGGCTTCTTCTTCAAGTAGTAATTCTACAATCAATGATCCATGTATTATCTATAATAATAACCTCAAGGTCCCATTCTCCAATATCATCTCCAAATAAGTCCTAATTAAGGTCCACACTTTCTATTCAACCATATCATTTAATCTCTACACTCTCCAATATAAGCTCCAAATAGGTCTTAATTAAGCTTCACACTTTCTATGACCCTATCATTTAATCTTTGTGTATACAATTCTAAATGAAGTATCCCAAACTCTTTTATTTCCAATGAGGAAGTCTTCAGTTATAAATGGTGGCAACAACTTTATCAAAATTAGTTCTCAAGTAGAACTTCCAAGAAGAAACAATATCATCCATAACCTTCCTTAGTTTTTTGCATTTATCCTCATCAAGATTACTTCAACAATATCTTCACCATGCTCCAAGTCCCTCCTTTCAGTAAGTCCTTTAATTAGATCCTACAAAAATAAATAGAGCATCAACTCTCACAAAGAATTTAACTATCAATCAATTTGAATCGAGAACAATAGTAATCAAGTTAGCCAGTGAATATATAGAATCTAGTAGAAAATGAGTTTCTTTGTTGCATTAAACTTCCTTGCACATGATTTGATTGCTTATATGACCTAGTCTTGTGAATAGTTACCCCTATTAGAGAGCCTATGCAAGTAATTTAAGTGTCTTTGTAGTTATTTTATCATATTTATCTTTCAAATGCATGCATATGCCAATATCTAAGTGTTTATGATTTAATATCAAACTGAGCTCATGATGAAAATCATATTCATGGTTTGCAATTTATTAAGAAGATTTTTAATTTCATGACAATTGCAAAGCCAAGGACTTCATACAAGTATTAGTGTGTCTTAGAGATCATTGTAGTTCATCACACATATACTCATTATTAGAATTTTAACACCTACAAATTCATGCCCAATTGTGGAATTCAAAATGGTTAGAATCATGACCAATAGATAATCATATTTGCATTCATGGTTCAAATTGGGAGTGAACTTCTTGTTCAATAGGTTTCTCATTCTTATTTAGTTTAGGCTTGTTGTGTCAAGTTTTCCTTAATGAAAACCAAGTTTAACAACCTACATCATATTTCTATTCATACCTTAGTCTCATGCCCATTGAACCTCATGGTTCTATTTGAAGTACATAGCCCATAATGCATTGATAACAATAATGGGATTGTTTTAAATTTTTGAAAGTTCTCTCAATTGAATGGAATATGGGTATACCCAATCAATAATCCCTTCAAAAATCATAAGAAAGTAGACTAATATCAAAAAATCCCTTAGAATTCACAGCAAGACAAGATTACAAGTTATTTTCACACTATGTGCTACCATCAAAATTATCATTGCAAAGCTCTTTGTTTGGTACGTTTGTTGATGATCAATGATAAGGTAAAATCATATGAGATCCTATGGTTTGGGGTACATCACTCAAAGTAACATTGTGTGTGATGTTTAATAACTACATTTAGCCCTATGGTGACACATGTCCCAATGGTCAAACCACCCTTAAATAACACTTAAATCATGCACTTATGTAATGAAACTTGCCCAGTCAACTTTTAAAACCTATGTATTAGTCTTCTATTGGTTCATCATTATATAACACTATGCCACATTCATCTTTTATGTTGGGAAAGGTGTTGTACACATTACATGAAATATTTAATATCTTGTAAAGTAGTGGGACACCACACTTTGGGTAGAACAATTAGTGTAATATTGGGAAATACATTTAATGTATGTGGGGGTCACATGAAGATATCTCATCTTGAGCACATGAATTAAATTAATGGTCATATGGATTTTGTCTTGGAGGTTGTAATGACTCTTGGATCTAGAGTCAAACTTAGGCACCAACATTGGTGATGTTAGTTGGGAGCAATGATTAGAAAACTTAATAAGTTGATCCTTGTCTATATAGAGAATGCTTGGAATGGGATATTAGAGATAACCTGAAGATAGGTGCATGCTACTAAAATAACTATAGGTTGTGAGTTGAAGATCTCCTTGATAGTGTAAGCAAATTCTCTCATTGTATTGTGATCCTTTTGTTATTATGTGTTATGTTGAAAAAATGCACCCTTGGGGGCTTTTTCCTTTTAAGGTTTAGCTCCTGGGTCTTTAGATTTCATTTAGAGCATCTTGCAAGATAATTCAGACTCCCGGTGAGAAAACCCTTGGGCCTTGTGACAAATGGGACCTAAAGGGGACTATTTTGATGATCCCAGAACAAAGACAGGGGGTAGACTTGGGTGCTAGCGCCCTAGTCCAGCCCTATTTTTGGTCTGCCTTAAATTCAAATGTCAAGTTTGTGATCGTTATTTGGGTTCCAGGCTGACATCATAAGTTTTAATTATGAAATTCTTGGCGGGAATCTTTGTAGTTGCATATATAAGCATGTGTAGGTTATCATTTAGAAACTAGAGGATGTTTATGATTGAAGCTATTGGCATACATGTGATTTTTATCGTGTTGTAGAGCATAGCATTGTTATTGTGTTTATTTTTGCAGGTTGGATTACATCTTCTCCTCATGGCATTGAAGAGCATCTTCCTTCCATGAGAGCTTCATCATCAAGGTGACATCTATTGTGTTTTATCATCATTATCATTTGGATTTTTGCCTCTATCCCACAAGGATACACACTCTCTCTAACAACGATGTTCGGAAGACTTGAATGTCTCTCCAGGGCTTGACCAAGGCAAGCCTCTAAACACCACAACCCCCTCCCACACTCCTTGTGATTCCAGGTTATAGGTATTGGATCTGGAGAAAGTGGAGTTGCAGGGAAGATTGGAGGACATTGAAGATTCAGGATCCGAAAAGAAGCAGACACTGTGCGAGATTTCAGGACACGGGCACTATCAACATTGTCCTCCGCATCTGAAGCTACAGAAATAGACTAAACAATGATAATCAGGGTTTGTAGAGATTCTGACATCCGGCAGAAGATTCCTTAGTGGACTAGGGTGGGCCATCAATAGTGTCCTCCGCATCTGAATTGCTAAAAACTAAAGGTACAGTGGAGATTAGTGTCAGAAGGAGATCAGGATTCTACAGAAAAAGTTGCGTCTTGGACTTGGGTGCCATCACCATTGTCCCCAACATTTCCATTTTCTAGACTGTGAAAAACAGTGAGTTAAGGTTCTCTGCCCTTTGTCTTATTTCAATAACATCTGTTGTAATTTATAGATTTACTTACTATTTTTCTTAAATTAGGGTTTTAAGAGCATAAAAGAATTAATTAGAGATATTGTGTGATAACTTCTGAATTTCCCAGCTTTTCCTTGTGGCAACCTAACTTGATAGGTGACTCTCCTCTCGAGTGGAGAGGCAACTCGGTTGAAAAGCCCTTGGAATGTTTAGTGGAAAGGAGGATTTAAACTAAAACCCTCAAAACAAAACCCCCCTTTTCATATCAAACATTTTGGTGAACCCGTGTTTTTGAACTTTTTGGCACCTTGCTTAGTGTTGTTTCCTAAGATTTACATTCATTCATTCTATTGCATTTGAAAAATTACAAAAGAAATTGAAAACATTTGAAAAATTCAAAAAAATTGGCATATTAGGCTTACATTTTTGTAAAATTTAAATTAATTGGCATCTAGTCTAAATTAATTTCTGTTATTTGCATTAGATCTAATACAAAATACAGAAATTCAACATTTACAATTCATCTACATTGTGTTTGCATGCTTGATTTGTTAAAAATTGCTTGAAAATTGTGCATTTTTCATGAAAACCTAGTTTTGCATGAGCGAGGGTTGTAGTCAAAATCTTATTTCAGATTTTACTACCTTGTTAAAACACTCATTATGTCTGATTTCTAATTTTAGTGTTGCATCATAGTGGCCTCCTTGCGAAATTTCGTGTCTAGGGTTTGAAAAACTTACATTTTTCGCTAGATTTGGCTTTATCGTCTTGTTAGATTTTCACTCCAAGCATGTTGTAAGGGATTTTTATGTACTAATTGGTTGTTATTAGGGTTATTATCTTCTGCCCCTTCTCAATTTCCTTTCAACACCCTTGCTTTTGGGCTTTTGCATTAAAATTTTGTGAAAATTTGCATATTTTTGATATCTTTGCACTAGGTTTTGATCTAGAGTGGCACTATAGGCATGTTGTAACAGATTTTTTGTCATTAGGTGGATTTTATTACTGTTATAAGTTGCTTTCCATCATCATTTTTCTTACAACACCCATTGTCCTACTCTTTTGCATTGAGATTTGGTGAAAAATCGCATATTTTGGCCTATTTTCACTAGGTTTTAACTTATCGACTCTCTAGAGTTGTTTCAAAAGTGTGTTGTAAAAGGTATTTTTGCATTAGTGGAATTTTTTTAGGCATATCATGTGCTGTCCCTCTTGAAAATCTTTACAACACCTCTTCTTTCACTTATTTGTATTGAGAAAAGTTGAAAAATCAAGCATTTTTGCCCTAAAACATATCCTACTCCTAGGGTTTATTCTATTAGTTTGTGCATGATGTTGCATGAGTATTTTAAATCGCTGCCCTAATAGAAATATCCCTTTAAGAATAAGCATAAGACTCATGGAATCTAGTGCCTTTGAAGAAATTGGTATTCCTACCTCTGAAAATCCATTGAACACCTTCTTTACAAAAGGAGAAACACAAATGTTGCAAGATACTATACCTATCACAAATACATTGGAAGAGAAAGATTTTCATGATGTTGATGATACTATTGAAGTGATTGCACATGTATCTGATGAACAAATAGATAAACTTGATAAAGAGTTAGCTGATTTTAAAGCATTTATGGAAAATGAGAGGATAGCTGAAGAAGCCCTTCCTGCAATTCATAACATAAGAGAATTGATAAAAGAAGGACAAGATGGTGTTAATGTGATCCCCGGTTTAGCACATATTGTACAAACCACTATTATGCCAATGACCGAATGTGCAAAAGTGATCAATAACACTTTGTCGCCGTCTCATACACAAGTATCAGTACCTATATCAACTGCGGGAATATCTACATTTACATCAAATATTTTGACAACTAATGCAAATGCTTATAGTAATGCTACCACTGGTATTGGAGTATCTAATGGCACTAATTCACAAAATTATAGAGCTGTCAGATTCAACTATCAAAACCTTGCCCCTAGGGTGTCTTCATATCACTCTCAACCACCCCTTCAATCCGCTTATTCTCAACCATCTTCCACCTATCGCTATGTCCAACCACCACTCAATTATTCACAACCTCTGCTTGTCACTACCCATGCTCAATCTCCTCCACACTTTGGTTCCAATTCCTCACCGCAAACTGCATCTCCTATTGATGCCATCCTAAATCAACTTTTGCAAGGCATGACCTCTTTACAACAAAAAGTGACAAGCTTGTCAAATGCTTCACAATCTAATATACCGACTTACCATGCTCGTAATTCCTTATCCTATGCAATCTTGAAAACTCCTATGCCTGAGAAGTTTGAAACTCCTCTCTTTGAAAAATATGGTGGAAAAGGCGATCCTAATACTTCTGTGGCGGTGTTCACAGCTATGTGTAGTGATTCTACTTTGAAGATGACTTGTTAGCAAAGCTTTTCCTGCAATCTCTCAAAGATACTGCTTTAGAATGGTTTTTCTCGTTACCTCCGAATTCAATACATTCTTTTTCACAGTTAATTGATTAATTTCTACAACATTTTCAAGCAAACATCTGACCCCAAGTCTCTCTGATTGATTTGGTTCATTGCAAGCAAGGTCTGAAAGAGAAGTTGATTGAGTTTATTAGCCGGTATCAAGGACTTTATGCATAAATTAAATATCAGATGAAAGATGACGATGTTCAGAAGATATTTATAACAAATTTATAGCTTAACATCTGTAAAAAGATCCTCTTGATGAAGTATACTTCTTTTCAACATTTATGTACTACCCTTCGTGACTACCAACTTTCTTCTAGTCAATATAAAAATCAAAACTCATCGGCTCAAGTTGGTCAATTCGAGGGTGGATTGTCACAAAGTAACTTTAAGAGAAATAATAAGAGTTTCATCAAGGTTAATAGACTAAATTCAAATCACTTTACACAAATATCCGCTATCACTAATCTAAAAAAGACAAAGTATAAACAAAGAAAGGTCACTCCAATATTTGAGTCCTATCATTCCATCATGAATCAAACTCTAAGTAATAATCTCTTGAAGCTTCCCCTAATTAAACCAGTGGATCCTAATAGAATGCAAGGACCTTATTTCGATGCTAATGCCTTTTGTCACTATCATCAGACACAAGGACATGATACTGAACAATGTATACATCTTAACATGAAATACAAGACCTCATCAACTCGAATGTTATACAGGTATCTGGTGTGAATGATAATGGGAATAAGTCGGTTGCTCAACTGAATCAGAATTTACAGATCTTCACTAATCCTTTCCCTAAGCACATCGATAACAATTTGATGGAACAAAATACACTAGAGATAGAAGAGGACTATTTAGACTATGATGAGATAGTTGCTACAATTGAAGTGGATAAGGAAAATACTCAAGTATCCTCCTCTGTTATCCCTTTAGGGATCGGGAGACAATCAACATATATCAAAAAGACAAATGGAAAAACTGAAGCAAGAGATTATGACAATAGAAAAGGTTGAAACAATACAAGATAGTCCTTGTCATTATGATAGACAAAACCAACACAACAAGAGAAATAAAAATTGGAAATGAGAAAGATGATTATCATCAGTTGGAAATAACAGTGGTTCTCCTCCTCACAAGCAACAAAAGATTTTACATAAACAAGGAAATGATGAGAAAGTACCGCATGGACTCTCTGATAACAAGCAACAACCTAATAAGAACCACTCAAGTTTCTCATACAACCTGATGGAGCATCTCTCCAAGAGGCTTGCAAGTTACCAAATTTAGCACGATTTTATTGATAGGTAAGTATCTCTAACCCTTTTACCTCCATGTCATGTTTCCCCCGTGCTATGTTTGTGTTGTTAGACTTCCTAGGATGACCCTTGATTCTCTTGTAAGGTCAAGGATACTAGGAGACCACCTCTGTTGTGACCTTCTTCTATTTGTATCATCATTCTTCTATATTTCCTCTCCTCTGATTTCATCATTGTGTGTTGTGTCTTATGGACATAGCGTTGCAGTTGGTGACTTGGGGTCACGCTCCTATGTGACTATCCTTTAGGCACTTGTTCTCCTCTCTGATTTATTGTTTACTTTCCTCTAGTGTTTCCACCTAGCTGACAGATGATGAAAAACATATTATACTGATGTGGACCTAGTGTCCATTTAGCGAGTAATCAAAAAATGGACCTAGGCCATACACGATGATGGGGTTGTTACATATTATCTGACACTTGGCTAGTGGAATCACTCTGTGTGATTTCTCTATCTTGATGTTGATGTCGATGTTATCTTGCTAACAACACTTTAACAATACTGTTGCTCCATGCACTTTGTCTTTTGCCTTGCATGGCTCTTTCATGTAGATGATCATATGCATTATTGTTTATCATGATTATTTGGACACTAACACCTTTCTTGAAGGAAATTGTGTGTTTGTGGGAATATTTGGCAATCGTAAAGTACATTTCACCTCTGCAGGGCATGGGCTTTCCGAGAGCTCATGTTCCCTTGTGTGTATTCTTCCTACCTTAATGTGCTTGATATCTATACATGATATCAACCACCTTAATGTGGGGGCATATATAAGGTAAGCTGTTTGCTTTAGATGATAGTAAAGCGTGTTTGAATAATCTAAAAATCAATCACAATCATTTAAGCCCTCATTGCGAGGTGGGGATATCACATCCCTTTTCTATCTTAAGCCCTCATTGTGAGGCAGGGATGGTGTACTTCTCGAAGAGATTGCACTATCCTGTCATTTTCAAAAGTCCTCATCGCGATGCAGGGAGCGGTTCTGTGACTAACTCAACCCTTAAGCGTGTTTTCGATAGTTGTTGTGGCGAACCCCAATCATTAGTATGTGCCTATAACGTGCCTGAGATGGTGATGAACATAGCAATAGTTTCACTCCATCACTTGTTTGCCGTGTTTTCTCCGTGTCTTCCATGTGTGTGTTTATGGCGTGTTTGTTCTCAAAGTGCAAGACCAATGGCGATGAGCTCCTCTACACTTTGGGATTTGTTTGGCGTGTTTGTTCTCAAGGTGCAAGATCGGTGGCGATGAGCTTCTCTACACCTTGGGATTTTGTTTAGCGTGTCTATTCTCAAAAAGGGCAAGATCGGTGGCGATGAGCTCCTCTACACTCTTTTGGGATTTGTTTGTTTACTTTCCTTGTACTTGCATTTTGTATTTCATATGGGAAAATAAAAAAAAAGAAAATAATCACTGCATTCATTGTATTCTATGTGCTTTGCATGTCTTCAATGTTGTATTCTCCATGTTTGCGTGACTGTAACTGTCTTCTCCGTGTTTTGTGTGTTTGCTGTTGTCTTCAATACATTTGGCGTGTCTTCTCCGTGCTTGACGTGTTTGCCGTGTTTGTTGACCTTACTTTAATGCATGTATTAGCCTTGCGTTCTTACATACATTAAAGTGGGGGCTAAATGTTATGTCAGAAAAATGCACCCTTGGGGGCTTTTTCCTTTTAAGGTTTAGCTCCCGGGTCTTTAGATTGCATTTAGAGCATCTTGCATGATAATTCAAACTTCCGATGAGAAAACCCTTGGGCCTTGTGACAAATGGAACCTAAGGGGGACTATTTTTATGGTCTTGGAACAAAGACAGGGGGTGGACTCGGGCGCTAGCACCCTAGTCCAGCCCTATTTTGGGTTTGCCCTAAATTCAAATGTCAGGTTTGTGACCGTTATTTGGGTCCCAGGCATACATCATAAGTTTTAATTATGAAATTCTTTGCGAGAATCTTTGTAATTGCATATATAAGCATGTGTAGGTTATCATTTAGAAACTAGAGGATGTTTATGATTGAAATCTATTGGCATACTTGTGATTTTTATCGTGTTGCAAAGCATAGCATTGTTATTGTGTTTGTTTTTGCAGGTTGGATTACATCTTCTCCTCATGGCATTGAAGAGCATCTTCCTTCCATGAGAGCTTCATCATCAAGGTGACATCTATTGTGTTTTATCATCATTATCATTTGGATTTTTGCCCCTATCCCACAAGGATATGCACTCTCTCTAACAATAGTGTTCGGAAGACTTGAAGGTCTCTCCAGGGCTTGACTGAGGCAAGCCTCTAAACACCACAACCCCCTCCCACACTCTTTGTGATTGCAGGTTATAAGTATTAGATCTGGAGAAAATGGAGTTGCAAGGAAGATTGGAGGACATTAAAGATTTAGGATCTGAAAAGAAGCGAACACTGTGCGAGATTTCGGGACATGGGTGCTATCAACATTGTCCTCTGCATCTGAAGCTACAGAAACAGACTGAACAGTGATAATCAAGGTTTGTAGAGCTTCTGACATCTGGCAGAAGATTCCTTAGTGGACTAGGGCACCATCAACAGTGTCCTCTACATCTGGATTACCAGAAACTAAAGGTACAATGGAGATCAGTGTCAGAAGGAGATCAGGACTCTACCAAAAAAGTTACATCTTGGACTTGGGCGCCATCACCATTGTCCCCGACATTTCCATTTTCTGGATTGCAAAAAATAGTGAGTTAAGGTTCTCTGCGCTTTGTCTTATTTCAATAGCATCTATCATAATTTGCATATTTACTTATTGCTTTGCTAAATTAGGGTTTCAAGAGCATAAAAGCATTAATTAGAGACATTGTGTGATAACTTATGAATTTCGCAGCTTTCCCTTGTGGCAACCCAACTTGATAGGTGACTCTCCTCTCGAGTGGAGAGGCAACTCGGTTGAAAATCCCTTCGAATGTTTAGTGGAAAGGAGGATTCAAACTAAAACCCTCAAAACAAAAACCCCCTTTTCATATCAAACATTACAAATTTATAAAGAGTGGTGCTATTGGTTGCTAGGTTTTTGCTAAAAGGGTTTCCCAAGGTGTATCTTATGTTATGTGTTCATTTCTCTACTATAATTCTTTGTTTCTATTTTATCTTGCAAGTATTCTTCTATTAAATTTATGAATTTATACAATTAGTATTAATGCTAAGTTGTTGAAGGTTTGATACTTATGTCAGATTTCTTACATTTGGTACCAAAGCTAGTTTTAACTTGGTTGATATATGGAGGAAGGACAATTTTAGCCTTGTATTAATCTTGGTTATTAGTGCATATTTTGTATAGGGTGAAGCTTTTTTTAGGATTAAGGAAATGGTGAGCACTTGAATGGGTTTAACACCATTATCAATTAGTCGGTATTAGTTGATGTTAAGATCAATGAGGAAGAATAGTGCATTACTTTGCTTTTTTCATTACTAGATTCATGGGATAACCTTGTGATGGCAATCAACAACAATACTTCTCAATTGAAACTTGAGAGTGTGGTTGGAGCCTTGTTATCAAAAGAAATGAGGCAAAAATTGATAGATTTTGTTAAAGATGTTCTAATTGTTAAAGTTTGTGTAAAGGGGAAGGGTGGAAACAACAAGGGAGAAAGGAGATATAAGTCCAAGGGTGGATCTAAGTCTTTGCATAGGTCAAAGGTAAAATAATGGGACTGTGGTAAAATTGGTAGCATTCATAAAAACTATAATGAGAAGAAGGCTAAGAATGAGTCTAATAGTGGTTATGATTTGAAGAACTTAGATGAGGAATATAGAGATGTGTTTCTTGCATTTTTTATGCATGCAAGTGATGATGCATGGTTGGTTGAGTCTAGAGCATCATTCCACGTGACTCCTCATACAGAGTGGGTTTTTGTGTATGAGAACTATGATGGTGGAAAAGTCTTCTTGGGTCATAATACATTTCACAAAATTACTAGTCATATGTGTTTGAAGGGAAGGCTCAAGCCTCACTTTGGTGTGTTGCATATCCTAGGTTTGGCGAGGAACCTATTTTTGTAAGAAAGATGGATGATGTGGAAGTGCATGTTGGTTTTTCCAAAGAAGGATGCAAATTGGGGAGAGGAAATTTGATGTTGGCAAAGGGGTTCAATATGGGACCCTATTCAAACTTGATTCTAGTACCATGTGTGGTGGATGTGTTTCCTCCATAGTTCTAGATGCATCAATCTATCGCTATGGAAATATCTTGGAAAAATAAGGAGACCAAAATTTGTCCTAGGAAGGACTCAAGCTATTGCCCCCATTATGCTTTGGGTAGGGAGAATTTCTTTTTCAAAGTATGTCTCAAGCCATCAACCTTATAATACCTTTGAGGCCTTGAAAAGTCATGTTGGTGCCAAAGTTTTAGCTCAAGTTATTATCAGGGTGACACCTTGGAGGACATGAACTCTAAGTGTTATGAACAAAAGAGAGGAGCTATCACAAAAGTGAGACCTCTTGGAGAAATTTGAATTGCAGATTTAGATTTCTCTCAAAAAATTATGCAATTTAAAAAAAAAAACACTTGATTTCGAGTCCATATGAGAAAGTTATGGCTTCCAAAAATTTTAATGTTGAGATACTTGAGTTATGGGTTGCCCAAGTGACATTTTTAGGGATGGGGAGACCCCTAGGTGTCACCATAATGACACCTGGATGTCTAGGGAGACCTCAAAACATCACCATAGCGATATCTCATGGCTCTAAAAAGACATGACAAGAAGGTGTTGTCCCATTGACACTTGAAGTGACTTGGAAGGGGAACTTTCAAGATATCAACATAGTGATACCTCAAGTTTCTTGGAAGAAATTTCAAGCTTTTTCCATAACAAGAACTTAGTGTAAAAGTTCTCAAGTTTTTGAGGACATGAACCATTCTTCCATGGGAAGTTTCAGATCACTTTTTAGTGGGACCTTTGATAGTGACAA
Source organism: Cunninghamia lanceolata (assembly GCA_027924645.1). Classification (NCBI taxonomy): domain Eukaryota; kingdom Viridiplantae; phylum Streptophyta; class Pinopsida; order Cupressales; family Cupressaceae; genus Cunninghamia; species Cunninghamia lanceolata. The sequence goes on from BSBN01000567.1 coordinate 6,493,874, forward strand.
TGGTTAAATTTAAATAGAAATATATGTTCTTTATGGTATTTTGAGAACATGGACTATGTTGACATGAGAGGCTTTGAATCATGGTTCACTAGGAGCTTTATGTAGGAACATGGTTGTGACAAATTGACTTCTATTTTAAAGATGGTGACCATGATGCCATGGGAAGCTCTTGAGCATGCAATGGGGGGTTTTGGCATGACATGGTGTGCCTGCAAATTTGTCTTTAGGATTTTTTATCATGATGCCATGGAAGCTCTAGATCACTTATAGTGGGAGTTTTGTTAGTGAAGTGGATTTGTCATTTATTAATAATTGTTTTGATATTGAGGATGGGTATTATTGTGTCTTTGTGGACTTTGTTCTATAATGGAGTCTTGGCATGATATGGTTTCTTTTTGAGCAAATCTATTAGTTGGAGATAGATGATCTTATGATTTGGAGATGTAAATCATGAAACCATAGGGGGTTCCTAGAGTCTACATTTTTTCTGTACATGTAGTGGGAGCAATTGGGTATGATTTAGGGATAATCTTCTATATGAGTACAATAATCATTTTGCCTTGGAGAGAGACACTTCTGGATATTGTGGTGTTGCAATTGGAGTTTGGTTGGCATGAGATGATCAATGTTACAGTAGATGTTTTTTCTAGATGGATTTGGGTGAGTTTGGAGATCTCAAGGGTGTTTGGAGATCAAGTATTGCAATAATGAGTTTCTCAATGAGGTTTCAACAGAAAGAGTACGGAGCTTACACTTGTAGTTGGATGTGAATTTGACATAATCAACATATAATGATTTGATAAGAGGAGATTTTATTTTTGAACTTGCATTCCAACTTTGGTTTATAGGTAAATTTTGTGATCTATTGTGACAATATGAGTGTCACTTGTGTGGCAAAGAACACTACTTTGTATGTGTAGTTAAGATTGTTGTAGTTGCTTTGCTAAAGTTCATGAACATAGAGAAGTTTAGATGATGCATGATGATGGAGATGTTTTCATTGAGCACAAAATTTGTTTTGTCTTTATGCAACACATCCTAGTAGGAGAATGTTGAGAAAGGTGTTGTATACCTTGCATAAAATATTTAATATTTTGTAAAGTAGTGGTAGACCAATATTTTCCTAGGAAATTGTATGTAATAATAGAAAAATACATTTAATTTATGTGGGGGTCACATGAAGACATATCATCTTGAGTACAAGAATTAAATTAAGGGTCATATGGGTTTTCCCTTGGAGGTTGTAATGACTCTTGGATCTAGAGTCAAATTTGGGTGCCAACCTTGGAAATGTTAAGGTTCATTGATTAGAAAACTTACTAAGTTGGTCCTTGTCTATATATAGAGTGCTTGGGATGAGATATTAGAGATCACTTGGAGATAGATCCATGTTGCTGAAATAACTCTAGGTTGTGATTTGAAGATTTCCTTGATAGTATGGGCAAATTCTCTCATTGTATTGTAATCCTTTTATTACCATGAATACATAAAGAGTGATGTTATTGGTTGTTGGGTTTTTTTTATCGAAAGGGTTTCCTAGGGTAATATTGTGTTATGTGTTAATTTCTCTACTAGAATGCTTTGATTTTGTTTTATCTTGCACATATCCTTCTGTTAGATTAATATGATTTCCTATAATTAGTATCAATGTTAAGTTGTTAAAGATTTGATAGTTGTGTTAGATTTCTTACATTTTAATGTCCTTGACTAATTATAATAAGGTTGCAACACAGTTTGTATTCCTTTGTTTTAATCAAGACAAGTGCTGACATGTGCATTAAATCAAATTGAGAGCTACACACAAATCAATTAAATAGTTGTATGATCCCACGTCTTAACAAAAGCCAACCAAATCGAATGGTGGAGGGATCAATACTTGAGGTGAGGTGCACACATTTTAACAAAAGAATTTCACCCTAGTATGACATGTGTATCCATGCTCTATTTTTCTCAAGGTTTTATTTTATCCTTGTATCTCAATTAAACTTTGGACACATTTAATGGTCATAATTTGTTCTATTTCAAATCAATGGTATCAGAGTGTTGGGTGAGGCATAAAGTGCAGTGTGGTTCACTCACCCATTGGGTTGATGCAAACCATATTATAACACATGTCCAACTCATATAAGACTATAGATGCTAGTCCATTGGGCCATCGGTGTGGATGTAGAGGATTGGCTAAAGCGGTCCCTGCGATATCATTGGCAAGTCACCAATTATGTTCATGTTATAACAAATCACTTAAAGGCTTAATGACTGGTTATTGTAAGTCACCGTAAAAATAGAAAAAGTGCACAAATATAAGGTAAAGCTTGCTATTCAATTATGTGCAAAGGATTAAAACCATAGTCTTTGATATTAAAATAGAACAACTAGGTATTCAAAAGTGAATCAAAACAAAACCTGTAGACTTAGGCAAATTACAAGTTCGAATAAGTTTCATTGTGACCATAGGGAGCCTGCTATGGAAAAGCCAACAAAAGGAAGGTTGTGAGCATGTATTCAACCATGATATATATAATAGGGGCTTTCCAACCAAAAGCTAATATAAAGCCATAACCAAGCCATCATATGAACAAAGAATTCCAAAGCCACTCCAAGAAATACATAAGGACCCAAAATGTACATGCATAAGGCCTCTAAAACAAAGGCACATATATCTAATATGTTAGAATGAATTTGAACCAGAGTTACACAAATTTCAAGCTTGCAAGCATGAAAATGAATAAATCGAATCATGAACTCATCTACACATGACACAGCTTAATGTTACCCATGAAAAACTAATTGATCCTCATAAAAGATCCTTGCAAGTTTGAAATGTCACATAACATATTCTTCAAGTGCCCAAATAGAAAAAGTGATCCTTTCATCTAGAATGTAAAAATACCACATGTAAAAATAAATCTAGATGGAGAAGAAACACTACTCTAAAGAACTAACTAATTGATCCTCATAAAAGATCCTTGCAAGTTTGAAATGAGACGCAACACATTCTTCAAGTGCCCAAATAGAAAGAAAAGTGATCCTTTCATCTAGAATGTAAAAATACCACCTGTAAAAATAGCTCTAGATGGGGAAGAGACACTCCTCTAAAGAAATAACTAATTGATCCTCATAAAAGATCTTTGCAAGTTTGAAATGTCACACAACACATTCTTCAAATGCCCAAATAGAAAAAGTGGCCCTTTCATCTAGAATGTAAAAATATCACATAAAAATAGCTCTAGATGGGGAAGAAACACTACTTTAAAGAACTAAGTAATTGATCCTCATAAAAGATCCTTGCAAATTTGAAATGTCACACAACACATTCTTCAAGTGCCCAAGGATAAAAAATGATCCTTTCATCTAGAATGTAAAAATACCACATGTAAAAATAGCTCTAGATGGGGAAGAAATACTGCTCTAAAAAACTAACTAATTGATCCTCATAAAAGATCCTTGCAAGTTTGAAATGTCACACAACATATTCTTCAAGTGCCCAAATAGAAAAAGTGATCCTTTCATCTAGAATGTAAAAATACCACATTTAAAAATAACTATAGATGGGGAAGAAACACTGCTCTAAAGAACTAACTAATTGATCCTCATAAAAGGTCCCTACAAGTTTGAAATGTCACACAACACATTCTTCAAATGCCCAAATAGAAAAAAGTGATCTTTTCATCCATAATGTAAAAATACCACATGTAAAAATAGCTCTAGTTGGGGAAGAAACACTACTCTAAAGAACTAACTAATTGATCCTCATAAAAGATCCTTGCAAGTTTGAAATGTCACACAACACATTCTTCAAGTGCCCAAAAAGAAAAAAGTGATCCTTTCATCTAGAATGTAAAAATACCACATATAAAAATAGCTCTAGGTGGGGAAGAAACACTACTCTAAAGAACTAACTAATTGATCCTCATAAAAGATCCTTGCAAGTTTGAAATGCCACACAACACATTCTTAAGTACCCACATAGAAAAAGTGATCCTTTCATCTAGAATGTAAAAATAGCTCTAGATGGGGAAGAAACACTACTACAAAGAACTAACTAATTGATCCTCATAAAAGATCCTTGCAAGTTTGAAATGACATACAACACATTCTTCAAGTGCCCAAATAGAAAAAGTGATCCTTTCATCTAGAATGTAAAAATATCACATGTAAATAGCTCTAGATGGGGAAGAAACACTACTCTAAAGAACTAACTAATTGATCCTCATAAAATATCCTTGCAAGTTTGAAATGTCACACAACATATTCTTCAAGTGCCTAAATAGAAAAAGTGATCCTTTCATCTAGAATGTAAAAATACCACATGTAAAAATAAATCTAGATGGGGAAGAAACACTACTCTAAAGAACTAACTAATTGATCCTCATGAAAGATCCTTGCAAGTTTGAAATGAGACACAACACATTCTTCAAGTGCCCAAATAGAAGACAGTGATCCTTTCATCTAGAATGTAAAAATACCACATGTAAAAATAGCTCTAGATGGGGAAGAGACACTCTTCTAAAGAACTAACTAATTGATCCTCATAAAAGATCCTTGCAAGTTTGAAATGTCACACAACACATTCTTCAAATGCCCAAATAAAAAAAGTGACCCTTTCATCTAGAATGTAAAATACCACATATAAAAGTAGCTCTAGATGGGGAAGAAACACTACTCTAAAGAACTAACTAATTGATCCTAAAAAAAGATCCTTGCAAGTTTGAAAAGCCACACAACACATTCTTAAGTACCTACAAAGAAAAAGTGATCCTTTCATCTAGAATGTAAAAATACCACATGTAAAAATAGCTCTAGATGGGGAAGAAACACTCCTCTAAAGAACTAACTAATTGATCCTCATAAAAGATCCTTATAAGTTTGAAATGTCACACAACACATTCTTAAGTACCCACCAAGAAAAAGTGATCCTTTCATCTAGAATGTAAAAATACCACATGTAAAAATAACTCTAAATTGGCAAGAAAATACCACATGAAAAAAATAGCTCTAGACGGCGATGAAACACTATCTAAAGGACTTCATCTTTCTATAATTTTACTTTTTTATTTGGCCCTTGAGTGATGCAGGCTTTATGAAATGTAGCGCCTTGGAAGTGGCACGAGTGCCTATTAAGAAGGCTGCACGTGCCACCACACAAACTCTAGACCGGGGAAGGGACAAAAGAAGAGGGATCTAGAGCCAGCACAACAACCACATGCGAGCATTACTATAAAACTTTGTCCCGTACTCTCTTCACAACATATTAGAGCGTGGCCAAAATAAAATCAATATTCCTCGCCCCAATACCACCAAACCCTCAAAAAATTATTGACCACATTCACACAAACCAGGAAAAAGGCAAAAAAGCAGGCTAAAATAAACATGGACTCTTCAACATAGAGCAAGTCCACATTTATAGAAAGGCCATAACAGACATGCAAAACCTGTGGCGGAGGATACCAAGAATTCGCCATAAATAACTACTTCAAAGCCAAAGATATAAAACAAAATAGCTACGATTTCAATTCATAAATTATATTTAGCAAGGAAGCTCACATTCTCTCCTCTGTAAAAGTGGGGCCATTTTCCAAGAAGAGCTCTGCTGAGCTTTTCTATAAAAGTTTTTTCTGAATTCGGCCAGGCTGCCATTGTTTTCATCTGATGTCTGGCCCGGGATTCCAACCCACGACCGACCCTGAAACCGAAGCTCCCGACTGGAAGGAGGAGGTCTTGCAAGGAGGCTCCCTTCCCAGAGTGGAGCTTGAAAATGGCGTCAATGGCTGGGCATCGCCGCCTGGAAACTCGTTTCACGTCAGGGGCCCGAATTACTTAGTCAAGAGACAGAAAGTTGCGGCAGGAGATTGGCTGCTGGAGCCGCTCGGAGTTGATTGGGTGAAGTCGAGTTCGAAGCTCGACCACGTCTTGGGAAGGCCTGATAACAGAGTAATGGCTGCGTTGAAGAGAGCCAATCGTGACGGGAAAGGTTCGAATGCCTTCATTTTTGCCGTCAATTTACAGGTCCCCGGCCGCGAGCCGCACAGTGCCGTTTTTTACTATGTTACTGAGGATCCGATCCCGCCTGGGTCGCTCTTTGATCGGTTTATTCGCGAAGACGATAGCTTCAGGAATTCCAGGTTAGGGTTAATTTCAAGAAAGCTTGCATTTTTTAAAAGTTTAGAAAGGTTGGCGAGTCTTATTCGTTACTGAATTTTGAGATTAGGATTTTCTGTTAGTATTTTGGAGCGGAAGGCCTGTGCTCATAACATTTTGGGAGAATTTCAAGACTAATTTTTTTGTCGGTCCGAGGTTTGAGGTACCTCACTCATTGTCAGTCTTGTTTCCTTGTTATTTAGTTTGGCATCGAATTCTCTATGGTTTGTGTAGACAGGTGTTGCGTTAGGAATCTCTTTGTTTTGTGTAGAAAGGTGGTAATTTATTCACGAAAATAATACTTATTGATATAATTTCAGTCTACCTATCTTTGTTTTAATTGTTTTTGTGATGCCATCTTTCTTTGGGAAATTTTTTGCCTTGATTTGTGAATTTTAGCAACTGACAGAAAATTTGCCAATTGGTGAATATCGGTCACTTATATAAGTTTTACCGATTGGTGAAAAGTAGCCATGAACTTAAAAATTGACAATTGATGAATATTGGATACTGAAATAAATTTCAATAGAGTTTCTGGATTCAACTGTGTAATATTTTTGTTGAATCCAGAAACTCTATTGTAATTTACTATGGACTGTGGAAATCTGATGTGTCTAAATTTTACTTATTAGTGAATATTGGCCGCTGAAATAAAATTTGCCATTTGATGAAAATATTGGCCGCTGAAATAAAATTTGCCGTTTGGTGAATATTATTAGCCACTGAAATAATCTCCACTACATTACAGGTTCAAGATCGTGAATCGCATTGTGAAGGGTCCCTGGATTGTGAAGGCCACGGTGGGGAATTATGCGGCATGCCTACTTGGGAAGGCTCTGACATGTCGCTATATGCGGGGGCAGAATTATCTGGAGATTGATGTAGACATTGGGTCTAGTGCACTGGCTAGCGCGATTTGCCACCTGGCGTTAGGGTATACTAGTTGTGTGACGGTGGACATGGGGTTTTTGGTGGAATCCCAGGCTGAGGAAGAGCTGCCAGAGAAAATTTTGGGAGCTGTGAGGATTGCTCAGATGGAAATGGGATCTGCTGTAAGGGTGGATAGTTTTGTTGCTGATGAAAGGGAAAAAGTTTCTGGCGAAGCTGGATCGAGGTTTCAGAGGAGCAAACTGGGAAGGGGTTTGTCAATGTTGAAGCACGGGCATCAGAAATCCCTCTGTAAGACTGGGAAGGTTGAGGCTGAGGAAGTTGAAGCCGAGGCCAAATAATGTAAAAGATTTAAAAACCCTGGAAACCCTACTTTGTGCTTTCTGCTGCAGTGTAGGGGTTGCATGGGTGCACCTTGTTACTTTTCCAGTTCATCCTTGATCAAGCTGTTAGGAAGTGGAATTCACTCAACTGAATCCAGGCAATGCGGGCTTCCCGAAAGGACTAAATTGTTAGCTGTTTTTCGTATTTACATCGTTGACCTGGCCAATTGATCTGTTTGAAAAGTTCTGGATAAGTTTCAGAGCATATCTTGCAGTGTAGATCTAGGCCTGATACAGAATTCTGCAATTGAGCTGCTGTAAAGGGATAAATCTCGAATATGTCCTTGGGGTTTGTATGTCTTTGCGTTGAAATTGGAGCATCTGTAAGTGAATTTAGCTCTTGAGATTCTTTTTGATGTTTTCAAGATTTTAGTCTTTGTAATAATTGCATCGGATCTTTGGTCTTAGTTAAAGCGATAAATAGGAGCTCTAAGTTTATGCCATGGTCCAGCACTTGATAGTGTTTGGATCATATCACTATACAATTCAAGGTTTACCCTGACCTTTGGGGAAATATTAACACAGGTTTCATTGCAATTTACTGTTTTCTAATGTCATGAATATAAATTAGGCCAAATCTTAAAGAGTTTTCTCTCTGTTTGGTTTCTTGACATCTGCCACTGTTTGTGATAAATGGTAGCAAATTGCATAGAGATCTTTGGTTCTTTATTCATGTGGTGGATAGGAGATATCTGAAATTATACTGGGGCCTGTGTAGAAGTACTTGTGTGTTGAGCACTTGATGGTGTTTGTTTTACATCACTCTGTATTTCAAGGGTTCCTCCGATCTTTGAAGAAATATTAACAGATGTATTTCATTGTGATGTACTATCTTGAATGAAATAAAATGTAAAACTACTCAAATAGTAGGTAGTTTGAAATTGTTGATTTCTTTATATCTCCAATGATTTGTGTCATGTAAATAATAAGTAGTAGAAAATTACATAGGGATATTTTCGGCTTCATTGAAGTGATGGATAAAATATCGGAGATTATGATGCCGTGACCTGCATAGGAGTTGGGTGTCCGACACTTGATAATGTTTACATTGCCCCACTGTATATTTATAAGTTTACTTATATAATTAAGGAAATGTGAACATATGTGTTTTTTTGAATCTGCTGCTCTTTAATTTGATAAAGTAAAATTAAAAAACAGTCAAATTACAGGATAATTTAACATATCCTGGCAATCATAATTTAACATTGGAATCAGATCTAAGAACGCATTATTGGAACTACAAAAATCATCATTTATCTGGATAGATGAACAAATAAAGCCTAGAACCAGGATGTCATCGTATGAACAAACTGAAAAGTGCTATAAAGGATCAAATCTGCAATCCAGCCTTGGTGTTTGTGTTTCTGCGTGTTGAATCACAGCATCTGTAAGCGGCTTTAGCTATTAAGAGCTTGTGTTCTTATGTTTTGGTGATGACAGTCTTTGCAATAAGTGGATTAGGTATCTTTTGGTCTTAGTTCAAGTGACGAGTATGAGCTCTGAGGTTATGCTGTGGCTTGTGAAGAAGAATTTGGGGGTGCCAGTTACATCAGTGTACATTTCAAGGTTTAGTTTTTATCTTTGAGGAAATATTGAAGGATGTGTTGCATTGCAATTTACTGTCTGATTTTATGAAGTCAAATATAATCTATGCCAAATTCCTAAGGGGTTTTGTATTGTTTAATTTCTTTGCATTTGTCATGGTTTGTGATAAGTGGTAGAAAATTGGATGGGAATCTTTTGATCTTTATCGCTGTCTGAGATTTTTCCACAGCCTGTGTGGAAGGACTTGGGTGGTCCACTGCATGAGATAGCATTTCCTTTTGCATGACTCTACATTTCAAGATTTACTATAATCTTTGAGGAAATATTAACAGATGTGCTTCATTGCTATTTTCTGTCCTCTGGTTTGATGAAATAAACTATAAGATGGGCCAAATACTAAGGAGTTTAACATAATTTGATTTCATTGTACCTGCAATTTTGTAGTTAGTGCTAGAAAATTGCATGGGGATCTTTTAGTCTTTTGTTGAATTGATGGATGGGAGCTTTCTGAGGTTATGCCATGGTCTGTGTAGGAGGAATTGGGAGATCCAGCATTTTTGAGTGTTTGCATTATAGCGCTGTACATTTCAAATAGGAGCTCTCTGAGATGGGAGGAATTGGGAGATATAGCATTTTTGAGTGTTTGCATTATAGCTTTGTACATTTCAAGGTTTATATTGATCTTTGAGCAAATATTGACTGATGTGTTTCGTTGCAACCTACTGTCCTCTGATTAACCAAATAGCCTATAAAATAGGGCAAATTCTAAGGTGTCTCACATTCTCTTATCTGGTCACATCTGCCATGGTTCAATAATGTCCCTGCCTATAATTTTTAACTGTTGTTGACAGGAGGGTATGGTTATTAAGTATTTTTGAAGGTAACGCATTTGTGCAAACACTTGTGGCTGTAAGCTGGTGCAAGGTCAATTATTGATTGCAAGAATATTTGCTCATGGCTGGCTTTTTTGTCATTAAGGTTAATGAGTTTCGGGACGGTTATATGTTCAACAAAAAACATTTGCAACTGATTGGAGCCTTTTTGCTAAGCTTGCTTTTTTATGTAATGTATATCATTACTATTCCTAGTAGGTGCTGCAGATCATACTTAGAGGCTGCCATTGTTTCCTTTTTCTGGCTGCTGGTTATACTTTTAGAGGCTGCAGTCATATCATGTATCCTGCCTGCTAACAACCTGCAAGCTGGAAAAGGAAACAGGTATTGAATGTTGAACCAGTAACATTATTTTAAGACAGATTTGATTGAATGAAAAGAGGTATTGGGTCAGTGATTTGAATGCCTTGATTGCATGTATCAGATGTAATGTCCTATGCTTTTTCTATAGTTCTTTACTGAACATGTGCTGTTGAGTATCCAAGAATCATTTTTAAGCTCGTTAGGAATAAACAAATTCTAGATTAAGGGGGATATCATGGATCTTAAAGTTCTTTTGAGATATTGCAGCAAGGAAAAATGCACTTAGGGATACATAAGAAGTAGCAGAGTATATCATAGCTGCAGCTAAATAATATTGACTTTAATGGGACTGTAGGAAAGCTGATTGAATAATATTATCCTCCCTTGGGAAGTTTGTACAATTTGTGTATAAATAACATTACAATGTACAAATTAATTAAAAAGTGTCCGAAGTTTTTTTAGTTTCATTCTAAATAAGCTATTCGTTCTCTAGCAGTCCACTGAATGCGCTTAAAAAATATAATTGCTACACGAGGGAGTCTTATTTGACTGATACATAGGTTTTGAGGTAGGGTGGCTCATGTTTAAACTTGTAAGTGTTTTTGTACAGTATGTCTAGTTAGTGGTTTGGTGGTTCATGTTGCATCTTGTAAGAGATATTTTAAACAGGTGGTAGAGTAAGGGTAGTTCATGTTGCATTTTGCACAAGTTTTCATACAGGTTACATAATCATGTAGTATAAGAAATGAAAAATTATGAATGTCCAATCTCAATGATCTTCCACTAAGAGCAAGTTGGTATTTGATTTGTTAAAGCCTGGTACGGATTCAACTGGCTGCTTAGGCCAGGGGATAGACTTTAAAAGCATGAAGCAGATTTTCCCATCGGTGTCTTATCATCATTAAAGAAATGAACAAGCACCTTAATTTGTGTTCTCAACGTCAAATTTGGCATCTTCCTTTTAGTGCTCAGTCTAGATTAATCCCAGTGGTGTGTGCTAAATATTATAAAATAGGAAGGTCACTCAAGATTGTACTCCATTTTGAGTTAGAGTACATATAATAGTGTCGTAGATGCAGAGAGAGAATATGAAATGACTACAAACAATTCAAAAAAAACTAAGTGGTGGAGAAGCACAATGATGTTGTTTCCATGTTGTGTAAGATTCACTCATATTTTCAGGACTGACGTGGGTAATAATTTGACTATATTAGTTATATATATTAGGAGGAAGTCTTGGTTCATGTGCCCCCCTTGTCTTGTATGTCTGCACTAGTTTTGACTAATTAAAAAACTCAGGGCCCTGGGATGAATGCCTTCTCTTTGTCAGAACATAAAATAAAAGGCGTTCACTAAAGGAGCTCAAATAACGAAACGGTATAAGGTGTAGATTTACTCCCGAGAGCTTGGATTGCATGTACGCTGTTCCGTACAGCCACTTTAGGCCAAAAAAATTCCAAAATAGGTAGGAAAGCCACTTTAGAGCTTGCTTTGAAACAAGAGCATGCCTTTAAGTTAAATCACAAATTATAATTGCAGATGGATTCGAAGTGAGGTTTAGTAAATTTCAATCAGGCAGCTGCCACTATGTCTGAATCATGCACACTGTTTTCAAAATCAGTATCTTTGTGTAAAAAATAATTTACCAAGTTTTGACACTATATTGTACAAAGACCTCAGCTTTTCTCTATAATAAAAACATATTTCATAGATATAATAAAAACGTATTTCATATATCTATGAAGATTGCAGGGTGGGAAAGGTGCATCGATGCTGTTACAGGCTGGATGAAGCCATCTATTGTGAAAATGTGCCATAGTTTCATATTGTCAGCAGCAGTGCATTGAATAGGCAGCCTAGTATGTTTATTTCATAGCGTACGATCGACTTATTTCTGCTGTTTTTACTGTAGCATTGCGTAGAATATAGGTATTCCACAGTAGTACGTTCTGTCTAAGAGGATGATGAATTCCTCAGCCTTTGGGACATTAACCTAGGTAAGCTATACTTTTTTCCAATTAGTTTTGTTTGTTGTCTTTTCTTCTTCTATTTTCTTCCACTAGTAGGGAGGATCTCTTCTTGTTTGACTTTTGCTATTGGTATTGTTTTATTATTATTATTATTATTTCTTTGATTTAAAAAAAAATGGATTAGTAATTGGGGAATTTTTAGTCTAGCCCAAGTCAATAACTGGAAGTGGTCTAGCAAGGGTACGAAACTCCAAAGCCTACTGACTTTGTAGGAGTTTGAATTTTGGTGGCAACAACACCACCAAGTTATAACTAGCAATCACACCTTGGTGTGCATTGGGTATGCGGGGGAGTTGTGGAAGTTCAATTATCATGTCTTTAAGTGAATGATGATTGTCTTGTATCCCTATGGTATAGGGGAAAAGGCCCAATACATGAGATAGGTCCAATGGCTGAGATGGTATTTGTGCATTTAAGACCCAATATTTTTAAAAGTTAGCACTAGTAGTTGTGACTTTAAGGTTGTTAGTGTTGACTATAAGTAATAATAATTGAATGAAATGTGCCCTTTAGATCTAAAAAGCAACCAATCATGTGATGCTACATTAGTGCACCAACAAAACATGACTTAATGTACACCTATTAGTCCACCCTTTTTTTGGGGAACTATTTAACACCTCAACAGAATGCATGCTACTGTGGCATCATATTTGATGATGTGGCCCTGAAACCTTAGTTATAAGCAGGGGCCTTGCCAAGTAAGCTACTGTAAAAATTTTGGAGTGATTTGGAAGTGCCACATGATTTTGAGAGGCGTGAAGTGAGGGTGCTCAACTATTGGGTCCTCTTGTGTTGTGAGATTATTTGCATAATCTTAATGGATTTCTAGATCCCTATGTTTTGCTTAGTAGGTACTTAAAATGTGTGAGCTTTCATGTTTGGTGTGTCGTCTATTTGCATGCATCCCCTTTCTAGATTCTTGTTCATGCATTGCACCTAGGTTCACTTGCATCTCTTTATCTCTCTCATCTCCCTCTCTATCCCTCTGTCTCTGTCTCCCCTTCTTTCTTCCTCTATGCTATGTTTTAATGTCATTATAGAAACACAATGCTAGCTCAACACAAAGCGACTATGAAGAGGGCACATTCATACCATATTACCAGGTACCTAAGGGATTGGTCCTACCTAAAGGAGAAAGAGAGGGGCAAGGGAATTAATCATGTAACACTTGGAGATAAATAGGATTCCTATACCTTAAGTTTTGTCCTATGGACATCTATGATCATAAATTTGTAGGTCATAAATTTGTAGGTTCCTTAAGATCGACCTAATTTGTATTAAAAGGCCATCAAAACTATGGTTTCTTGATACAAAGTTTGCATTAATCTTGTAGTCAACAATTTTTTTGTGTATATCTATGTAAGTATGTAATCTTTATAATTAATTTTTGCTGTTAAAAAAATTATTTATATAAGTTTATTTTTAATTGTTTATATACAACCTTTTTGTTTGCTCATTTAATTGTTAAAAACTTTGATCTTGCATGTGGAGAACTCCATGGAAACTTCTTGACCATTTTAAATATTAAAGCCATACATTTTTTATATTTGAAAAGAATTTTCCTAAAAATATAACATAGTGACAAAGAGCGAAAGAAAGAGATATAACATATGCGTTCTTAAATAAAATCTATATACATTTGAAAATAGGGTATTTTAATTTGACATATTTGAATATTTATATGAAAAGTCTATTACCCATGAGAGAGAGAGAGAGAGAGAGAGAGAGAGATAATCTAAAACAAAGAAAAGATAGTGGGAAAATTAACTATGGGGATTGATGATATAAGACCTCCATTTTGTGTATATCTTACAATCATTGCAATTCATGAGACATCTTTTTAGGTTATGTTTGACTAATATGATGGATTTTGACCACATCAATGCTAATAGATGATGAAATACATCCATTTTGTGGGAAGATGAAGTAGACTCTAATGGATGAAGTAGATTCAATAAGAAGGAAGAGAGAAATGCCACTCTTCACAAAACATTGCAAGGCATTTGAGAGACTTGATTTTCATAATTTTGGTCCATTGGTGTCTCAAGAGATATGTATTGGAAGAAGTATTATCTATTTCTGAAATACACAATGTGCACAGACTACAAATTACTGATATCAAAGCAAATCATAGGCAAGCAATGGCCATGAAAGTAGATCCAACATGTTGAACATGTTTGTGAGAGACATGTGCTTTGAACCTCACTCCACCTATCTTATTGTTGACTTGTATGGCATGATACACTTAACAAAACTTTCTATGGACATTTGGCAGGTTTTGATTCTTGGTGTGCAATTGCATTGTTACCTTTTAAGGAGAGTTTCATGATTCGATTAGTTTGCATTATATAGTCTCATGCTTGTATTGCATAAAGCCACATGCAATTTTGCCTCACTTGTTGAAATACATTTTGTAAGGTATTTTTGTGTACCAGTGCTTTGTTTCTCTGTGACAAAGAGTTTGTGGTGTTGGTACATAGGGAAGTGTTTGATAAAATGCCTTAAAGAAAAACTTAGTGCCACTAGTTAGATGCACATTCACAATGTGCAAACCTTTTAATTACGTAGAATACAATTACTTATCTTAATTCGAAGCCTTCTTATTCTCAAAATGGTCTTCATTTTTCATTAAAATCTATATTGTTTTTATTTTAATCAGCGAGTTGTGGGGTATATTTAAGCTAGTCCCACTCCAACAAAGGTCACAAGGGGGACCTCCTCCCCATCCACATATTCAACTTAGATTACTTATTCAACATATGAGCCACTTTGGAAGTCCAAGAGCCACAACTTGAAATTCCAACTATAGATGTCACTTGGGGGATTTGAACTTGGATCTCCATCTTGAGAATCTTTTATAGCCTTGCCATTTAACAATAACAACCTTGACATCTATATTGTTATAATATATACATTTTATATAATTTTAATTATTAAATAAATTTTAAATATGATATAGTATAATATAATTATATATTTAAATATTTGTAATTCAATTATATATTTATTTCATATATAAAATCTAATACTATAATTATATTTATTAATATACTATATTTTAAATAATAATATAATATACAATAATAAATATAATTATAATTTTGAATTTATATATAAAATAAATATATAATCGCTTAGATTAGAAGTCCTTTTTAAAATTTTAGATTGCTTTCAAATCCAGGGTTTAATGGAGATAAGGATAGCTGTAATGCAACTAAATTTTGTCTTGTATTCTTGTAATAATGGCTTGTTTGACCCTTTTCAATAAAAGCTTTTTAATTTAAGAATAGGTTTGGTAGGAAAGTATTTATTCAAATGATTTTAATATTTGAAAATTATTAGAAAAAACTTTAAGTGAATAGATATATTAATATAATAATAGGATGTAGTAATATTAACAAAATAGTGAAACTATAGAAATGATAGTTATTTATATTATATCATATTGTAATAAAATATATTAAGAGAGTGATGTTACATTTTTATAAATATTTTTTCATATAACAAGTGTGTAATAGTTCAAAGGTCTATAATATGATAAAAAGTAGTAAGAAGCAACCTACAAGCAAAACATTATAGCTTGTGTGTAGCTAGAGGGTGACTTATCATCCACTATTACAAACCTTTTATATGGCCTTTTCCTATTCTTTCTCCTCTCCAGCGTTTTAAATTTGTAAGTAAAAATAGACTTTAATTTAGCTAATCAAATGAATTACATAACATATTAATAAATAATTTATATAGATTAATTAGTTTAGATTGATAAATAATTAGTGGTGTTCTAGAACACTATAGATATAAGCCTATAGGGTATTAGTAAAGGTATATGTTTGTAATGTGAGTTTAGTAGTAATAAATCTAGGTAGGAACAATATGATATGGGGAAACCATGATGCCCCCAATGTGGGTACACATGCCAAAGATATGACAAGAAGAGTTCAAAAGGTGGGGGAAAGAATGATACATCTTAATGTACATGATATTACAATGAAGGCATAAATGGTAAAGGGGAAATCATAATGCCCTCAAGTCTAGTGTGATGACTCTAAATGTATGATATGTTAATACAAGCTTAGTATGTAACATAAGGAGTGTAATATATTAATGTAGGTTCAATGTGTAAGCTCTAAAAGAACAATATGTCAATATTGGAGCAATACAAGTAATCAATGGGCAAATCTAGACATCATAGTGAGGTGAATGCCATGGTTACAAGTATGATAACATACATAACATGTATGGGCAAATCATAGTAAACAATAACACACCTAACATGTATAGGCAAATCATAGTAAACATAAAATGTGTAACAAGTAAAAAATTTATCAATAATGATTATAACCCAAATAATCACTGGCCCAAATTTTATCAATAATGATTATACAACTTTAATTAAATTAACTATGGTATAGTTTTTTAATGCTGGACTTTAAATAAATATAATTAGATTAGATTAGATTAGATATTGTATATTGTATTTAAAATAAATATAATTAAATTTTTTTTTTTAATAGCTATAGAGAGTACCAAAAAGAATAACAGTTCACCAAGAATCACCAAGACAGAGGCAAAGCCTCACATCAAACCACTGTATCAACTATACAGATATACAAGATCATGAACAATAGCCAAACACTAGTGCAGAATATCAGGGTAAGTATCAACCCACACGGTCCAACCGAGTGGGCCTTCCATCCAGACAATGTTCTTCCTCTCCTGAATTTGGGCCAACATAAAGATCTCTTCCTTTCTCGTATTTTGGTTCCTTTTGATCACCTGGTTCAGTCTCCATAAAGTGTCCTCGAACATTTGCTGATCATCCAAAGTCTTACGCCACTGGTAACCATACTTGAGCTCATAAATTAAAAACGTGGCTTGACCATCTTTGAGGAAATTGCTGAGCTTTTCCTTCTCGATCATCATAGTAGTTTGAACCTGCAAGAAGATTTTAAAATAAGTGAGTTTATGAAAACACTCAGTAAGATCCCTTGGCTTACCTTGGTATTTCTCTTCATTCCTGCACTTCCAGATCTGCCAAAGAATGTTAGAAGAGAGAATATTCCAAAAAAAATTTGCATCTTTACTAATACCATTAATATACCCAGTAACCATCTGAAGAATGTTAACATTAATAGGATAAACAATACCAAAGAGTCTCCAAATTTCTTTAGTAAAAAGACAGTCAAATAAGATATGCCTACCCGAATCAGGCATTCTGCAGATACTACAAACATCAGTAGAATGAGAGTCACTTCTGATTGGTAATCTATCAAGTAAAACCAGCCACTTAAAACATTGAATTTTAGGCTCAACAGGGCTTTTCCAAATACTATCCAACAATTTATTCCAAGAATTATCATCAAAAGAACAATACCAAACTTTATTAATATGTTCAAGAATATCACCATTGTGATCAATCATTTTATAAATGTTCTTAGCTTTAAGCTTATCTAAGACAATACCATCCGACCACTTGCACTTAAGGAATTTGTGCAAATCAACATGGCAAGTAGCAGGGATATCCTTAGCAGCAAGAATAATCAGATTATAAGTCTTCTTGTGAGAATTAGGTAAGTTAAATCTGCACTTGAGATCAGCCCAAGGAATAAGACTGTCATGTTCAAAAATATCAGCAAATTGAGTAATACCAGACTTAGCCCAGAACCTAGTAGAGCATCCCTGATAGAGGGCTAGGGGTTTATCATTAACACTCAAGTTCCACCAAATGGACCTCTCACCATGGAGATAATTATCATTATGGAATTCCTTATTGGTAATATACAACCGGACATGTTCCCAGGCTCGCCAAATGGATTTAAATATGGCAGAACCCTGAACAACAACCGGGAATTTACCAACAATCAAGTCACAGAAGGGGAGATTCTTCCAAGAACTAGCTTTCTTGGGATAACCTCTCTCAATGTTATGTCTAACCAACACTTTCCAAGGACTGTCACCCTCCAGAGAATGAAAAATCCATTTGGCGGCAAGAGCAATTCCTTGTAACTTAAGATCTTTCAGCCCAAGCCCTCCCAGGGTCTGATCGGTATGACACCATTTCCAATTAACACTATGACATTTTTTATTACCTTTACCATCCGACCAAAGAAAAAATCTAATGGCTTTTTGAATTTCAAGAATTTGATAATTATTGAACATCCAAGCAGAAGAATAATAAATATTATAAGAGGACAAAAGCTTTTGGCAAACTTGAATTCTCCCAGCAAGAGACAAGGATCTATTGTGCCATTTATTAAGCTTATTCATAATCTTAGCCTTAACCCAATCCCACATATCCTTAAGAGAAGGATCAACCGAGTAAGGGATACCAAGATACTTAACAACTTTATTAGGACCGCCCCATTGATAATTATAATGGGAAAACCAACTAGGAGGTTGCTCATCCCAGCCCAAACAAATAGACTTAGCTTGGGAGATACGAGCTCCAGAGATGGTGCAAAACAAATCTAATTTAGCTTGCAACTTTAAAAAATTGTTATTAGAGAGCTCAAAGAAAAGAGCAGTATCATCAGCAAATTGGCTATTTAAAAGCTCATCATCGTTAGGGAGGTAAAGGCCCCTGTATAATTAAATTTTAAATAAATATTTAATATTAATGTACGCTTTTATAATTTAATATTTTTTACAAATATATTAAATAATTTACATTGTATAAAATATACTATATGACAATAAATAAAATTTTATTTGATATTATATATTATATATTATATATTGTCTATTATATATAAAATAAATATAATTAAGATATAAAAAATATATTAATATTAAATATATATAATATATTAAATCTAAATATATAATTTTATAATATTATAGTATACTTATAAATATAAAAATATAATATATTTTGTATGGTATATAATATTATATAAGGTTCTCGCTATAAAGACTCACCTAAAAACAGAAGAAAACAACAAAATTTCATTTTGTTTGTGAAAATTGTTTTTAAAGAGGCTTGTATGGAAACAAAATTGGGCTATATGGACAACGAGATTTACACCATTCACATAGATGGCCGAAAAAATGAAAGTTAGAAGCATGTCCAACTAAGATGACCTTGATCGTCTCACATCATTTAATTTTTAGTGACATTCCATCTCTTTGTTATTTAGATCTAATGAAGTGAATGCTCATCTAAGTAACTACAATGATTTTCCCTCTTCTTGAATTTTTACATCTATGGAAGCTTGTTGACTCACTCCTACATTAAAAACATTAAAATGTTTGGCTACAAAGTCTCCTTCATGCATCTTTAAGGTCAAATATCTGGGGTCCTTGGTTGGAGGCGACACATCTATAGCATGTTTCTCGTTCTATTCTCTTGACGTCCCTGCCAGCGGTGGTTCTACTCTCATTGAAATTAGCATTTGATAGGGGACTAAAGTAGGGGGTAGTTATATATTAATAAAAACACTACTTAATTTAATGCTATCTATATCAGCGTACCCATTATTTCTGGCTTTATGCAATTACGTACTATTTTAACTTAAACAAGTTTAATTCATCCGCACCCAAAGTACATTGGCGCCCTCTTGCTCCGAAAATGCGACGCAAAAAAGCAAAAATGACGACAGGAACACGGAAAAAGGAGATGGCAAACCAATGGAAAATGGACGGCCAGATACATTTCAATCGTCCTGCTTGGTTCTTGTGCAATATCAACCATGGATCTTCTCGCCTAGGTCTCTTAGATATATATTTTTAGATATAGATATGCTAGTAATATTATATTGAGAATATTTCACTAAACTATATTTTATAATCTTAAATAAAAATTTACAAATTAAATATCATTTTAAAAAATAATATATAATAGTGAATATATTTTTTAATATAAATATACAAATTTATAATATTTTTTTATATTATATAAAATATTAAATATAATAATAAATATAATTCAATTTCATATATAAAATAAATATGATTAAATAATAAATATATATACAATATATTTAATTTAAATTTACAATCTTAAAATATCATAATATATTAAAAATATTTAAATAATATTTATTTTATTTTATAATATTATATTGAAAATATTTCAATAAACTATATTCTATAATCTAGAATAAAAATTTAAAAATTAAATTTTATTTTTAAAAAATAATTAAAAACATTAAAACAACAATGTAAAGTCATACAAAAGGAAGATTATCAAAAAGTACCCCTCGAAAGTTTTAAAATTTCTTTAATAAAAAAAATACCCAACGAGACACGGTAAAGAGATGACAAAGAGTTTTATTTCTTTCCTTTTTCAAGGTGCGCAAACGAAAAAGATTACTGGAGAAAACGTCAGAAAGAAAATTCCCGAGTTATTTGCTGTTAACTGTTTGAGTTATAAAATAAATACGATTAAATAATAAATATATATATGATATATTTAATCTAAATTTACAATCTTAAAATATCATAATATATTAAAAATATTTAAATAATATTTATTTTATTTTATAATATTATATTGAAAATATTTCAATAAACTATATTCTATAATTTAGAATAAAAATTTAAAAATTAAATTTTATTTTTAAAAAATAATTAAAAAACATTAAAACAACAATGTAAAGTAATACAAAAAGAAGATTATCAAAAAGTACCCCTCGAAAGTTTTAAAATTTCTTTAATAAAAAAAAAACCCAACAAGACATGGTAAAGAGATGACAAGAGTTTTATTTCCTTGAAAAAGGTGCGCAAACGAAAAAGATTACCGGAGACACGTCAGAAAGAAAATTCGTCAGAAAGAAATCCTAGAGCTACCACGAGGAGATAAACCCGGAGCTGCAAACGGAAACCGTGACAGGGTAGAAGTCCGTTTCAGCATTTCCAGACAAGGTGTAAGTGCTTCAGCGGACAATAGTGGGGCCCGTGGGCCACAGGTTGGAACATCGACCAGACAGACCTTTATTATTTTAACCAAATCTTTTTGTTATGTAAGGTGCATATGCGGTCTTTTAGTTTTTTTGGCACTTACCGTTGGTAATTCAAACACCATACTCGAAGCAAATCAAACAAACAATATCAATTATCTTTTACCATTTCTTTAACTAGTTTATCAAAGCAAGTAGACAGTATCCATCGTGGCACCAAGGAAACAGAAAGTCAGGGCCCTTGGGGGTCCCGAGACAGGAAACAAAACCCTTTTGATAATGGACACACAAACAAGCCCCCTTGCAAAAGGAGGAGTCATGACAAAAGGTCTGTCAGCAGAGTTCGAGGCTAGAGAAAGGGTGGGGTTTGAGGAAACTCATGGGGATACACAAGCAACCATGCTAATACCTTATGATGCTAATATGGCTTGTGCCCCCGAGAACCCAATAAGCCAATCTTTTATCACTGCAGGGGCCCTAGAAGCTCTACTTTTGCACTCACATAGGCCAGTTCAGTTCCAAAACAGAGTGGTGGACATAGGGGAAAAATTGGCATTCGTCAATGCAAAACAATATAAACGGATCCTGCAATGTAGGCAATCCAAAATAGCAAAGAAACTAAAAATGTTGGGAAAGAGAAAATTCGTGGCTATTCTGCCCAAACTAGCCTGCAATAATCAAGCAACCCCTTTAATGAACACAATACTATTAGGCTCAATGGATGAGAAGCAAGAACATCTCTTAGGAGAGTTCGAGCAACGGACAATACAAACAAAACAGGAAGCAATAAAATAGGAAGCAATAAAACAACTTGGAAACAACGGAAAAGAAGAAGGCAATCTTGACAGCCACGAGCTTTACAGTCCTGTTTCAACTCTATTAACCTGGTCTTCCGAACTCTATGTCATGGAGTTAATGGTGTTGAAAAGTAGATTGGCTAAGCTAGAGGCAAGAGAACAGGTGAAAGATACCAAGTTTCAAGAATTTATAGAAACCAACCGCAAGATAGCACAGGAGAATAAAGCACTCAAAGATCAAGTAAACAAACTGCAAAACAACTTTGAATCAGGACAGCAGCAGATTCTGGCATTAAAACAGGAACTAAGTCAAATCACGAACAAAAATACAGTTCAAACAAAGGAGAATGTAGACATTCCTGATTTCAAGAAATTGCAATCAGTCCTAGAGAACATGGAAGTCAAGGAAACTCAAATCATGGAGAAACTTGAGGAGGCCAAGTCTTGGACTCAAGTGGTAAAAGGGGTGATAGGGTCACAAATAGAGATCATAAAGAAATAGATTAAATTGCAAATGTGGGAAAAAAAGGACAGGCAAGACAAAGCAACAAATATAATTATAAAAGGGGTGAAAGAACAAGGAGAAGGTGAAATAACTAGCAGGGTAGTAAGAGATTTCTTACTAAGTAACCTTCAGTGGGCGGGAAACATCCTATAGGCAAGCCGAATTAGACAAACAACAAGAGGGGAAAAGAGCAGAAATATTCAGGTGTCACTGAAAATTTGGGAAGACAAGATCCAGATTTTAAGAAACAAAAAGCTCCTCAAAGGGACACAATTCTATATAGACGAGGATTTAACACTAGCACAATTAGAGGAAAGGAGAAAGCAGTGGGAGAAGGTGGTAGCAGCAAGAAAAACAGGTAATGAAGCATGGTTATACAGAAGTAAAGACCAGGTGGGTGGCAACACCTTCGCTCGCAAATAGGGAGGTGGGCCCCCCCAGGACCACCTCACAATGGTAGGCTGGAATTGTAGAGGCCATCCTTGGAGGAGGGGACCTAGTTTAGGGCCCATAGCGGAGGGGAGGGACATCATTGTCCTTGGGTTGCAAAGTCCCAGATTTTGAAGGGTATGAGAAATGGTCGGTATGGAATGAATTAACAGATAGTGGCAAAGGACATGGAGGGGTGACGGTCTTGGTCAAGAAAGATTATGAAAGAACCATAAAATTGGAAAAGAAAGACCCAAATAACCAATACATATGGATTAAGATTACAAACGTAGGGTCCATAGTTTGGATGGCTACTTGCTACTTTGCTCTGTATGGTTCTAAAACTTACAAGAAAAAGAACTTGGACAAGGAGGATCCATATGAGACACTCAAAAAAGACATAACAGTGTTCAACTCCATGGGTGAGATCATGCTAATAGGAGATTTCAATGCTAGAACTGCGCATAACCAAGCCCTTTTCCTCAGTTTGGAGGAGGGGAAGAAGATCAATTCGCTTTGGCTTGAAGAAGAAGAGAATAAAAAATGGAAAAGGATATCTCAAGACACAAAAAGAGGTATCTCGTCTTTTGGTGCAGAATTGTTAGGGATGTGCAGCCTCCATGATTTAGTCATTTGCAATGGTATAAATGCTTGGCCAAGCTCGGGAAACTTCACGTGTCATACCTATAATGGGAAAAGCGTGGTAGACTATGTCATTTGCTCACAAAGGGCTATTCTAAAGGTAAAAGAGTTGGAGATTGGGTGCTGTCCTGTTGAAATGAAATCTGATCATAGCCCAATATATGTAAAGTTTAGCATGCAAAAAAGTGACCAGCAGGAGGCTAATCTTCAAATACACAAGAAAGAAGACTTTCAAGGCAAGATTCGCTTAAATTAGGAGAACCAAGATATTTTTAAAAATATGATCGATAAGAAGCTACAAAAGGTAATGATATTGGTTGTCCCAGAAAAAAACATGACATAATTGGCAGCGAACACTTGACGGACATTATTCACAAGGCTTTATTAGCGTGCAAAAGAACGAAAGCTAGAAGAGCCATCAAAAACAATTTTCCTCTGAATCCTTGTTATGATGATGAATGTAAAGCAGCAAAGAGAATGCTGAAGTTATCTGGAAAAGAAAAAGCAAATAAAAAGATATATGAAAAACTCATGAGGTCAAAAAAAGAAGAGTACATGGAATTCAGGAGAAAAGAGTTGATTTCTCTTGTAAAAGCTAATCTAAGAAGCCTTTGGAGGGAATTGCAGTAGACTAGAATCATAGTTTAGAACAATATCATTGACACACAATGGCTGCAGTATGCTAAAACATTGTACGAAAGAGACCAAGACAAAACTCTTCCTTCGATAATCAACACGAGCGCCAAGCTGTTCTCCACAAAGGATGTCATAGAAGGAATCAAAAAGTTAGCAACGAGAAAAGATAAATATATAGATGGGTTATAGGCAGAGTACTTGAAGTGGGGAATGGAAGCCTTAGCGCCACATATCAAAAGAATTTTTAACAGGGTGATCCAGCATGGTTTCCCTACCATCTGGACCACAAGTGTGGTCATCCCTCTTCACAAGAACGAGGATGCTAACAACCCTTCAAACTATCGCACTATTATGATCAACCCCCTCTTTGGAAAACTCTTTGGAAGCATGGTAGAATGAAGAATAAGCACTTGGGTAGAAAAGGAGGGCAAGAGGGCGAAAGGACAAGCAGGCTTTAGAGCAAAGCACTCCACGATTGATCATGGTGTTACTCTTAGGCATTTGATTGAAAAAATCTGGGACAAGCAGGGGGAAGAAGCTTTTTGCTGCTTTGTTGACTTTAAAAAGGCCTTTGACACGGTGCCTAGAAGTAAGCTTTGGGGCAGAATGGAGGAGTTGGGTATACCGAAGGAGTATAGAGCAACGGTGCATAGATTATATGAATAGGTGCAGGCCAAGATAAAAACTAAAGATGGTATGTCAGAGTGTTTTGGGAGCAACATTGGGGTCAAGCAGGGGTGTCCTTTGTCCCCAACTTTGTTCGGGCTTTACATAGACAAATTAGAGGAATGGCTAGACAAGCGGGGAGGAGAAGGGGTGCACTTGGCCACTTATGTGGTCAAGCTATTGTTATATGCAGATGATCTTACGCTAATGGCCAAAACAACACATAGCCTGCAGGAGCACATGAGGGCTCTTGAGTCTTTCTGTTAGGAAGTGGGAATGCAAGTAAACATCAGCAAAACAAAAATCATGATCTTCACCTTGAGAAGGCCTAAGAAACAAATAAACTTTGAGTTTGAGGGCAACCCCCTTCAGGTGGTAAAGGAATACAAGTACCTGGGTCTGGATTTTTGTAGCAATCTCAGTTGGGAGACATGCAGGACAAAAAGAATACAAGGAGGATGGAAAGCATTGTACATGCTTCAAAATAGATGCAGATCTGCAAAGCTCTAGGACTGGAAATCAAAGCAGAAACTCTTTGGGCTATTGGTTGTACTGGTGATATTGTATGGCTGTGAAGTTTGGGGCATCAACACATCGACTTCGAAATGGAGGCAAATAGAAAGATTACAAAAACATCTAATCACAAGCAACTTTAAGATAAAAAGCTCAGTCCCATATGAGATTATCCTGGCTGAAGCGGGTGCTTATCCTATTGAGGCGATGGCGATAACTAAGATTTTGGGGTATTTGAAGAGAATTGAGAGCATGGGGTAGCACCGCTGGCCCAAAATTGCAGCGGACGAAAAGATTACCAGAAGGAAGAATACGTGGATGCAACAAAATGCCAAGTGGTTGGACAAGTGGGACATCAACATTCAAGAATGCCCAAGAACAAATGTGGAAATCAAAATGTTTGTGAGAGGGAAAGTCAAAGCTGCCATGTGGTCTCAACAACTCAGGCGAAAAAGAGAATATTATGTCATTCATTTTAACCCCACATGTGATCACGATAAAAAATGTTATATCATGGCGGATATCAAGTGGAAATATAAAATGTTATTGGCCCAACTCAGAACTAGCTCACACCATCTTAGGTGTGAAACGGGAAGATAGAAGACACCCAAAGAAGAGTGGACGGATAGGATTTGCTGTCTTTGTACGTCGGGGTTAGTGGAAATGGAATGGCATTACATCATGGAGTGCAAAGCTTATGAGGACATTTGTTTCAAATTCAAGGATATCTTGAATGTTGTTTCTTTAATGGCCTTGTTTGTTGAAACAAAGATTCTGAGAGTGGCTGATTTTTTGGACAGAATCCATAGAAGAAGATTGACAATCATCAAGGAGATTGAGAGCAGCAGTCAGGTTTAGTTGGCGGCCTATTTGCGTGGCCTGCTGCTTTTGTGGGTCCCATAGACTGTTTCGATCTCGTGGACGTCATTAAAAACTTTCATTTCATTTCATTTTTCCTTTTCCTTTAAAAAAAATCACAGATACGGGGACATTTAAATAGCATGAGACTTCTTCTGACACGATTTTTTTGCTGGTGTGAGAATAATCGACGAGTTCAGAAAACTTTTTGGCATGAATTTTTCAACGGCAGCACGTGTGAAAAAATAGACGGTGACTGCCCTCTCGCTAATTCCTAACCATGGATCCGTCGATCGAGGTCGCCCCTCTCATATAGGGAATGCCTTTAGCTTAACTAGCATACTATGCTCTTAATGAATTTTTATTATTTCCTTTCTTTGTTTGGTTTTGTTGTTCTAGTATATTTCTTTTCTAAGCATCTTTTTTAATTTTATTTTGCATTCTATATCATATATATATTTAGTAAAGATGAAATTTTGAAAGGGCCTAAAAATTTATACAAAGGCTAGTACATATATGATAATGGAGTCACAAAAACAATTGATAAATAGCCATGAAGAACAACACAAGGGTTGGGAACTGATAGGAAGACAATGAACAAGTTGCTCAACAAATCAAGACTAGTAGCACAAAGTACTCACCCAATCAGCCACAAATATATATATATAGTTAAGATGGGATTTTGAAAGGGCCCAAATCTTTATACAAAGGTTAGTACATATATGACAATGGAGTCACACAAACAATTGATAAATAGCCATGAAGAACAACACAAGGGTTGGGAACTGATAGGAAGACAATGAACAAGTTGCTCCACAAATCAAGACTAGTAGCACAAAGTACTCACCCAATCAGCCACAAATATATATATGGGTAAAGATGGGATTTTGAAAGGGCCCAAATCTTTATACAAAGGCTAGTACATATATGACAATGGAGTCACAAAAACAATTGATAAATAGCCATGAAGAACAACACAAGGGTTGATAACTGATAGGAAGACAACGAACAAGTTGCTCCACAAATCAAGACTAGTAGCACAAAGTACTCACCCAATCAGCCACAAAGGATAAACCACAAGACAAACAAAACTATGTAGCTACAAAAGAAGCTATGACACAACAAATCATGGTGGCTTAAAGCCAAAGGAATCCAAAGAGTGTTGCTTCTTGAACACAGACCTAGTCTTAAGGCCATAATTAGAGCCCTTCATCACCATTTTCATTGTTAGTTCTGACAAACCAGGAACATCCACAAACATGGAATCTTTAGAGGCGGTATCAACTTTAGAGTTTAGAGTCAAACCATGAACATTCGAGGTCGAAAACCCCAAATTTCTTGAATCATTAATAGGTTAGGGCCCAATAGGAGGAGGCAAATTTGGGCAAGAAAATAGGAAGACAAAACAAAGAACAAACAACAAGAAAACAACACAGAAACAACTACATAAAACATTGCAAAAGCATATCACTTCTTGTTGTTGTTAAGCATGACATACCAATCCTTTTTCATGGCCATTAGAGTATTCTCCCATGAAGAGGTACCTAAGACCAACTCTTCCTCATGCTTCTTTGTCTTATTCTTAGAACCTTGCAGATCCTGATCTTGTTGGAGCTTACATTTGTTAAGTTCATCCTGAAGAGTGACCACCCTTGCAACATCCTGCTTCATCATCTCATTAGTGAACTTAGCCAAATCAACCATGCCTTTTACCACTTTAATCAACCTATGCCGATAACTTTTCATTGTGTCATACATATTGGCCCAACCTTCCTGTCAAGTCAGACAATTCATCCTGTTACTATGAATTTCCTCCAATAAATCAACCCTCTTCTCCAAGTCTCTAACAGTACTGCCATAATCCTTGAGCTCACCCTTGTCATCAACTTTATCCAAATAGTCATCCTCAAAGCCCTCTTCAGACCTCTCAATATCATTCGAGTTATCAATATTTTGATCTTCCCCAACATTCTTGACAATCACCTCCTCAAATTGTTCCTCTTCCATCACCACATTCTGCTCATGCTCATTAGACAAGGAGTCAAAGTAAATATCCTCAATAAGGACTTCTTGTTCTTGAAGCCCTTATTAGTTTTCTTTTTTTGTTTAACATTGTTAGCACTAGCCTTAGCAAGGTGGGCAAATCTTCTCCCAAACATTAGAAATGTGGGAATAGACATCATCCATGCTAGCATTAGGATTAAAGTTATCAAAACTAGCATCCAAATTGACTCTACTAGTAAAAGATTTAATCCTAACTTTATCCTTAGGCTTTTTCTTCAGAAAATGATCACTGCCACCACCTTTTTCCTCCAGAAACAAAAGGATATTCTCAAGAGAATCCTGAACCTCCTTGCTAGTAGCAAGATTCTTGACCTTGACTTTAGGGGTTAAAGGCATAGATGTCTTTTCATCAGATAAGAGATTATTCTTACAAATGAAGTCCACAACTTTGCCTTTCTTATTACTAGTATGCAACCTTTTATTCCCCCCCTTCACAATAGGATTTGATGTCAACAAAGTCCCACTTGCATCCTTTCATTTGGAACATGAAGCCCTTCAATGGTTCCGTTGGTACATCAAGGCTCATGAAGAGCCAAAATGGACATATTTTTGCAAACTCATTTTGCAACGATTTGGCCCTAGTGCTTTTGATGACTTCAAAGGAGCACTCACTAAACTTTGCCAAACAGACACTATGAGAGAATATCAGACAGAATTTGAAAAACTGGCCAATCACACAAAGGGATTGTCTGATGAATTCTTTAGGAGTTGTTTTGCCAGTGGTCTGAAGGATGCAATCTGATATGAGGTTAAAATATTCCATCCCAGCACAATGATGGAAGCCCTAGGGTTGGATAAGTTGGTGGACAACAAGATTGTAGCTCAACAGTGATCCAAATCCAATTTTGTTCCATTCAGAAATATGGTTTCCCAAAGACCTTTAATCACGCCAGCTCTTAGAATAACTCTTGTCAAGCATTTGACTGAAGCAGAGATGTGGGCATGCAGAGAAAAAGGGCTTTGTTATAATTGTGATGAGAAATTCACTCGGGGACATAGATGTGTTGAGCAAAAGCTCTATCTCTTGGATGTGGATTCTTCGCCTACAACTAAAGTTTAAGAAGATGCTTAGGATATAGTAGATGATTAGGTTGAAACTCAACAACTTCCTGTTGAGCCTGCTTCTCAGGAAGACCACCTAGAGATCTCTCTCCATTCTTTAGTAGGAGTCACCACCCCACAAACCATGCGGGTCAAGGGTTACTTCAAGAAGCTCCCTCTTACAATACTCATTGATTCTAGTAGCACTCATAACTTCATTGACCCTCGGATTGCCAAATAGGCTGATTTTTTTATCCATCCTTGCTCTAGCTTTGAAGTCATGATTGCCAATGGGGGCACATTACCTTACAAAGGGAAGTGTCGCAATGTGTGTATCTCTATTGGAGATTATAACCTATGTTCCAACATGTTTGCCTTGCCCTTAGACGGATGTGATGTGGTTTTGGGTGCCTAATGGTTACGCAAACTTGGACCCATCTTATGGGATTTTGCTAAACTTTGGATGCAGTTTTCAGACAATGGGCAAAAACACACATTGAAGGGCTTACAACCAGCGTCTCTTAGCATCATAAGTTCACATCGCATGGAAAAGATTCTTAAGAAGAATTCACATGGTGTCATCGCTCAACTCCATTCCATTCAAATGCAACCATCAGCGGTCTCCACTACTCCTTCGAATCTACAAAGAATTTTGGATAGGTATGCATGTGTCTTTACCGAACCAGTGGGATTGCCACCTTCATGACTAGAGGATGATTGTATTAAGCTCCTTCCTGGAAACATTCCTCCCAACATCAGGCCCTACCGCTACCCATTTCATCAAAAAATAGAGATTGAGATGCTCATTCAAGACTTACTGAAGCAAGGTATTATTCACCCTAGTACCAGTTCCTTTTCTTCACCAGTTCTTCTTGTCTAGAAAAAAGATGGGTCATGGCACCTCTGCATTGACTTCCGAGCACTTAATCACATCACAATCAAGGATAAGTTTCTGAGTCCTATTGTTGATGAGCTTCATGGCGTTCATTTTTTCTCCAAGTTGGATCTTCATTCTAAGTATCACCAAATTCGGGTTCATGAGGATGATATCCCTAATATAGCTTTTCGCACACATGATGGCCACTATGAGTTTTTGGTCATGCCCTTTGGCCTCACTAATGCTCCTTCAACATTCCAGGCATTGATGAATAAAATGTTTCGGCCCTACTTGTGGAAATTCATTCTGGTCTTCTTTGATGATATCCTCATCTATAGTAAAACATGGGTTGAGCATCTCTAACATCTGGATCTCATACTACAACTTCTCTCTAATCATCATCTCTATGCAAAACAGTCTAAATGTATTTTTGGCCAGGAAGAAGTGGAGTATCTCGGGCATATTGTTAAGGGGTTCGAGTGGATCCTGCAAAAATAGATGCCATGAAAAATTGGCCACATCCTCAGACACTCAAGAGTCTCCGTGGTTTTTTGGGACCGACTGGCTAATATCACAAGTTTGTCAAGGATTACGAGAAGATTGCAGCTCCATTAACAACCATGTTGAAAAAAGGATGCTTTTACATGGACACATGCTGCTAAGTGTGCATTTGAAAAACTGAAACAAGCTATGTGTACTAGACTTGTTCTAGCTATGCCAGATTTTTCCAAGACCTTCACTATTGAGAGTGATGCTTGCGGCAATGGACTTGGTGCTGTTCTCCTTCAAGATGAACATCCCATTGCATTCACCAGCAAAGCCTTTTCTAGTAAGAATTTAGTACTCTCTACATATGAGAAGGAAATGATGGCTATTTTGCATGCAATACAGCAGTGGCAACCATACCTACTAGGGAATCATTTCTGCATCAAGACTGATCACCAGAGTCTAAAATATTTCCTGGAACAAAGGGTCTCCTCTCTAGCACAACAAAAATGGGTTAGCAAACTCATGAGTTATGACTATGAGATCACTTACAAGAAGGGTAAGGACAATATTGTGGCAGATGCTCTTTCTCGTACATTTGATGACCAAGCTTCTCTTTCAACTATTTCTATGCCTTTTCCAAATTGGTTGGAATCTATCTAGCAGGGCTATGTCAATGACTCTTCATTATCTCAAATCATTCAACAGTTGGCCAATAACCCTTCTATTGTACCGCATTACTCTTGGGATGGTGTTTCTCTATGATACAAGGGTTGTCTAGTGCTTCGCTAGAGCATAGATCTTCAACAGGCTGTCTTCTATGAACTCCATGCTTCTCCATCGGTAGGGCACTCTAGGTTCCTCAAAACTTATGAGCGAGCATGGCGTAACTTCTTTTGGAAGGGAATGAAAATGGAAATTCAATAGATGGTGGCTGAATGTGATACCTTCCAACACAACAAGGGTGAAACGACACTCCTTCCTAGATTTCTTGAACCCTTTCACATCCCTACACAGATTTGGACATATATTTCTATGGATTTCATTGAGGGGTTCCCTAAATTTGGAGGGAAGACAATGATCTTGGTTGTGGTTGATCGCCTCTCCAAATATAGTCATTTTTGTGCCCTCACCCATCCCTATACTACCTCCTCAGTCGCACAAATTTTCATGGCCCAGATCTTCCATCTTCATGGCATCCCTTCTTCCATTGTCTTAGATCGTGATGCAACTTTTACCAGTCATTTTTGGACAAAACTATTTCGACACACTGGCACCAAACTGAAGATGAGTTTGAGGTATTACCCACAAACAGATGGTCAGACTGAAATTATCAACAAATATTTGAAAACTTATCTTCGTTGCTTCACCTTAGAACAACAACATCAGTGGGCAAAGTGACTCCCTCTCACTGAATGGTGGTACAATACCTCCTACCACACTGCATCTAAAATGACCCCATATGAAGCAGTCTATGGTCAGGCATAGCCAGTGCTCCTTCCATACACCCCTAGCAGTTTGCCAGTTCCGGCAGTTGACATGGTTCTCTAAACCCAAGATCATCTTGCAAGACAATCTTCACATGGCAAGAAATTGAATGAAACAACAAGCTGATCAGCACCGTTCTGAGCGTACTTTTCAAGTAGGTGATATGGTTTTTCTTTGTCTACAACCATACAAGCAATCATACCTAAAACTTAAAGGGCGTCATAAGCTAGCTCCAAAGTTCTGCTACGCCCTTAATATTGGTGTACATAGGGTTATAAATAGTCAGCTTGTGGCTATCTTAACTCCTAATTAAGTCATATTATCATTATTATATTGTTATTTAGCTGTTTAGGTTGGCCTAAGGCTTCTATAGGTCTATCTAAGTCGGCCTGGGTGATATCCTAGGCATAAATAGGTATATATAGGAGGTAGTGAGTCTTATTTCATATCATATTGTGTATTGTGTTCTCATTGAAGACTGTTGGAGGTATCCCCCTCGAAGTGGATTAGGAGGTTGCCCCCTTGAAGTGGCATATTATTATCAAGTATTTTCAGCATATTTACTATTATATTCAGATATTGTGCAAGTTGTTTCATTACAAGTGGTATTAGAGCATGATCTTGGCACCGTAGAGGCAAGATTTTTTCTCAACATTGGAGGCGATTTTGGGAAGAGCATAACTTTCAGATTTTAGTGAATTTTTTAAAGATTTTTAAAGAGTTTTTGAAGACCATATTAAAGAAGATACAGTCCAGATTTTAGAGGAATTGAAGCAAAAATAAGCGAGTTATTGCAAAATTAGGGTTTCCAACAAATTCGCTCTCAAGGCAGCAAATTTGCTAAGTTTTTGGATTTTTTTCTGGGTAAGTGGTATCTTGGCCTTAGTAAGTTACAGTAAAAATTTCAGAAAATTTACATTTCATTTGTGTGATTTATTTCAAAAATATTGGTTTCCATCATGATGGGGCCTGCAACAAGAGGCAAAAAGAATGCTGCCACACCGGGGAAATCCTTTGATAAGGATGAGGAAATAATAGAGGATAGTAATCCCAATGAGGAAATAAGTAAGGTCAAAGAAGAGGTGTCCTCAATTAAGAGGGATATGTGTGACCTAAGAGGAGATATATCAGATTTACGAAGCATGTTAAGCGCCTATATGAATGAACCAAGAAAGGAGTTCTCAAGCAACCAAGGTGAAACCTTCAAGTTGGCTAATAATGACACAAATTTTAATACTCCTATGGGATCTAGGAATTTCTTTCCAAAGGTGGATATGCGCAAGTTCAATGGTAAGGATCCTCTAACATGGATTAACCAAATGGAGAATTTTTTTGAAGTACATCAAAGCCCATATGGACAAAAGGTCACGATGGCTTCCCTATATCTAGAACCAGATCAATTCATTTGGTATCGTTGGCTTTGTACTCATCGGAGAAAAAAGGGTCTCACCGTCTCATGGTCAATTTTTACAGAAGAACTCCAAGCACAATATAGCAATAGTGTGACAGACAACTTCTTCAGCCAACTTGCTAAACTTCAACAAATAGGATCAGTTAAGGATTATATTCAAAATTTTCAAAATCTATCATTAAGAGTGGATACAATTACAGAGGAGAACTTGAATGATTTATTCTTGGGTGGTCTCAAGGATTACATTCAACATGAGGTACGTATGTTTAGTCCTAGCTCAGTAAATGAGTCTTTTATCTTGGCACGCAAGGTAGAGGAGAAATATTTGATTCCTAGAAAGCAAGGGGCTAATATGACAAGAGAGAAAGGATATTCAACACCTTCTCTTTCTCAACCTACTAGGTTGACTCCATAGCAAATTGAGGAGAAAAGAGCAAAAGGGTTGTGTTTCAATTGTGATAGCAAATACAGTCGAGGACATAAATGTAGTGAAAAGAAATTGTTCTATATTGAAGGTCCAAGTGAGGAAGAAGAGGAGGAACCCATATTAGAGGAGGATAGGGAGTCAAGTGAGGAATCACATGATTCTCAACCAATCATTTCTTGTCATGCACTCTCAGGTTTCAATGCACCACAAACTCTCAAGGTAGTGGGTTTCTTAAAGAAGCAGAAAGTAACAGTGTTGATCGACTCAGGTAGTACTCATAATTTCATCAACAAAAAGTTGGCAACTCGTCTAAATTGTTTTCTATATCTAGCCCCAGAGTTTCAGGTTTTGATTGCAGATGGGGGTACAGTTAGTTGTTCGGGGAAATGTCATAGCATTAAATTATCCATGGGAGATTATCAACTTGATACCCTAATGTATGCAATATCCATGGGTGCAACAGATATTGTTTTGGGAGTACAATGGCTTACTACATTGGGAACAATTGAGATGAACTTCCAAGAACTATTCATGAGATTTCAATCAGAAGGAAAGGTAGTGGAGCTAAGGGGGTTGAAGGCAAAATCCCCACAGATGGTAAGCTCTCATCAAATGCAAAAGTTGCTTAAGAAAGGAGTAGATGGATTTGTGGCCCAGCTATGTTCATTAGAAGTCTCTCAATCTAATGCTCCTACTCATCCAGATTTACAAGCAATAATTGATCATCACTCAGTGGTTCTTGGAGATATGCCTAAAGGACTTCCTCCTAAGAGGGATCATGACCATGCCATACAACTAGTTCCAGGGAGCCAACCACCAAACATCAGGCCTTATAGGTACCCACACATACAAAAAAGTGAGATAGAAAAAATTGTTGAGGAGATGCTAGAGGCAGGAATTATCAGGCATAGCCAAAGTGCTTACTCCTCGCTTGTGGTGATGGTGCATAAGAAGGATGAAACTTGGCGCATGTGTCCAGATTATAGAGTGCTCAACATGTACACCAGTAAAGATAAGTTTCCTATTCCAGTCATTGATGATTTGCTAGATGAATTGAATGGAGCTATGTATTTTACCAAGTTAGATCTTAGATCTGGTTATCACCAAATTCCGATTAAGGAGGAAGATATTTGTAAGACAGCTTTCCGAACTCATGAGGGTCATTATGAATTTTTGGTGATGCCCTTCGGCCTTACCAATGCACCATCTACATTCCAAAGTTTGATGAATTCCATTTTTAAGAAGTTCTTGAGAAAGTTTGTGTTAGTGTTCTTTGATGATATATTGATTTATAGCAAGACTTGGGAAGAACATTTGCAGCATGTAGATCAAGCATTACAATTAATCAAAGATCATCAACTCTATGCTAAGCCATCCAAGTGTGCTTTTGGTCTTAAGGAGGTGGAGTATTTGGGACACATAGTTTCACATGAAGGAGTAAAGGTGGACCCTAACAAAATTAAGGCTATCATGGAATGGCCTATTCCAAAAACCATTAAGAAACTGAGGGGTTTCTTGGGATTGACAGGGTACTATAGAAGATTTGTGAAGAATTATGGTCGTATAGTAGCACCCCTCAGCACTCTCTTGAAGAAGGATTCTTTTCATTGGAATGAGTTTGCTAATGTAGCATTTGAGCAATTGAAGGAGGCTATGTGTACAACTCCAGTGCTTGCCACTCCGGACTTCACCAAGGAATTCATTGTGGAATGTGATGCTTCTAGAAATGGGATAGGAGTAGTTCTCATGCAAGAAGGTCGACCAATTGCTTTTGAGAGTTGTCAATTAAAAGGTAAAAATTAGCTAAAATCTATTTATGCGAAGGAAATGATAGCAACCCTTCACGCAGTTAAACAATGGAGGCCTTATTTAATGGGTCAACACTTCAAGGTTAAGACAGATCATGATAGCCTAAAATATTTTTTGGAGCAAAGACTATCTTCTGAAGAGCAACAAAAATGGGTCACTAAGATGTTGGGATATGACTTTGAGATTGTATATAAGAAAGGGAAGGAAAATATTGTGGCTGATGCACTTTCTAGGAAGGATGAGAAAGATGAAGCCTTATTGTGTGCCCTTTCAATATTACAAGCAAATTGGGTGGAAGAAGCCAAAGCAAAATGGCAAAATGATGTTGCAACAAGTAATCTCATCCAACAATTAAAAAGTGATCCTAGTAGTTCAGATAAGTTTTGTTTGAAGGGAGATATTCTTTGGTATAAAGAGCGTTTGTATCTCTGCAAGAATTCCACTCTTAAACACAAGATTCTCATAGAGCTACATGAGTCCCCAGTTGGTGGTCATTCAAGATTTTTGAAGACATATCATCGGGTCAAGCAAGATTTTTTTGGGAAGGGCTAAAAGATGATGTTCAAAAATTTGTGGCTGAATGTTTGGTTTGTCAAAGAAATAAGGGGGAGACAATTAAGACACCAGGTCTCTTACAACCCTTATCTATTCCTAGCCAGCGCTGGGAAGAGGTATCCATGGACTTCATCACAGGGCTTCCCAAATCTAAAGGTCATAATGTCATCATGCTAGTAGTTGATCGCCTCACTAAATATGCACATGTCATTGCATTATCACATCCTTTTACAGCAAGTGTAGTGGCAAAAGTTTTCTTGGAGAATATCCAAAAGCTACATGGTACACCTAAGGTTATTGTAAGTGATCATGATCCTATCTTTACTAGTCACTTTTGGAAGGATTTATTCTCATGTTTGGGTACTCAATTGGCTCATAGTTCTTCATACCATCCTCAATCAGATGGGCAAACTGAGGTTGTTAATAAATGTTTGGAAGGATATCTATGTTGTTTCACTTCAGAGAAGCAATCTTAATGGGTAGATTGGCTACCACTGGCAGAATGGTGGTATAACACTTCTTTTCATAGCTCATCAAAAATGTCTCCATTTTTGGCACTTTATGGATATCATCCTCCTTCCATCACATCATCATTAAAGGTGTCACCAAGAGTTCAGGTAGTAGAGGACCAATTGCATCATCAACAACAGGTACTTTCAAGACTCAAGGAGAATTTAGCTATGGCACAAAATTGAATGAAACAACAGGCGGACCAGCATCATAGTGAAAGAAATTTTGAAGTTGGGGATTGGGTATTCTTGAGATTGCAGCCTTATAAACAAATCTCAATGAAGCAACACAAAAAGAATAATAAGTTGTCTCCAAGATATTATGGGCCATACCAAATCATGCAAAAGATTGGTAGTGTTGCCTACAAGCTAGAGTTGCCACCAACAACAAAGATACATCCAGTTTTTCATGTTTCTTGTTTGAAGAAGGTAATTGGGCAGAATATTCCTACTCAAACAGTACTACCAGAACTCGATCAAGAAGGAAGAATAATTTTGGAACTAGAGGGCATTCTTCAAACTCGCACAAAGAAGCTGAGGAATAGAACCCTCACTCAGTATCTCATCCAATGGAAGAATTTACTAGTTGAAGAGGCCACATGGGAGGATGAGGAGTTCATTCAAAAGAATCCACACTTGGTTAGCATTGAGGACAATGCTTCTTTGAAGAGGGGGGCATGCTACGCCCTTAATATTGGTGTACATAGGGTTATGAATAGTTGGCTTGTGGCTATCTTAACTCCTAATTAAGTCATATTATCATTATTATATTGTTATTTAGTTGTTTAGGTCAGCCTAAGGCTTCTATAGGTCTATCTAAGTCGGCCTGGGTGATATCCTAGGCATAAATAGGTATATATAGGAGGTAGTGAGTCTCATTTCATATCATATTGTGTATTGTGTTCTCATTGAAGACTGTTGGAGGTATCCCCCTCGAAGTGGATTAGGAGGTTGCCCCCTCGAAGTGGCATATTATTATCAAGTATTTTCAGCATATTTACTATTATATTCAGATATTGTGCAAGTTGTTTCATTACAAGTTCTTTGGGCCATATAATGTTCTTCAGAAGATTGGGTCAGTTGCTTATAACTTGAAGCTTCCTCCTTCCTGCGTTCATCCATTATTTCATGTCTCCTATCTAAAGAAAGTTCTTGGCACCAACATCAGAGCACAAACTATTTTACCAGAACTAGATAACGAAGGATCCATCATTTTGGAGCCGGAGGCAATCCTCGACAGGTGCACTCGTCAGCTTCGCTCTCGATCCATCATAGAGGTATTAATTTAGTGGCACAGAATGCAACCAGAGGATGCTACATGTGAACCACTCCTTCAGATTCAACAACAATTTCCACATCTTAAGCTTTGAGGACAAATCTTTTCTAAGAGGGAGGGGATGTTAGGAACCCATGTTTAACCCTTTTCTTTACTTTGTTAGTATATTACTTTTGGACGCATATGCTTTGTAAGTCGTCCCGTGAGTATATTGTATTATCCCACATTCATGGGAAGTAATAGTTGTTTAGATTGGACTTAGTATATAAGCACATGTTGAGGCCAATGAAGGCATCCACAAATTTATTGTATTGAGCTTGCTCAAAGGAGGTTGCCCCTTCGAAGTGGCCTGCAATCAATAAATTCCTTCTGTGTTTTTGCTATTTCTATTTTTTCGTGCATTTTTCATTATATTGTTGTAGGAGGTTCCTCTCAATTCTTCGGGGTCATAAGAACATTATAGTTATACAGACTAAGAATCAACACATGATGCAAAGGAGGGTTTGCACCATCTTTTATGCAGTTTTCCAAAGAAGAAAGCAGAAAAAATGGAAAACTAATAAGATTGCCATGACAGAGATGATCTAATAGGGGAAAATGATACCCGTGAATAGTGGCATACCTTCCCTCCAACATGAAATATCTCATCAAGTGGAAGCTCACCATGGCCCAGGGGGATGACAAATGCATTCTGTTATAACCATTTGAAACCTAACCAGAGTCTCATCACCCTCTAAGAAACTTTGGATGAACTACTTGTAACAAACTTTCCCAATCCTTTGAACTTTCCTTTTGTCCATGCTCATACCAGTAGCTTTAGCAATCAAGTCTTCAGTAACTTTGAAAGTGATCCCTCCCAACATGACCTCTATTTTTCCACGAATTAACAAATGAGTATGTGCAGGATCATGATGGGCCAAACAATACCTCTAAGTGTCAATGAAAATGCTAAAAAATTAGACTTAAAAGCAACTTCACGAGAAAATTCGAGTGGGTTACTTACATAATTTGAGAAATATGTAGTAATAAAATTTGTAGAAAATTGAATGTAGTTTATGGGCTACTATTTAAAAAAAAAAATATTTGGTGAAAATTGATATTTAAATGAGGCACTACTTAAATTTTTGAAAAAAAAAGTAGGTGTCATTCTGGCCAACCTAAGTATGAGAATATATATATATATATATATTTTGAATCTTTAGATACAAGTAGATACATGCCCGGATGTGACACATATTTTTATGAATTGTTTTTGTAAGTAAATAATTAGTTATGAATTTTTTACAACTTTTTAAAAATATTAAAAGGTAATTTTCCAGCGAACCTAGCTTGGTCAAAAAAATATGAAATTCCATTTTTTTAGAACTATAGCTAATGAAGCCTAGAGTGTGATGCAACTTTCAGATTTGAAAAAGATCAAACGGTTTGAAAGTTATGGTTGTTTTTCATTTAGTGTGTCTCTAGGAATTCAGACATAGTGTAGGTAGAAAATTATTAATAATTACCTATTAAAATTATAATCAGACATATATTATATTTTTAGAATCTTGACAGTGTCCCAAATATACCCTTTTGATTTTATCAAACTTGGATAAAAAAAAGTTCGTCAACATCAAGGGTGAAGTCGAGGAAAATCTGTAAAAACATATGAATTCTTCATTCACGTTGAAAAGCCAGGTTTGGATTCCCAAGTGTAAGTTTTGGGGGGAAAAATTTTTAAATCAAAATAAAAGAAACAGATATCCATTTCAAAAATGGATATCCGTTATGGAAAAATGCTTAAAAAAACATTTTTCCATAACGGATATCCATTTTGGAGAAACATATATCCATTTTGAGAAAACTTACCAAGCCTAAATTTGAGCCTAAAAAAGTGTTTCACGATTTTGGCTAATAATTTCACGTGAATTTTTCTCCATTGCCACTATTTGGCCCATCATGATCCTGCACATACATAAACTGCAACGTCAAGGTCTCATCGTGGTCTTGCAGGGCCTGAACAAAATAAGTTAAACCCCCTTTTTCAAAGATTCCCCAAAGGTCAACATTCCTCATAAGCGAGACATGGTTCACCTGTTCAATTCTGCAGAGCTGCCCACCCATCTTCATAGTAGGTAATTTAGAGAAACACAAATAGTTGCAAAGAAACTTAATAAAATCCTTTAGCCCCACAAAACAAGCAAAGCAAAGACAAGTGTGAGAAATGCTAAACTGCAGGTCTTTTTTGCCTCCAACTGTATTCCACTCATTAAAGCAACTCATATAATCCAGGAGAATAACACGAACAAAATCATTATCCTTCACTTCACAAAACCATCTATCCTCGAAACAAATGAAGTGAAAATAAATATGCCAGGAGTACTTAAATATGATCACAATAGAATTGATCATATTTAAAATATTGACTCTATCGTTAATTCCTCTCATCATGAATAATCATGGTCATAGACTTAGGGAGATCTTCCATCTTAGAGCAATACCACCAATCATTAAATTGAAGTCCAAGATTAGCAATTGAGTCGACAACCATATTTCCCTCCCTAAAAATATGGTGAATATTAAGAGAATTAAAATTCTTCAAATCATTCCTAACTTCTTTGATATAATTTTTTATTTTCCATGGAGGATTGGAAGAATTATTGACCGTATCAATGATCAATTCAGAGTCCCCTTCGATACTGAAAATTATAATGTTAAAGTCTTCTAATACCCCACCACAAAGCATACACTTCCGCTTCATTATTTGTTTTCCATCCAATCCCTTTAATATAGCTATCAATCAGGTATACATCATCCAATTAAATATTTAAATTATTTGTAATGTGTTTTTATTTTTTCTATGGTAGATATTATACCTTTAA
Organism: Cunninghamia lanceolata; assembly: GCA_027924645.1. Classification (NCBI taxonomy): domain Eukaryota; kingdom Viridiplantae; phylum Streptophyta; class Pinopsida; order Cupressales; family Cupressaceae; genus Cunninghamia; species Cunninghamia lanceolata. The sequence continues at coordinate 6,534,801 of BSBN01000567.1, forward strand.
TTGTAAATATACTATAATAAGGACAATGATACATTTAACATATTTAAGTAATAATTTAATTAAAACTAATTGTTATTTTTTAAAGTTTTTCTTTTAACATTTTATATTTCTATTCATTGTTTGAAAAAGGAGTTTAAATAATAATATAATTGAAGATGTGAATAAACAACCTCTACAAATGTCTAGGCTAATTAAAATGTAACTAAATAATCAATAATCAATTTAATCTAGATATAAGAGTTGAGTTTAGATGTACACAAATTTGATATATTTGGAATTGAAGTAGCTCAAAAATAATTGAAACAAATGCATATTGTGAAGTTTGATGAGGCAACTAGTTTTTGTATGATAGAGATTTGATACTTGGAAATTGAGATTGATCTATAAATTGATAGTTGTGACGAATGTGCTTTGTGAAATTTAGAACATGTGGAAACTTGGATTAAGGACATAAGGGTGACCTTGACACTTTTGGGTGACCTTGACTTTTTTGGGTAGCACTAATCTTTGAACCTTCAAATCCTAAGTTCTTGTAGAAAAAAAATGTTCACTTGTGTTTGTACCTACAAATATAAGGCTTGATGGTGCTAAGAAGCAAAATGGGAGGAGTTCCTATCAAGTGGGAGAATCCATGAAGCATCAGTAGGAGCTCCTATTGAGGGGGAGAATTCATGACTTGTTTTGATTGAAGTTAGGCCTTGCATACCGATTCGACAATTTTTGAGCAAGATAAAAAACATGGTAAGTAGAATGAAAATTACCTATGTATCTATCCTATTTTATGCATGTGCTAATGCAATGACTATACTATGATTGAAATGATAATGCTATGTGAGTCTTGCAATCTCACAATGTCCAAATGACCTAGGGATTTATCCTTTTATACACCACCCTAGCATTGAAATTTGAATATACTACACTTGATTTGACAAGTGTTGAGTAGTTATAAACAAGTTAGATTAGGCCCATGATTAAATTATAATTTGGAAAATTGGGGTCAAGGCCACCCTAGTGGTCCTAATGTAGGTTAGGGTTGCCTAAGTAGTCTTGACCTCAGATAATGAACAATGAAATTAAAGATTAGATGGACTAAATATGACATGAGATCCCAAATATGATATCACAAAATCTAATGGAATGACATATAAGAACATTGCATCCTTAAACTTAGGAGTAAGTCTAAAAGACAAATTATAATGCTTGGTCATGGTCATCTATACTCCTCTTTATTTAAGTATTCCATAAATAGGAGAGATAGTCCTCTCTTTGCTATTAGCAAACAAATATATGATTGAAAAGAACTCCAACATACCCTTAAAGTGCACTATTAACCACTTAATATGGATGTATACCAACAAGTACATGTTTCAATTCAAGTAAACATAGAGATCTTTAACATATGCAAAATGAATATTTAGAAACATAGACATAAAGTGAACACAAACAATTACCTTGGAAAGAAATCAACATAGGGTGAAAAAATCCAATTGTGTAGAGTAAATACCCTATGCTTCATTATCATAAAGGTGAATTATTGATGATTACCATAGAGAAAACCCACCATAGGGTGAAAAACTTCAGCTCTAGAGAGTAAATACCCTATGTTTCATGATTACAAAGTTTTATTGTGGATGTTTGTAATGCCCACATGGCATTATTGAGTTCACATAACAAATACAAAGCTTCTAATACATTTGCAACCCACTTTCACTCAATTTTAATTTTATTCACACTTGCAATAGTCTAAGAATGATCTACAACCACCCTACAATGAGAGCTATCTAACTCCTAAATGTGGTGATGCAACAAATGACCTTCCTACAACCTCCCAACCTTGAAAAGATGGAAAACCAATTGCCCAAATGGATGTTCAAATATTGAAACTCTTAGTATTACACTCATTATTTGCATTAGGATGAGTTTTCTAATTCAAACAATATAGGTTCACCAAGGTCGATGGCTATTCATCATGGTATTTTAGATATTCACCATGGTGAACACACCCTTGTCACCTACTACAAGTAACAAATTCACCAAACTTAATTTTCCACATCATTTTAAGGTTTGCAACTTTAATCAAATACTTTTCAAAGATTTCCCATTCTATCCCTAATCATCCTTAACCATTATCACAACCCCTTTTATTTGGTACAATTACAAATTTGCTCCTAACTCTCTCATCAACACTCTAATGAGTTTGAAACCTTGGGATTGTACAATTCCAACACACAGAACCAAATTTGAATATCACACCTCCCTTACTAGGAGGCTTTTTATCCCCAAAATCTATAGGGATTCAATGGAAAAGGGTTGATGAACCCTTCATCTTACAAAGATTCCATCTTGTCTAGCACCACAAGATAAACATCATCCAAAACTTGACACATTTCTACCCTCAACTGACTTGCTACACCCACTATCCCATTTCTTGTTTCTCTTTATGAGAATGAACCCTCTTTTCACTCCCAACCTCAGTTTCCCTTCCAAGGTTATAACCCTTCCACTTACAATGACCAACTGTTTTCCTTTTGTGGTACTAACCAAAGCAATCTTGCATTTTCTAGTGTGAGAGTTTAAGATACACTCCTTTCCATTCAAGGTCAATCTATATTAGTTCTTCCTTCAAAAGTAAAATTCATCTCTTTCATATAGATGTACTCCTAAAGATGACACTACTAATGTGTAAAGAAACCACATCAAACACTACTTCATCTAAAAAATACAAAGTAAAGCCCAGCCATAGCATCAACTGCCCCAAGGAAAAAAATGTGGGTAGTTTTTACTTTTAGACCAAACTCTTCAACTAACTTGCAAGAAATTAGATTTTCTTGAGAGCATGAATCAAATAGTGCATCAAACTTCTTACCTTTGGTTTGAATCTTTATGTGGAATAAATTAGTGAGCTCTCCTTCACTTGAAATTTCACCACTCAACATAGCAACACCATTGATGAGTATAACACATGAAATATGATCACTAGTATTTGAGTCACCATTTATCTATTTTCCATTTTCCATATAAATAGTGTTCTTGTCTTTCCACTTCTTCATCTAAGAAGGGACGTAATCTGGATGCAGATTCCAACACCCTTGATCCACATGCTCACCTTTTCCATAATGACTATAGTGATACTTGCTCTTAACTTTTCTCTTTGCCATGGTGGTAGCATTATTTTTCCCTTACCATCTTGGTTATTCTTGTTACCATGCTATTGTTCTCCACCCTTATACTTTTTAGAAGAGATCCCCTTCTTGTCTAGCTCAAGGTAGTGTGGTTGGGCACACACCTCATTTATGTTTTGGGGTTTGCCCATGATAACCACTTTGTATAGGTGATCAAACAATCCTCCCACATATTTTATCAACACATCATGATCCATAAGGTCCTTCGCAAGTTTAATTATCCTTTTTCTAAACTCACTTGTGTAGACTTGCACTTTTGCCATTCTCTTTCTTCAAATAATGCCATTGCATCACACTTTTTCTCCAAGGGAAATAGGGTATAATTGCTTCCTCAACAATGTTTTGAAGTCATCCCAACACAATGACACTTTTTGAACCTAGAAAAGAAATGTGCACAACTCTCATACCATGTAAGAGTGTGCTTTGCAAGTTTAACCTTGCAAAAAATATTTTTAGTGGAGAGAAATCTAATGTAGTCATAAATGTAGCTCCATTTGTGACACCTAACGGTCCAATTTTTTTGGCACTATCTATCCATCATAGGGTTGTATGTCAATTTTAACCCTTGCATTAAAGAATTGTCCTTTTGAGGATTCACCTTTCTCCGTCTCCTCTTTGTGATTCTACTTCTTTGTGCTCCTTTGCTAGATCCATTCTTTCTATTAAGGAAAGAATTATGCTCTATATCCTATCAAGCTTCTCTTCCACACTAGATATCTTTGCTACAACTTATTTCAAGTTTTGGAACCTGTTGATGACTGTTTTGATGCAATCATAACAATAAGTTAAAATTCACATGAAATGAACTGAAACTATACTTGAAAGATAAGAAGGAATCATTTGAGATTCAACTAATCCCAAGTCTACAATGGTTCGGTTGGTCAAGTTCAGTTGGTCAATGTGAAGCTATAATGTTCAAGGGGCCTTACGTAGTTTAGGTTTGTTTGATGGCTTACTGGACTAAGAATATGCAAAAAGGTCATGAGATATGTCAATACTTTTCATTCCTTTGCATAAAGGTGTTACTGTGCTGCAGGTTTTAGATGGTTTTCTTGAATTTTTGCAGCTTTCTTCTTTATCTATTTATGAAAATTGTCTACTTATAGCTCTGTTATGCATGCTTCTTCAAATTTGAGACAATTTCCTTTAGATTTCTACGTTTTCAGCTAAATATTTCAGATGGGTTGGGAAAAGTTAGAAAGATCTAATCTATACCTCATTTAATCTACCGAAGGATCTAATTGTTTCTGTTATGCACTATGTAAATACCACAGTAATTTGATCAAATCCACAGTAAAAACCTTAAATGCAAGTTCTGAGCATTTTCACAAACATACATTTAAAATTGCAAGCTCTCAAAGAAAATATTTCAAAACACAAAGAAGAGCAGGAGAACACTCAGAAGATAGATGCAGAACTCCAGATTCTATTGTATCAGAAACGAATAGTCATACATGATTTACAATGTAGGAATGACTCTTAGTTTCATTGATCATACTACAGAGAACTTACAAGCTTTACAGATACAGTAAGGCAGCCAGACATTCCACGCGCACCTTACTGCAGACAAACAGGCGACCTCCTTCTTCTACCTCTAAACTATGCTAACTTGCTATATGTTCCTAAAAAAATCCTATTGTAGCCACTGTTGTTTTCCTAAAATCCCTGTTGTAAAGTATTACAGTGTAGAGAGGCACAATATAAAGACATTCTGATGGTCCTCACTACAGCAAAAACCTAACTGAACCCCTGGTTCAAACCCTTGGTTATAGCAATAAATACAGGTGAACCAGCTCTTCAAAATATTTCTGAGCAGTGTCAAATCTGGGCGAAATAGTGCCCCTTCTGAGAAGTTCCGGCAGCTGGGCAATAACTTCTGTTTGTCTGTTGCAGTAATACCTTCAGCTGCAACCTTGTTCTTTACTTGAATGGCCTTGACTTTTTCGCACTTCGTCCTTATCTTCCTGCTCCTGAGATTGGATTTCCTTCCTCCATGAGGTCACTGTGTTGACTTCCCAGCTGCTTCCTCAACTGCAAGCCTGCAAGACAAGACAAGCAATAAGTATTTCATTTATCACATAAACAGCAGGAAATTAAAATAATCGTTTAAACCCAGGTGACTGTGCAAGATTGTGGAAATCGGATCCAGAATACTCTCAAAATGCGTTCAAAACGCGTTCAGACCACTCAAAACCCATCGGGTCAACCATCGCTGACCGAAAAAATGCCACGGGCGCCAAAAAAATGGTTTAAAACTCCACCGCTTCATTTCCCGCCCATCGGCATGACTATCGCTATCGGCGTGTCAAAAAAAATATGTTGGCCGATATTCACTTCATCTGCATGATATTCTGGAAATATGATGCTCTCCCTTCTGAAGGTCCAGATGACGTCATCATGATATTTCGCTTCTGTATATTGGAGAAAAGAACAACATCATCATCATCATCATGTTGAAGAAGAATAGGAGGATATGGAATATGATCCTGCTGCTGAGGAAAGGAAAATGATGGTGACGTCATCGTCATATTCGGGCTTCATTAAAATGCAAAAGATGACGTCATCATCATGTTCAGTTAAGATCAGGGGATAATTGTAATATCGGGTCACCAAAGGAGCATGATCAGGATGATGATTGTAATACGACCCCTTTGCGGCCAAGGCAACCCTCTTGAAAAATCAGGATGATGATGATCATCAGGATGTTTCGGGCTTTTGTCAAACTTAGAATAAGACGTCATCATCATATTCGCGAACCGGATCGTGTTTGGAAAATATCCTGCCGAAGGGAAATGTGATGATGATGATCATCATCATCAGGATATTTGCTTCTTCGTTTATCAGATCGGGATGACGTCATCATGATATCCGGAGCCTTTGTTAAACTTAGAGCATGACGTCATCAGGATGTTTCGCTAATCGGATCATGTTTTGGAAAATATCCTGCCGAAGGGCAAATGTGATGATGATGATCATCAGGATATTTGCAAAAGGTTGGATTTATCGGCAGGAGGACTTTACGAAATATCGGGTAGACAAACAAGATCATGATGATCTTGACAATATGACAGGATAAAAAAAATGATGATCGTCCTCATCGAATTATCATGATGACGTCATCATCATATTTCGTCTTCGGAGCATAAGGATGAGTTGAGGTCATCATCAGGTTAGCGCCAGGGTGATATTTAAAATAAGATCATGCTGTTGAGGAATGGAATATCACCTTCTTCTTAATAGATAGGGTGATCAGCATGATCATGCAAACGGGAGATTAGGAGGATATGAAGATGTCATCATCATCTTAGCGAACTTCAGCAAATATCAGGATGATGACCCTCTGATAGGATTTTATCATGCGCATGCAAATATGCCGATGGTGGATTTTCTAAGTCAGGGTGATCTTATATTATCAGCATGATATTATAATATCAGGTGATGTTATAATATCATGATGATGCTCGCGATACAAAAGACCGCTCGACGGGGGAAACTTACCGTGACTTAAAGTTGACGTCATCATGATATCCGGATATTTGAACCTCAGGATATTATCGGGGGGGGGGGGTTCAAATATGATGATGATGTCTTATACAGCAAAACCGAGTTTATAAAATATGACCCTCCTAAAATCATGATGCTCATGATGCGCATAAGGCCATTTGACGGGTAAAAGGCACTACCACCTAAGATTGACGTCTGGATATTTCGACTGCATGATTTTATCAGGTGATAGATCAAGATCACGATGACCTTGACAACATGAAAAAATATGATGATCACTTGCGATTATCAGGTTTGACCAAAACTTTGACTGTGCATAACTTCCACATATGGACAAATTTTCAAGTGAAGTAAAAGGCAAACCTGCATGGAATTTCAAGCTCTTTCTAAATATGAGGTCACAGCAATAAAATATGAACTTTGACAAACTGACCTCATGATGATGATGCACCTCATCCTGACCTTCATGATGATGATGCACCTGACTCATTTTTACCAAACTGCCAGAAAGTAGACGAACACAAGCAGAAGCAAAAAGCAAAACATCAGCAGGGGTCCCCATTTTGCTAAGGAGCATAATGGGGCGTGTTGTGAACATCACAACAACTAGCATCCAAAACAAAACAATTAAATTCAGAGTGTTCAAGGAAACTAGATGAAATGAACTCATAACTTCCAACTATCTTTCCTGCAAATTACTATTTAGCTTGAGACTCAAAGTATTCAATAAAGATGCATGAATTTCCATTTTCAGTTTAGTTGTGTGCAAGTGATTAATTATCCTCATCTTGAAGATTGGTTGAACAAACCAGTGACTGACATTAGCCTACGTAGGTGAGGATATTCCCTCATAGCCGACCGGATAGAGCCTTGCTGCCAGCGAGCGTCTATAGCCCCGGCAAGGCTATCGTTACAATTCTCCTAAGTAGAGCCCCACTGCCAGCGAGCGTCCATAGCCCCGGTAGAGTTACTTAGCTGGCTTAATCTAGATTTTCAGTATAATCCGCTTTATTTATTTATTTATTTATTTTTTTGTTTTCTAATTTTGAAAGATTTCATAAGATATAGCAATTTGTAACTTCATGATGCAAGGAGTGGACACTTGCTGAAATTAAGCTGAGAATTGTAATGGTAGCAAGGGTGACCTCTGATTTTTCACCTAATATCTACACTGGTATGTTCAACAAACCCAAGGATTTTAGGTGTGTCATCGTGAGAAACCTGCTTCGAATTCTCAATCACATTTATTAAATACAAAACTTCAGAAGATGAACAACTCTCTACATTCATGATAGTGACAAATTATGTGTAAATTGCAAATGGTTAACCTGAATATCCTAAATTTTATACTGTTTTGAATGGTTGCTAATTTTGCTCCTTAATACTCTAAAGTAAAATAAAGATCCCTGCTAAGGAGACAACAAACAAGCCAAACAAATAGGCTATACAAACAACACAACAAAAGAAAGAACTGTACAAACAGAAAGAAACAAAAAGCAAAAACAAACAGAGGACAAGCTATACAAACAGCCAACCCAAAAGAAAACAGCAAAAGAAGAACTGTACATTATCTACAGCATTTTACATTAAGAAAAAGGGACTGCCCCCCTTTTACCTCAAGCCTGGAAGTAGTGTTTCAGATGCTGGCCATTAACTGGTAATGACACATCTTCTCCAGTCAAGGTCTTAAGTCTAAAGGTGTTATCTCCTATCATTTCTGAGATTTGTAATGGACCCAGCCATAATTTATCGAATTTTCCATGGCTTCCTTTCTTTTCATGTGCTTTGTCCCAGCATAACACTAAGTCTGATATCCTAAATGTCTTGACTCTTGCTCTTTTGTCAAACCACCTCTTAACAACCGCTTGGTGTTTGGCAAACTTCTTGAGGGCTTGACTTCTTTTCTCCTCTAGTTGTAACATTTGCACTATTCTGGCTTCCCTATGGTTATCAAAGCCTAGATATTCATTGGCAAACTTCTAGGTTGGTATCCTCAGATTAACTGGAAGTATGGGATCAGTCCCATAAACTAAGTGATAAGGTGTGCTACCTAAAGCTGTTTTAAACTTGGTCCTATCTACCCATAATGCATATCTTAACAGAGTATTCCACTCTCTAGGACTTTTGGCAATTAACCTCTTGATTATGTCTAATAAAATTTTGTTTGTTGATTCAGCCAGTCCATTACCTTGAGGGTAATAATTCGAAGAAAACCTTAGAATAATCCCATATTCAAATGCCCATTTAGAAAATTTTAAAGAAGAGAAAGCAGGGCCGTTATCACATACCAATGAATAGGGCGTTCCAAACCTGGTGATAATGTTTTCTTCAAGGAACTTGATAACTACCTCAGTTGTGGAAAACTTGCAGCAGGTGGCCTCAGTCCACCTTGTACAATAGTCTGTTACCGTCAATATAAATTTGTGTCCTGCAGAAGATGGGGGGTTGATAACTCCGATAAAATCCAAGCCCCACTGTGCAAACGGTCTGGACTCGATCATAGGCTGCAGTGGATTGGCCAGATTTCTCCCTTTGTCTGCTGCAGTCTGACAGGTGTGGCAACTTCTGATGTGACTCTTAGTATCTTTGAACATAGTGGGCCAGTAATAGCCCGCCCTCAGTATTTTGTGTGTTGTAGCTAAATGGGAACCATGACCGGTTCCGTACTTGTCATGTAGTTCTGTCAACACTCTATCAGCTTCAGTTCTGTTTATGCATCTCAGATAAATTCCATCATGGTTCTTCCTGAATAGAAGACCTCCTTGCACCATATAATGCTGTGCCTTAATCTTCAAAACTCTCCTCTGAGAAGCCTTCATCTTGCTTGGGTACTTTCCAGCTATCAGGAAGGTGCTTAAATCATCGTACCAGCCTGATGCGTCTTGAGAATTCAATACATATTGTTGTTTTATCAGATTTGGATCCATGTTTGCTATTGTCTGCACCAACGCCTGCCCTTTGACCAGCTTTGCGGGAATGATCTCCATGTCGAATTCTTGCAGTGTGGTGATCCATTTGGCTCTTTTTTCTCCAGGCTCATTTTGCATCAGCAACATTTTTACTGCTGCGTCTGGTACTATGGCTTTAATCTAGCTGCGCAGAATATAGTGTCTAAATTTTTTTACAGCCTTCACTAATGCGAATGCCTGTCTTTTGATATCTAAATATCTCAGCTGTGCATCCTTCAGAGGCGCACTCATAAATGCTATGGGCCTCTCTTCATTATTTTCACCTTTCTGTGTCAAGGCAGCCGCGACAGAATGAGAAGATGCAAAGGAGTAGATGTAAAACGGGCTTGTGTAGTCTGGACTTGCCAATACAGGGGCATTAGAAATTGCCTCCTTGATATCTTCAAATGCGGCTTTGGCCACTGGCGTCCATTCCATCTGTGCATCTTTCTTCAACATAACATTCAACGGCTGTATGATCTCTGCAAAACCAGTTATAAACTGCCGAACAAAGTTAATTTTACCAAAAAATGATTTCAATTCTTTCCTACTGTTTGGTATTTGCAAATTTTTTATGGATTCTATTCTATCCGGATCAATTGAAATTCCATTTTCAGAAATGACATGGCCTAATAATTTACCTTTAGTTACGCCAAATATACATTTCTTAGGATTAAGGGAAATCCCATACCTTTCACATCGCTGGAGTACTTTTTTGAGGTCCTCAGCGTGGGTGGATGCATCCTTGGAATACACAGTTAAATCATCCATATACACAACAATGCATTTACCTGATAATCCACGGAATGCAACATCCATGGCCCTCTGAAAAGTGGCACCTGCATTAATTAGACCAAAAGGCATTCTTCTATATGCATAATTTCCCCATTTGCAAGTGAAGGTGGTTTTTAGTCCATCTTCTCTGTCAATTAAGACCTGATTATAACCTGAAAAACCATCTAAAAAAGACATCATCTTTGCGCCATTTACTGCTTGCAGTACTTCGTCTATTGGGGGCAAAGGATAATTATCCTTTTCAGAAGCCTTGTTTAAATTTCTAAAGTCTACGCACAACCTGATGTCTCCGTTTTTCTTCCTCACTGGTACTAAGTTAGCTACCCAGACAGAATGTCTGACTGGGAAAATTATTCCAGCGGACAGTAATTTTTTAACTTCCTCAAAGATTAAAGGCTCTAGAATGGCATTTACAGGCCTCTGTTTCTGCCTAAATGGTTTGACTTCTTTTCTTAAAGGTATTACGTGAGTTATGATGGACTCATCAAATGTTTTCAAGTCTTCATAAGTCCATGCTATGACATGTTTATATTTTTTCAGAACGTCCAGAACCTCTTTTCTAATTTTCTCAGAGCAAGCTTTCCCAATTAGTACACTTTGTGGATTTAGCTCAGTCCCTAAGTTATGTAAATCATACCTACCCCCTTCTGTTTTGGGTAAGTCTTTCTGTCTTATTACCCCGTCGAAGTCAAAAATGTGTTCTAATTCAATTACTCCTTTTGGTAAGAAGTTGCTCTTTAAGTTGATCATATCTTCTTCGTCCCATGTTACTTCAGGCCTTTCTTGTTCATCAATGATTTGGGCCTCAAATGCCTCATTACAAGTCAGAAAATTAATAATTTGCTGATCCTCTCCAAATACCTGAAAGTGTGTAACGTTGTCTGGTATACTAGGCACGTTAACTAGCTCAACAGCAAATCATCTTAGTCCTGACAGTGTCAATGGTTCTAATGTACTAGCAGCAACTGCTAACGCATCTGGCCTGTGGTTCAACTCTCTAGGAATGTGCTCTATGTTAAAGGCATCAAATGAATCCATTAAACTCCATACTCTATGTCTGTAACTAATCATTTTCTTATAATTGCAGGCATACAGTTTCCTCACTTGTCTGACTACTAATTCAGAGTCTGAAAATACTCTGATGGTTTTTACCCCTTTCTTGATGGGCATGACAAGTCCTAAAATTAGGGCCTCATATTCAGCAATATTGTTAGTGCAGGAAAATTATAATCTATATGCTGCCAAATGTGATTTACCTTGAGGATTTATGAGTTCAATACCCGCGCCTGCGCCCTATTTTGATTTGGAGCCATCACATTTTAACGTCCACATGCCATCTTTACTTTTCTGATCTTTTACCTTGGCATACTTTGTCCCTTTTATTGCCTGTGGGGTGTTATCTTGTTTATTCATGGGTTTTTCCATTTGGTTATCTTGCATATGTGTGTTTTTAGTTTGCAACTCAGAAAGATAACTACCCTTGTCCTCTATTTCTTTTCCCAAATCTGGAATCAAGGCATCTATATTATCCTGAACATATCTCTGTGTCGGGTCAGGATTCTCATTTTTCTCTTGTGACTCTACCCTCCCTATGCACTTTTTGTATTCATATTCAATGATATCTTTGCATATTTCACAATTCTCCTCAGAATGTTGTCTATCATGGACTCTACACCTATTTTTATATAACTTACATTGGACTAGGAGATTGTGTGTAACGCACTCTTCCACCTCTCGTCTAATGGCACGACCAAATTTGTCTATTGCATTATTTTCTTCATCTGAAGAATTTCCGTCAGACTCAATGAATAGTGCCGTTCTATTGCTGACACACCTCTTTCTAATGTTTAACATCATAATCTCTTCAATCTGCATCCCATTGTTGGTAATTCTATAGACACCTGGTTCAACAGCAGCATATAATATTTCATTAGTTCGATTATACTCTGTTATCATATGTTTCATTACGGGCTCTGCCTCTATTCTGATCTGGTTTGGGATGCCTCTCCAAGGTAACCACATGTGTGAAAAGTCAGTAGCCATATATCCGTTTAATGTCTTGGACCAATCCCTACTTAGCAACATTCCATAATTTACGGGTATATCCACTACTTGAATGTCAATGATTTGGCTTACCTTAGGGTCTGAAGCTAATTGCACTTGAATGTTCATGAGTTCTCCTATCACGCTAACCTCGGTCTTATCTAATTGCGTGACAACCTTGGCAGATTTGGTGGGAGTCAGCCTGAGAGTTTTACATATTCCTAAGGGCATTACGTTGGCTGAAGCATCCGAATCTACCATGCAATTGTGTATATTCTTCCCACACAGCCTAACAGTTAACAAGAAAGGTTGAGTATCCCTCTTATCCGCATGTATTACCACATTTGTATTGGAAGGCTGCTCAACTTTCTTACCCTTCTCCTTAGGTGGTGAATCACTATTAGCAACAGTTATATCAGCAGACACCTTATTTGTTATGGATGTATCCAGGGATTTTAAGAAAGCATTTCTGATCCCTGGGGTCTTCAATAATTCATTTAGAGGTATACTGACCTTAATTTTCTTTATTTCCTCTGATAAGTAATTCATTAATCTTGTTGTCTCTATTGCTTCTGTCTTACTTGTTTGGTCCTTTTGCACTGTTGTTCCATTATTTGTGTGCTGACTAGCTTTAAGTATGGCAGGATTGTTGCTAGCATTCTGATCTGGAGGTGTATTGATGTTATTCGGAGGAGTGGAAGTGGTGAAAGGTCCTCCCGGCCTAGGGTTGTTCCTCAAATTGTAGGTGTGACCTTTATTTGTCTGTTGAAAGGCCTGCACCTCTTCTGTTTCATTTAATATCTCATTTTCAGATTCAAAAGGAAACTGAAAAGCATTTAACACAAAGGCTAATTCAGGATAAAGACTTTCACAACAGTATGGTTCATCCTCTAGCAATTCATCCTCTTTCTCTTCTGCAGTTGCAAAGGTAAACGTTTCTAAGACTAATGCTGTGTCATATTCTGAGGGTACTACCTCATTACCCTTAGGAATGAGAAATTCAGAGGTAGGAGGCTGTACATCTATGTTGAAAATACTAGCTGCCAAGTGGAACTGTGGACAGTCGTGCTCAGCATGGGCATTGGTATTGTGAAATCTGCACCAATTTTTGGGTGCTGTACTGGCCATTTGTATGCTAGTCGTTTGTTTTGCACCATGATTATCTGTATTCTCAAAAGGAGAAGCCAGAGTACCGTTGTTGGGCCCAGTGTTCCATGTCTTGGGTGGCCTAGGTTGATTCTGGTTTTTGTATTATTGCCCCAGGTCCTATTATCTATCACTGGCCCTCTATTTTGCATTGGTTGCCCCTGACTGGGGCCTTGATGTTGATTGTAGCTTTGGTTCTGATTGTACTGCTGATTTTGGTTGAGACTATAATTCTGATTTTGGCCTTGGTTGTGATTTTGATGTGGATTGTAGTTTTGGTTGCTTCTTCCATAGAGGTTCTCATTTCTTAGCTGTGTCACTTCGGTTGTTAATCTTTTCAAATGTGCAGTAATCTCTTTGATTTCTTCCCTATCCTCTTGTGCTTTTGCCATAGTTACATCCCTAGGAAGTTGGAAGAAAGGCTGACCATTATTTTGACTGTTATTGGAAGTACTAGCCGTGTAAGGAGTTATAGCTTGGATTGGAGTAGGATTATACACAGGTGTGTAAGAAGGAACCAGATTTACTAGTGGAGCATGCTGCACAGGGACTCCATTCCATGGGTGTGCCTGATTCTGCGCCCCAAAATTTCCTCCATTGACAAATGGACTATAAGTTGTATGTCTCATTTCTTGGTTCACTGAGGCTGCCTCTTTATAGGCTTTGGATATTGAATCTATGTCAGGTTTTCTTTTGACAAACATGGCAGTTAAAGGATCCAAGGCAGCATAGTACATAGCCAACAAGGGAGCATCATCTATGGTATAAGGGGGTACTAGCCTAGAATAGGCCTTTTGAAATCTGTCATTGAAATTATCAATTAGCTCTCCCTCACCTCGTTTTATAGCAGCCAATTTATGATACAAAGCGCAAGGGTCAATGGGTCCTCTAAATCTTGACAGAAATGCTTCTTCCATAAGTGTCGAGGAAGAAATGTAACCATTGGGTAAGTTTACGTACCAGCTAGAGGCCTGCTCATTAAAGGTGTAAGGAAATAATCTACACACAACATCCTCGTGCTCTAACATAGCCCTAAAACATGCTTCCTTAAATATTCTAATATGATCTTCTGGGTCTTGATGCAACTGGTATTTGGGACATATCTTTTCCAGATTTTCTGGCATCTCATGATAATCATTGAAGAGTATGGGAGAATTGACATCGAAATAAGCCATTGCAGGTGTTTGAGCTTGACTTGAACTTGCAGGAATACCTGAATTGATTGGCGAATTAGGATTTAGAGGAGGATGGAGACCTCCAGGAGTGCCTGAACCAAGATTTAAAGATCTGAACAGTGATCTATCAGGACTTACAATACTACGGATGTTAAAAGGTGACCCAGGAGGTGTTCCAGATGAACTTCCTGCTTGCGATATTTTTGGATTCCAAATTAAAGGGCTTTTACTTCACCTTGTATCAGGTAGTTGCACAAATATATCTCCTGAACTGGATCTAGACCTAGTCACTCTATTATTGTCGTTAGCCAGTTTGAAATGAAACCTAACTCAGGAAGGCCCTCCTTCTAGCGCCAGAAAACTGTTGATGACTGTTTTGATGCAATCATAACAATAAGTTAAAATTCACATGAAATGAATTGAAACTATACTTGAAAGATAAGAAGGAATCATTTGAGATTCAACTAATCCCAAGTCTACAATGGTTCGGTTGGTCAAGTTCAGTTGGTCAATGTGAAGCTGTAATGTTCAAGGGGCCTTACGTAGTTTAGGTTTGTTTGATGGCTTACTGGACTAAGAATATGCAAAAAGGTCATGAGATATGTCAATACTTTTCATTCCTTTGCATAAAGGTGTTACTGTGCTGCAGGTTTTAGATGGTTTTCTTGAATTTTTGCAGCTTTCTTCTTTATCTATTTATGAAAACTGTCTACTTATAGCTCTGTTATGCATGCTTCTTCAAATTTGAGACAATTTCCTTTAGATTTCTACGTTTTCAGCTAAATATTTCAGATGGGTTGGGAAAAGTTAGAAAGATCTAATCTATACCTCATTTAATCTACCGAAGGATCTAATTGTTTCTGTTATGCACTATGTAAATACCACAGTAATTTGATCAAATCCACAGTAAAAACCTTAAATGCAAGTTCTGAGCATTTTCACAAACATACATTTAAAATTGCAAGCTCTCAAAGAAAATATTTCAAAACACAAAGAAGAGCAGGAGAACACTCAGAAGATAGATGCAGAACTCCAGATTCTATTGTATCAGAAACGAATAGTCATACATGATTTACAATGTAGGAATGACTCTTAGTTTCATTGATCATACTACAGAGAACTTACAAGCTTTACAGATACAGTAAGGCAGCCAGACATTCCACGCGCACCTTACTGCAGACAAACAGGCGACCTCCTTCTTCTACCTCTAAACTATGCTAACTTGCTGTATGTTCCTAAAAAAATCCTATTGTAGCCACTGTTGTTTTCCTAAAATCCCTGTTGTAAAGTATTACAGTGTAGAGAGGCACAATATAAAGACATTCTGATGGTCCTCACTACAGCAAAAACCTAACTGAACCCCTGGTTAAAACCCTTGGTTACAGCAATAAATACAGGTGAACCAGCTCTTCAAAATATCTCTGAGCAGTGTCAAATCTGGGTGAAATAGTGCCCCTTCTGAGAAGTTCCGGCAGCTGGGCAATAACTTCTGTTTGTCTGTTGCAGTAATACCTTCAGCTGCAACCTTGTTCTTTACTTGAATGGCCTTGACTTTTTCGCACTTCGTCCTTATCTTCTTGCTCCTGAGATTGGATTTCCTTCCTCCATGAGGTCACTGTGTTGACTTCCCAGCTGCTTCCTCAACTGCAAGCCTGCAAGACAAGACAAGCAATAAGTATTTCATTTATCACATAAACAGCAGGAAATTAAAATAATCGTTTAAACCCAGGTAACTGCGCAAGATTGTGGAAATCGGATCCAGAATACTCTCAAAATGCGTTCAAAACGCGTTCAGACCGTTCAAAACCCATCGGGTCAACCATCGCTGACCGAAAAAATGCCACGGGTGCCAAAAAAAATGGTTTAAAACTCCACCGCTTCATTTCCCGCCCATCGGCATGACTATCGCTATCGGCGTGTCAAAAAAAATATGTTGGCCGATATTCACTTCATCTGCATGATATTCTGGAAATATGATGCTCTCCCTTCTGAAGGTCCAGATGACATCATCATGATATTTCGCTTCTGTATATTGGAGAAAAGAACAACATCATCATCATCATCATGTTGAAGAAGAATAGGAGGATATGGAATATGATCCTGCTGCTGAGGAAAGGAAAATGATGGTGACGTCATCGTCATATTCGGGCTTCATTAAAATGCAAAAGATGACATCATCATCATGTTCAGTTAAGATCAGGGGATAATTGTAATATCGGGTCACCAAAGGAGCATGATCAGGATGATGATTGTAATATGACCCCTTTGTGGCCAAGGCAACCCTCTCGAAAAATCAGGATGATGATGATCATCAGGATGTTTCGGGCTTTTGTCGAACTTAGAATAAGACGTCATCATCATATTCGCGAACCGGATTGTGTTTGGAAAATATCCTGCCGAAGGGAAATGTGATGATGATGATGATCATCATCAGGATATTTGCTTCTTCATTTATCAGATCAGGATGACGTCATCATGATATCCGGACCCTTTGTTAAACTTAGAGCATGACGTCATCAGGATGTTTCGCTAATCGGATCATGTTTTGGAAAATATCCTACCGAAGGGCAAATGTGATGATGATGATCATCAGGATATTTGCAAAAGGTTGGATTTCTCGGCAGGAGGACTTTACAAAATATCGGGTAGACAAACAAGATCATGATGATCTTGACAATATGACAGGATTAAAAAAAATGATGATCGTCCTCATCGAATTATCATGATGACGTCATCATCATATTTCATCTTCGGAGCATAAGGATGAGTTGAGGTCATCATCAGGTTAGCGCCAGGGTGATATTTAAAATAAGATCATGCTGTTGAGGAATGGAATATCACCTTCTTCTTAATAGATAGGGTGATCAGCATGATCATGCAAACGGGAGATCAGGAGGATATGAAGATGTCATCATCATCTTAGCGAACTTCAGCAAATATCAGGATGATGACCCTCTGATAGGATTTTATCATGCGCATGCAAATGTGCCGATGGTGGATTTTCTAAGTTAGGGTGATCTTATATTATCAGCATGATATTATAATATCAGGTGATGTTATAATATCATGATGATGCTCGCGATACAAAAGACCGCTCGACGGGGGAAACTTACCATGACTTAAAGTTGACGTCATCATGATATCCGGATATTTGAACCTCAGGATATTATCGGGGGGGGGGGGGTTCAAATATGATGATGATGTCTTATACAGCAAAACCGAGTTTATAAAATATGACCCTCCTAAAATCATGATGCTCATGATGCGCATAAGGCCATTTGACGGGTAAAAGGCACTACCACCTAAGATTGACGTCTGGATATTTCGACTGCATGATTTTATCAGGTGATAGATCAAGATCACGATGACCTTGACAACATGAAAAAATATGATGATCACTTGCGATTATCAGGTTTGACCAAAACTTTGACTGTGCATAACTTCCACATATGGACGAATTTTCAAGTGAAGTAAAAGGCAAACCTGCATGGAATTTCAAGCTCTTTCTAAATATGAGGTCACAGCAATAAAATATGAACTTTGACAAACTAACCTCATGATGATGATGCACCTCATCCTGACCTTCATGATGATGATGCACCTGACTCATTTTTACCAAACCGCCAGAAAGCAGACGAACACAAGCAGAAGCAAAAAGCAAAACATCAGCAGGGGTCCCCATTTTGCTAAGGAGCATAATGGGGCGTGTTGTTAACATCACAACAGAACCTAACTTCTCCATCATCTTCTCTTGCCATTCTTGTTGTTCTTAATGACTTCCTTGACTCCATTTCAAGCTCAAAATGTATTAAGCTTCCTTTTCCACTTGATCTAGTAAATGTCATAAAATTGCAATAAATAAACACCCAAAGGATACAACTACTTTGGTGGGACAAAGTTCAAAACCATGTCACACTTTTGACTAACAAAGTAGTTTTGAGAAAAAACATTTTCTCTCAAAAATTTTCCACTTGAAAAGTTTTAAGCCAAAACCATGTGGAATCTATGTGGACACCACATTTTTGGTAGAAGTTTTTTCACTTGAAGCCTTTTTAGGTGGAAAGATTTTGGGTAAAACCTTGTAAAATGAAACAAAAAAGGTGAAGGTGTCATCTCACATGAATCTAAGTCATCTAAAATTGCTTCACCCTCTAGTGCCAGCCATCTTTCCACTACTAGCCAACCAACCATCCAACTTGAACCATCTTCCTCTTGGCCCCCAAATCTAGGTAGGTCTTCAACCTACTTTATTTAACTTATAAATTGTTTTATTTTTAATTAAAAATTTAATATTTATTGCAAAAAAAGTTTTTTTTAAATATTTTATATTTGTATATGTGGATATGAAACAAAACCTAAATTTTAAATCTAAACCCTAAATTATAAATCTAAAATGAAAACCTTAAATTTGAAAAAAAAATGAAAACCACCAATTTCAAATAGAAACCTTAACTTTATTTCACCAATATAAACCCTAAATTTGAAATGGAAACCCTAGCTTTATTTCACCTATATAAACCCTAAATTTGAAATAGAAACCCTAACTTTATTCCACCCTAAATCCAATTTATCTTGGACAATTGTATCTTGGTGTATCTTGGACAGTTGTGCAAAGAAGGAAGAGAGGTCTTCCTAAATATGTCTCTAAATATCACATTGAAATCAAAGGTGTGTGGATAGCAAGATCTAGGGCAGACATTGTGTAGGCCTTTAGCCTTGTTGGCCTTGTGGATCCTATGTAATTGTTGCTTTTCATGGCAGCTTGGCTACAACTATGCTATTATTTAGCTTTTGTAATGGTTGAAGCCATTTTGTGTAAAAGATTTTAGGTCCTTTCAAAACTAGTTTTACCCCTTAATCTAAAAAAATGTAATATCAAAATTTAAATTGTTGTAACGCAAAATGTAAACCAATATGTAGAAATTCATATAACAAAGTTGATATCTTGAAATTAATATATGAAAAATAAAATTTTAATATATATCAAAATTGATATCAATAAATCAAATTTGATATCAATATTGAAGTTGATATCAAATTTGATATTAAATATCAATATCGATTTTGATATATCACTTTCAAATTAATATATCAGGGTAAGTGCAAGAAGATGGGGGGCCAAAAAGGGGTCTTAAGTGGCCACTTTTTTTCTGAAATCAGGAAATACTGGCCTTGGATGAGAAATTGAGCATAGTTACACTCAAAATTTAGAGATGCAACCAAAACAATGTTCGTAGTGCTCCGAGTCTACTTTCTAAACTACTATTTTGTTTTGAAAATGGCATAGATTAAGGGGTTCAAAAGAGGGAGCCACAGAAATTGGTGTTGTTTCTGTCAAAAAAACATAACATAGCATGTTTTGTGGCTCCCTCAAAAGGTCAACTTTTTTTTGGTATTTTAAAAATCGCTTCGGTGAGAAATTAGCTAATAGCATGTAGTTTATGCCCGATTTTTCTGATAATTTTTTGATGAATATTTGATTTTTTACTAATTTTTAAAGTGGACACATCCTAAAAAATAGAATTTTGGCCGTGCTACCCCTATAAATTTTGAAAACTAATTGAAAATCATTTTTTTATTTTTTTAATATTTGTAGAATGGAGTCTAGTTTCTAAATATGTAATTTTTTTGAAATTTGAATGAATAGTTATTTTACAATGAAAAAAAGACCAAACAGTGGTTTTTGCATAAAAACGGACACACAAACAAAAGAAATTAAAGATGAAAGGCTTAACATTGTTAAAATGTGAAAAAAATCACATCGTCAAATAGCTAAGAGAAAGCCTAACATTACCCATGTGTTTGATTTGTTCAACCTTGAAACACGTGCAAATCTGAGGGTTAGCACGAACGAAATTATGTGAAATTTTGAAGAATACAGAAAAACACGTCTGTGACTGTTCATAAGGCACTCCAAGCCTTTGGGTTGGAAATCCAAAGCAAATCCCAAGCCCAAGGCTTGGGATTCCCAAAGCAAGAAATAATGCGAGCGCGTTATTTCTTGCCTTACATTTTTTCCCGCAAGTCTGTCTTTTCCCATGTTTGACATAACGCGAGCGCGTTATAACGCGCTCGTGTTATGTCCCACTCAAAGTTTTTTACATTCAAGGCTATTCATCATGAGGGTTAAGGCATAAAGGATAGAGTTGAAAGGTTTACGGATAAGGGATTAGCGTTTAAGGTATAGTATCGAGCCCGTTGAGGGTCTAGGAATAGGGATAGCGTTTAAGGTTTAGGGATGAGGGATGACAGATTACGGTTGAGGGTCGAGGGATCAAAGTTAAGGGTTGAGGGATTAGGGTTTGACATTAAGGGTTGAGGGTTGAGGTTCAAGGGTCAAGGGTTTAGGGATAGGGTTTAGGGTCGAGGGATTAGGGTTAAAGTAGAGTGTGGAGGGTGTAAGGATTAGGGATAGGGTTGGAGGGTTTAGGGATAAGGGATTAGGGTTTAAGGTATAGTATCAAGTCTGTTGAGAGTTTAGGAATAGGGATAGCATTTAGGGATTAGGGATGAGGGATTATAGTTAAGGGATGATGGATTAGGGTTGAGGGTTGAGGGATTAGGGTTTAGGGATAAGGTTTAGGGTTGAGGGTTTAGGATTAGGGTTTAGGGTTGACAGATTAGCATTTAATGTCGAGGTTAGGGTTAGAGTGTTGAGGGTAGAGGGATTAGGGATAGGGTTTAGGGTTTAAGGATTGAGGGTTGAGGCTTTAGGGATGAGGGTTTAAGGCTTAAGATATAGTGTCAAGTGTTGAGGGTGTAGGGATAGGGTTTAAGTTTTAAGGGTTAAGGGTTGAGGGACATGGATTAGGGTTTAAGGTATAGTGTTGAGGGTCGAGGGATCAGAGTTAAGGGTTGAGGGATTAGGGTTTGACGTTGAGGGTTGAGGGTTGAGGTTCGAGGGTCAAGGGTTTAGGGATAGGGTTGAGGGTCGAGGAATTAGGGTTAAAGTAGAGTGTGGAGGGTATAAGGATTAGGGATAGGGTTGGAGGGTTTAGGGATAAGGGATTAGGGTTTAAGGTATAGTATCGATTCTGTTGAGGGTGTAGGAATAGGGATAGCATTTAGGGTTTAGGGATGAAGGATTAGAGTTGGGGGATGACAGATTAGGGTTGAGGGTTGAGGGATTAGGGTTTAGGGATAAGGTTTAGGGTTGAGGGATGAGGGATTAGGGTTTAAGGTATAGTGTTGAGGGTTTAGGGATAGGGTTTAGGGTTGAGGGATTAGGATTTGACGTTGAGGGTTGAGGGTTGAGGTTCGAGGGTCAAGGGTTTAGGGATAGGGTTGAGGGTCGAGGAATTAGGGTTAAAGTAGAGTGTGGAGGGATGACAGATGATAGATTAGGGTTGAGGGTTGAGGGATTAGGGTTTGATGTTGAGGGTTGAGGGTTTAGGGTTAGGGTTGAGAGATGAGGGATCAGAGTTAAGGGTTGAGGGATTAGGGTTTGACGTCGAGGGCTGAGGTTCGAGGGTCAAGGGTTTAGGGATAGGGTTGAGGTTGAAGGGATTAGGGTTTAGGGACAAGGTTTAGGGTTAGGGTTGAGGGATTAGGGTTTAAGGTATAGTGTTGAGGGTTTAGGGATAGGGTTTAGGGTTGAGGGATTAGAGTGAAGGGTTGAGGGATTAGAATTTGGCGTTGAGGGTTTAGGGTTTAGGATCAGGGTTGAAGGTCGAGGGATTAGAGTTAAGGGTTGAGGGATTAGGGTTTGATGTTGAGGGTTGAGGGTTGAGGTTCGAGGGTCAAGGGTTTAGGGATAGGGTTGAGGGTCAAGGAATTAGGGTTAAAGTAGAGCGTGGAGGGATGACGGATGATAGATTAGGGTTGAGGGATTAGGGGTTGATGTTGAGGGTTGAGGGTTTAGGGTTAGGGTTGAGAGATGAGGGATCAGAGTTAAGGGTTGAGGGATTAGGGTTTGACGTCGAGGGCTGAGGTTCGAGGGTCAAGGGTTTAGGGATAGGGTTGAGGTTGAAGGGATTAGGGTTTAGGGACAAGGTTTAGGGTTAGGGTTGAGGGATTAGGGTTTAAGGTATAGTGTTGAGGGTTTAGGGATAGAGCTGCAACATATTTCCAGGTAGTCCATCTTTTCACTCGAAATGATTCAAATAGAGCAACAATCCTGGTTGTGCTCTCAAAGAAGACCATTTTTAATTGAAAGATATAAAGCCCTAAATTTCAAAGGGATAAGTAGTTACCCAAATGTTATTCCCAATAAGATTAGAATATGTTTGCCGAAATATAGTGGATCAAATTTTGAGTCTATAAATAGACATCTGCAAAATTTTTGTAATTTGATAGAAGATTATGAGGTAGAGGCTGAAGATGTAGTAATGAGACTTTTTGTTCAGTCATTAGAGGATGATGCTAGGGTCTGGTTTTCAGACCTGCCTGTGTGTTCAGTTTCTTCATGGGTAGATTTAGAAATTGCATTCCTAGAGCAGTTTGGTGAAAGATTTGATTTGACCTCATTGATCATACATTTCATGAATATCCAAAAGGAAGATGAGGAACTGGTTCCAACTTTTAATCTTAGATTTATTAAGTTGCTCAAGCAGATTCCTGAATATATGAGACCCAATGATGCATTGTGCTTGGCAATTTATTTGGCTGCATTTGATGAAAAAATGAGTTATTTATTGAAAGATAAAGAACCAACTACACTTCACCAGGCCTACAAATTTGCTATGGATATTGAAAATAATCAGAAATATGGAATGCTAGTAGGTTTCATGATTGCAAGCCTTCAAAATAGTTTTCAAAGTGAATATATTTCAGCGTTCCTAGTGTGTTCATTGAGAGATGATTTTGCAAAGGGGAATGTATTTCAGAACAATGGGTGCAGTCATGATGTGATGCATAAACATGAAGAAGATGTTGTAGAAAATGTGGGCACATCTTGTAACAGTGAAGACAAAGATTGTTATCAGCCATTGGAAAAGAAGCCTACAGATGCAAAATGCATTTCAAATGATGAAATGAAAGATATAGATGAAGTTGTGTCTTGCAGTAATAGGCATATCTCATCTGAATGAGAATATCTATATGAGGTGGATATGCAGAGCTTCACTCTGAATATAGAAAATGTTGACTCAAGGGACGACAACGAATGTGTTAGTGATTATCAACATTCAGATGCATATGTGAGCCTTTCAGATGATGAAATATATATGGATGCTGAATATTAGTGCTTCCTTGAAGATTATGACCACCTCTATAATGCAAAGGTTGAAATGTTTGCTTTTGATTATCAATGCATTGGTGAAGAGAAAAAATAGGGTCACTATTTAGATGTGAATGGACGAGTTGCAGATGTTCATGCTGATACAGACAGGGATAGTGTTGGTTGTAGGGGTGACTATGAAGCTTTAGGCATAGGGTTGCACTCTGAGCTATTTATGCCTTCTCTTGAGACATTCCAAGTGGACATTAATGATAAAATTGTTGAGAGCAATAATGGTGAATATCTGAATGTTTATAAAGATGAATCTGATTATGAAGTGTTGCTTGTGACTGAGTATTGTTTGTTTGACACAGAGAAGCTCTTATTTTTTGAAGAAGGGCAAAATTCAGATATAGATTCTTTTCTTTTGTATGAGCTTTTTATCTTTTCTGATCTAGAGGCATCAGGTGATGAAAATGATCTACAGTTAGGCATACCAGAAATAGATTAAGGGCACTGTAGATTTGTTGAGGAAGTAAGAGCTGAAATTGGCGGCAGCATACTTAACAATGAGATTGAATATTTCCATGGGTGCTACAGACAGCCAAGTGTTTTTCGGCTTCATTTGAAGAAATCAAAAGAAAATTAGATATTTGACAAAGGAAAATTCTGGTTTTTCCTTTTTGGTGGCCCTGGGCCACCAAGCATTTTTTTTTAAAAAGGTGTGATTTGTGATGCAGGTTGGTGCAACTTTGACTCTATGCCCAATGGATAAGGCACTCGGTCTGCATCCCAGAGATCTACAGTTCTCACCATGCCTGCAAGAGGCATGCGTCCCTAGACAGAGCCAATGTTGGTGCCTACTGTTGGTTCAGGTTTCAAGCATTTGAATTTGCAGGCATTTCTCATTCAAACCCATAAAAAATTCTAAGTCTGTCGGCCTTCACATTTTTATGCATATATCTTTGTATATGGCCGCTTGTATATGTCTTTGTATGTACAAGTGCAGATGTACATTGGCGAACCTGAAAAATAAGTCAATCGGCTTCAAAAAGTGGAAAAAATAGTTGTATGCATCTTTGTATGCATATCGGGCTTGTATGTGATATTCGGGTGCAATTTTGGAGGTAAAAAAGGTGGATGTACATGGTAGATTCCTGGAATATTCTGTGCTTGTATGTATATTTTGCATGTATGTGGATATACAACAGGTAGATACAACGCTGGACTTCAAAGTGGATTCAAATCTGGTTAAATGGTGGTCGGGCCCGCAGGTATATGGAAAGGGGGTTGTATGTATGTGACAGATACAACTGCATATACAAGGTGATGTACAAGCGGATGAGGCCAAGGAGTTAACAGTATTTATGAGCCAGGTGAAATCTGCAGTTGTATATTGGGGTTGTATGTACCCAATATACAATCGAACATACAAGTAATGATACAAAGGGAGGAAACAAAAGTCATATTGTCGAGATAATGCACATCGGTGTCTCATTCCGTGGTCTGGCCGATAGGTTGATGAGTTTGTATGTTCAAATATACAAGGTAGATATGCAAGGTCAATATATAATGGAAAAGATACAAGGGGCAGACATACAAAGTGTCATCGGTGAAGCTTTGTCTATCGGCAGCCAAGTCTCAGGTTTCTCTGATGGGTCGATGAAGATACAAAAGATACATGCAAGGCAAGAACCAAAGGGTGGGGTCCACCAATTGTATATATATGATTGTATGTTTGCACATGCAATCGAACATACAAGGGAATATGCAATCTTGAGATGCAAAGCTCGGACCTGAAGTGAATAAACATTCTGGTTGATAAAGACAAAAGTCTGATTGTATGTATGTTTTGCTTTTATATTCACAGTTGTATATGCGATATACAAAGCGAACCCGAGTGAAAAATGTAAATCGGCAAACTTAAAGGTGGGGTCCAGAGTTTGTATGTTAAGTGCATTGTATATGCCGAAATACAAAGAAGAAGAGATACAAGACGAACCTGTTGCAAAGTTACAATATGGTTAATAATCATTTTGAGGTCCGCGCATTGTATGTATATTTGTGCATATGCAAAGATTTAAAGGAAAAAAATGGGTGAAAAGGCAAAATGTATGTTCGCGCTGTGAAAAGTCAAAAGTGCAAAAATCGTCTGCGTGGCATGTTTTCACTGGTCGAGGACCAGTCAGCATGATTTGAAGCCACAGATCTCGGTGGGAGGAAATGAATCAAGGGCCTACTTCAAATCTTCAAGGAAGGAGGAATTTTTGCATTCCCAGCTGCATCATTTCAAGCGGGAAGAAACTTCAGAAGCATGCGAACCATTGCTGCATCCCGAAATCAGTAGGTTGGCATTAATGGCAAATTTATAGAGGCATGGTCGATGAATGACGGACCACCTACTATTTTTAATGGGAAAATCTCCATTCAGCTGCGTGTTTCCCGAGCTAACCTACTCTTCCTTTTTTATTCTGGCTGGAGCATTGATTGTTTTAGGCACCATTTTGATGGTGCGCTGTATCTGGCAAAATTTTGAAAAGACCATGTAATTAATTGCTGAGTGCACATTCTTGCTATAAAGGGCAAACTGTGTTACTCATTTGAGGTTGTTGAAGACTTGGGCAAATTTTTGGAGGAAATAACAAAAAATAGAGCATTTCTTGGCTGTTCTGTCTCTTTTGGAGTTTATGAGTTGCATTTGAGTGCATGTTGCACATATGTTCAGTTTCAAAGTCATTTTTATATGAAAAATGCTTCATGGCATGTGTTTAGCTATTTGTCTCCATGGCTGTATGCATCCCTTCTTTTGAATCTGGTTGCTAAGGGTTTCTCATATTCTAGGATATGGATTTCTATATTGCATGCTTGATCTCTAACTTCCATTCAAGGAATGGATTAAACTATTTTAGGTTAAGTATGAAGAAGAATGTATGGCAGCAGGGATGTTTGTAAGTAGAGATAGCTAAATATTCATTCTTGGGTGATGTTTGTAAGGCAAGCACCAATCTAATGCCTTGAAACTTGAATGCCACTGCAAATCATTCACTTGTATATGTCTAGTTGACTCCTTGCCCTGAGCTAGGCACTGGTCTGCCCTTGTGTAGTAGTTATGATCCAAAACCCCCTGTCTTGCATCCAAAACATAAAAACATATCATTTAATAAATTCAAACCTATTAGTTTGTAGGAGTAGAAATAGGACCCCTACATACTCTCATCCTCAACCAGTTAGATATGTCCAAGAATGTTGCCAAACTTGTGATTTATCATGTAGATCTTGGTCCTAAAATGAGAGTATTGTGCCTGTTGTTGTAAAGCTAAATCTTTTTGTTGGGTGAGTCAAAGTTAAGTCTTTAGCTATAGGGATACCCCCCTTGGTGTGGCAGAACCAGAAGTGAAGGGGAGGCAGCTCACGCAACCTCCTATATTTGTTGGCCAAATCTGCATGTGCATTGGAACTGGCAAAACCCTTTGCCGATTCGGAGAGAAAGACCCAACACAGTGGTCGCTTTCTGTCTGTTTTGCATCACTTTTATGCTAACAGTGGTCACTTATGCATTTATCTTAATCACTTTTGATCTGATAGTGATCACCTTTAGCTAATCGAATCACTTATTGCAAAACTAGGATTTTTGTTGAATTCTATTTCTCTTGCAGATCTGAGTCGCTTATGATCTGTAACCAGTCGCTTCCTATTTTTTCGCATTGCTTTCAAGCTGTATCAATCCAGATCTGGCACTCCCGGCATCGCTTATGATCTGTAACATTTCACTTGATGCATAATATAGTTCTCTTTTGATCAATAGTGGATCACCTCTGGTAAACTGTGTCACTTTCAGTCTGTATCATTTGTAGTTTGTTTTTCTTGGCTACTAATTGGGTATTTGTGCAGCATCTTATTGATTGTCCAAGAAAAGGAGGTTATTAAACTACTAAAATATCTGTTGTAGCTTCGATCGGTCCAAGAATTGTTGTTTTTCACTAAATTAGGAACATTTGGGCTTGGTGCTTAAAACAAATTATTGCTTGCTCTATGCTTGATTTATCTTTTTTGATTGCTTGCATGTGATTGATTGTAACCCAAATTTAATAACAAAAGTATCCTCTCCCCTTGCCTATCAAATGGAGCTTAGGTGTATGAGAACTTGTTATTATCTTTAGAGGGCCTACCTTCTTGGTGTGAGAAGGGATACGATCTAAGCGATAATGGGCTAAAGCCAAATCCTTCCAAACCGCTATGTAAGAAAAGTGTTTGTGTTGAAAGCCACAAATAACGGGTGTTGTTGTGTTATACCAACAACCAACCTCCCCCAAAACCCTCCAAGGCGTAACCCTTGAAGTCTAGGAGACTCCATAATGGAGAGTAGCGCTACCACACATATAGCCAACCAAACAGATGCCCTTATTAGCAACTTTGTGTAGTAGCCAAAAACCTTCTATTTGTTGATGCAAAAGGTGGGACCTTTGAAGCTGCCCCGATTCACGTGGTTCTTAGAAGAGATAGCAGGGACAATCCTAAGGTTTGGTGAGGGACAGGCCTTTTGGGAAACCCAGATCTTGGTATGCGTGAGAAGTATGTGTCATGGAGGGGAGCTAGTGCTACCAAGATCCTGAAGCTATCTGCTTTGAATAAGCATGGCTAGGGGATTCAACAAATATAGTCCTTTCCTAGCCTAGGTTGTACAAGTTTGTGATTGTTGTGAGTGTGAGTGACTGCAATTACTATTTTCTTGTCAAAAAACACAAATCAAACATATTTCTTGACAGACACAGTTGCTTTTGAGCTTAAACTACCCACATACAGACAACTGAATCACTTTTAAACAATAGTTAGCTACTTTTTACCTAAACTGAATCACTTTTAAACAATAGTTAGCTACTTTTTACCTAAACTGAGTCACTTTTAAACAACAGGTAGCTGCTTTTTGCCTAAACTGAGTCACTTTTAAATAGTAGTCAACTACTTTTAGCCTAAATTGGATCACTTTTAAACAACAGTGTGTCGCCTTTGGTCTAAACTGCCTCGCTACTAATCAATAGTACATCACTTTTGAGTCAATATTAATCACTTATGAAAAATTGGCTCGCATTTGGATAACATTGTAACTTGCTGTCAAAACCAAAATCATCTCGCATTTAAGCTATTACCAGTCGCCTTTGGCCTTTTCTAAGTAGCATATGAGCTATTACTTGTCGCCTGTGGTCTAATACCAGCAAATCTTAGTGACTTAGTCAAATTAGCCACAAATCTAGCTTGCTCAGTCTTAGCATTAGCTTTTAGACCTATCTCTGATCATTAGCAGATACCTGGACTTTGTTTCCTACTTTGATCTTACCAATCAATCAAATTTCATGAGCTTTTCATCTTTTTGAGATCCCAAACTAGCAAATCGAACATCAAATCAATCAATTTGTTCAATCAATGAAACATCATTTCCTAGCTTTAGCTTTAGCAACATCAGCAACATAGCAACCCTTAGCAAACAACGTTTCCCTTGAGTGTGTGAGCTATTCTCTAGGGAAGACCAGCCAACAACAAATCAACCAACCAAAACAAATCAGCAACCAAGCAAACCACCAACAAAGCAACCAGCAACCAACCAACCAGAAAACTATCATCTTTCTTCTTGGGTCTCAAAATCTTGACAAGTTAAACTTCAGTTTTCAACGTCATGCCTCAAACTAGGAGTCAATATAGAGCTAAAATGGAAGCCAAATTGCGAGCTGAAATGGAAGCCAAATTGCAAGCTGAGATGGGAGCTAAAATGCAACAATCTAGATCAACACCTCTCAGAGACGCAACTTAATTTATGACTGGTATGCCTCCTCATATGTTTATGCCTCATGGGTATACCATTGGAGTGTCATCTTCACAACAAGTGTAACCTCAAACATTTTTGGAGACTTATGAGGAACAATCCCAAGAAGACTTATCAGAATTTCAGGATACACATGTGTGGGATCAAGTTGAGAGACTTGTTTTATTTGAGACTAATCACTACTTCTTGCAACTTGTTCGCATGGGCGCAAAATTACCAAGAGATTTTGACATATCCTCTATTAGAGAGCACGATCCAAACACTCCCGCTGTTGTTGCAAAGGGACCATCCACTATAGTCACACCATCCCCTATCATATCACAAACTTCATCTTCCAACACATCTCTTTCATTGCCTATTGTTACTTCATTTGTTCCACCACGCTCAAAGTACACTCTAGAACCTTTGATCACGCCAACCAATGTGCTCCCTTTTTTATTTCATGAAATTTGAACATTCCACCTTTCCATGTTCCTCAACATACTCCTTCTCCTACCATGACCATTTCCATGCCTCAAGTAACACAAGCTGTCCACGTGGCCCAAGCGCAAATGCCCCAAACATCACAAGCTATCCCCATATCCCATAGTGTGCAAGCTTCCCAAACTATCTCAACAACACCAATAGTCCAAGCTTCACGACCATCGTAACTTGCTATATCCCATGTGGATACCACATCTCATATGCCAACTACTAATACGCTTTCCACTATCTCTACTAATCCCTCCATTATACCATATAATCCCAACGTTAGTCTTATTGACATGAGTGACCCTCCTATCATTTCTCAAGCCAATCCTAGCACTACGGTCACTTACGTTGAGCAACTTGCATCTGTTCCATCATATTCTTATAATCCTTCACAAACCATCAATCCATCTTATGCTACCCAAGGCTTGCCTATTGTCACCCAACACACGACACATATCAATCCCCATGTTGTCCAAAATAGAAACCCAAGTGTTGATCCTTCTTTCACATCTACCAATCCTTCCATCACTTACCATGTCACAAACCCAACTCCAAATTCACAACCATTAACTAGTGTCAATCCATCTTCTACTTCTCATGTGATGCGAAATCTTGGTGCCAATTCGTCACAATATATCCAACCACCGCTTGTGTCTCAAGGACAGCACTCCTCAACCACATATGTGTCACATACCAATCCTTTGACATACATTGTGAGTACGCAACCTCAACAACAACAACCTCAATATACATCATACCATGTTTCACCCCCTTTGCAACAACAGCAATTATCTCCAACTGATGTTCAACAAATGATCAACCAAGTGGTAGGACAAGGCAAGAAGACATTTTCTCTAGAAAACATATGCGCTTATCCATTTGACAAGTCACTTCATATGACACCTTTTCCACCACACTTTGAAATTCCATAATTTGACAAGTACAAAGGAAAAGGAAATCCGAAAGACCATCTTAGAGCATTCTTTGTGGCATGTCTCAATGTTGCTCATGACGATACATATCTTTTGAGACTATTTCCTCGAAGCTTAGCAAGACAAGCTCTTGAATGGTTCTCCCATTTACCTCTGGGAATTCTATCTTTTGTGGAGTTAGCAAATAAGTTTCGATCACACTTTGCTTTTAACATTGAACATGAAGTGAACATGAATGACCTTGTCAATAATAAACAGTGCAATGGTGAAGCCTTTTCTTCATTTACTCAATGATGGCGTAATATGGCTAGCAAACTATCATGGGAAATACCTAAGAAGCAACAACTCGATATCTTTGTTTAAAATCTTCATCCTGAGCTGTCATTCCAATTACAATTGCAAAGTGCTAGCACCTTTGATGAACTTGTTTCCAAAGGAACCATCATTAAACAAGCTTTAATTGCTAAAGTAACTATTAAGATCTTTCACGATAACAAGGACTATCCTCAAAACTCCAATGATAAATCTCACTTTTCGAACAAAAATAAGAATGTTGTCAATGATGGTGTTGTGGATGCAAAGAACATACAAACTATGAAAGATCCCATCAACATTCAAGTTGCTTCTACAACAACACAACCCTTTCAACGAACATGACAACAACAAACTTCCAATCTGCGCCAACAATTTACACCATTAGTAGAACCTATGGAAGTTGTCTTTCAAAAGCTTCTCCAAGTGGGTGATATTATGTTACCGGATGCACCACCCAATAGTGAACTTCTCTTCAAAGCTCCTTGGTACAAAGAAAATGAGTATTACGATTACCATAGAGTTAAAGGACACAAAACAAATGGTTGTATGCATTTAAAACATGTTATCAGAGATTGCATCGATCAAGGTTTAATCAAAGTTACACCTTCAACAACTCAACCTGCACAACAATCAACATTGAACTATGATCTAGAGGCTTTCAAGAATCCACTTCCATCTCATGATAAATCAAGTAACCCTCATGTCGGGAATGCCATTTAGTACAACTATGAATCATCTACCATTGGCCGCACTGACCATGCTCGCATTTCTACCATTACTATTCAAGGCAAAGCACTTGACTGCGCTATAACCACTCGAAGAGGTCGAGTCACCATTGAAGGAGCACCTGTTCATCCTTCTCGACCATTCTCTAACTATAATATCTTGGATCACCTTGGGAAAACACCCACGCACATATCCATTCTTGAGTTGCTTCACATATCCCCTACTCACAAAGCTATCCTTGACAAAGCCTTACAAGAATCTTTGGTGCCCAACGATATTGATATCACACAATTCCAATCTATGGTCACTAGCATTGCATCCCCTTGTCATTTAACCTTTTCTGACAAAGATCTTCAGCCCTCCATTCACCCTTCACACAATGAAGCCCTCCACATTGAAGTATTTGTTAAACAACGTCGTATCAAACAAATCTTGGTAGATGGCAGAGCTGGTCTTAATATATGTTCTTTGAAATTAATAAAACAATTGGGATATTCTGAGAAAGATGTTGACACCTCCAAGGTTATTACTATCAGAGCATATGATGATGCCGAGTGAGATACTGAAGGGATTATTTTCTTGCCTATCCAAGTTAGGCCAGTCACTACAGAAACCCATTGTCAGGTTCTTAATATTGACCTTCCTTATAACATCATCCTTGGTCATCCATGGATACATGCCCTCAAGGCAGTTCGTTCCACATACCATCAATGTCTTAAATTTCCACACAACGGTGTTGAGATTACTATCCATGCTGATCCCAATTCATTTGAATTTTGTCGTGCCTTTCAAGCTAAATACCAGAGTCTGAACCGAATTCCTATCAACACCAAGGCATATCCATCTTCATCCTATATAGACCCATATGACCTACTCAATCCATCATCTAGCAAAGCCACTTCCAACCTCCGTATCAAGTACACTAAAAATGGTCCAGGTGAGTACACATTGCAAGAACCTTCATCCATATCCATTTCTGATACAGAAGCTGGATCTTCTTTGGTAAGAGAGACTTCTAACTCTGATACCATCAACGATTCCTCCTTTCATCTCACTGACTTCTTTCTGGGATCCTCCATCTTTATGCTTTCGGCAACCCCTTCATCTCCATCTAATCAGGAACTCAAGTCTAGTTCTCCAAGCACTCCTAGTCCTAGTGTCAAACGCTGGCCTCTCCAAGCTAAAGATGTTGGTAATTCCTCCATCCATCCTAAGTCCACTATTTCCCATCAAAAACCCCATTCTAAACCCCATAAGCATGTGACTGTACATCTTCCATCATCCACTCTACCTCCACTTCTTCCAACTCCTAAACTCTCGCCATCAACTTTACTTCCATATCCTCCACTTCCCCCATCCTATAACCTACAAAAGCATGTGACCGTACATCTTCTGCCATCCAATTTACCTCCACTACTTCCAACCCCTCATATTTCTCCATTTTCTTCACTGCCATTGTTACCAATGCCTAATTATCCATTTATCCATAAGCACCCTTCTAATCCCAATCATGACCAACAAGTGCACATATTGTCTAAACATAAAGCTTCCATTCATTCCGCCAACCTCTCTTCCATCAAATCCATGGGATTCAAAACTAAAAATTTGGATGCCTCTACCTCTAAAGCTAAAAATCCTCCTAGGAATCCTAAAGATTCTCATGCCTTAGGGCATCAAAGAAAAGAATCACAGCCTAATACATCTAAAAAGCTAGTTGAGCCTATAACTCCACAAGAAGAGCCTATGACCAAAATGGTCTGGGTTCCTAAGCAAACAAGCAAGCAAGCTGGATGAGGCATCCTTATCCATCTTTCAATAATCCCAACCATTTTCTTCCCTTTCCATCCCATTCCATTTAACAATCCCACAAGCAAAGCAAAAATCATAAAAATACTAAGTATCTGTGGGTTCCTACATCACTCCATCACCCTCCCCCTAAGCAAGAATCTCTTTCACTTCCTACACTGACCTTTCCATCTTAAGCTTTAATGTTTAGTGGTGTGTGCAACTGTGGGTCATGATTTCCTTCATTCTAATTACACCCCAAATACCTCCATATCTCCATCCTTCATCCATTATCCTACATATCTTCCCCATCACCTTCCTATGGTCCATGCTTTTGCATAAGTCTTACATAAATCCACACCATAAGCTACTAGCCTACTCTACCATAATTCCACATCATAATCCACTATCCCCCATCCTTACACAAACCTTTCATCCTAATCCACTATCTACCTACTCCATCTCCTTTCATGAAGTCCCTTACCAACATCTATGAGCACACATGACATGGTCCATGCGAAGACATCATCCATCTCTAAAGGGACACTATCACCTTTCATAACACTAGATGCTTGAGTCCCTCCTATCCATTACCATGGTGAAAACCTGGCAAACAGGTGCTATGTGTAATTGTCAGCTATCCTAAAAAAACAAAAAATCCATCCAATAGTGAAAACCACTTTGTGGTGCTTTGGATAATAAAAAAATAATAGTATAAGATAAATAATCCATCCTCTGGTGAAAACCTGGTAAACAGGCGCCTTAGATAAGTACCATAGTGAAAACCTATCAAACAGGCGCTATGTGTAGCGACCAGCCTCCATTATCTGCTTGGTTTGTTTGATCACCACTCTTCCTAGCATACTTCACTATTTTATCCTACATAATCCATATCATAATCCGCATGTCATCGCAATAAACAACTTTTCCATCTTCACCTCTGTCAATGCTAGCTATCATACTTGAGACATTGTTGCCATAACTATCTCTTTTGGCACCTTAGCATCTTGACTGCACGCATTCTCCATCATCGCTCCTTCATAATAAACCTCATCCCGCACTGGGGGCATTTGTTGAGTCTTATTTGGAAGTGGATACCACTATCTCTAGCATATAACACATCAAACATTTTAGCTCACAACACAACAAGCTTTAAACTTCAACCATAGCGTTCATCCAATGACAAACGTGGCAAAATAATTTGCAACTAGGATTCATATCTTTGTAATCAATTCGTGCTCATCTGACATCCAAACATAGCAAAACATTGCCAATGCAAACATTCGAGCAATAAGTTGATTCTTTCAACATCACTCATCTATGCAATAAGCAAGAATTACATCCTAGCTCTATCATTAAATCCTTGATCCTGTGGATACAGGGTATATAGGCAATCTGAGATGTGAAGGAAGCACTCTGATTCAGGCTAAGATGATAGCCACTTCTCTTCATCATCCATCTTTCATTTTTCTTCTAATCATCCTTTAATCTTTCATCTCACATTCTTCTATTTTTCATCACACACATCATCAATAAAACCTAGAACTACATATTCATCAGGTCTCATCTTCATCATAAATGTGCTTTGATCCCGTAGATATAGGGTATGTAGGTAGTTTGGAATACGAAGGAAGTTTCCAATACTCAAGCACAGATGATCCACCCCATCTTCTTCATCTTCTCTTCATCTTCCATTTTCTTCTCTTTGATTAGCTCAAGAAGGAAACAAACTATGTGTATACCAAAATCTCAAGCACTTTAACCAATCAAGAGTAAGCCAGAAGCTATTTGTCTGCATGCCTTAAGCCAACATTTGCTATAGCAATTTATCAACATCTTTTAGCCTTCAACAGGATGCAACTTTCCTTTTAACAAGGCACCAGCTTAAATCCATCTAAGAGCACCTAAATTTGGCAAGAGAACATGACGACAGTATTTTTTCTTTTTTCTTTTGATTTATCTTTTGTCCCTTTCCTATGCCTAATCAAGACTGCCTTGATCTTTCTATATCTTGGTTGTTACAATGAAGTAAAAAATGGGGCATGGTCATATTGCTTTCGTATGCTGTGTTTGCGGGATGATCTTATTCTCTTCCCAAGTACATGTTGGGATTAGCATCTTACATATAAATATCTCTAGCATTTGAGAAGCTAAACAATCTCTTATGCATTTGAGACTATTCTATGTCAAGACTAGCTCCATACATATAACTAACAAGCTATCACTATGCATAGTGGAGATAAGCTCAAACCCTTGCTTGTAGCGTCAAGGTCCATCTTGAAACACTAGCTGTTATTCATATCTTGTGCATGTTGACTCAACATCTTGACCTCATGCATTCAGACAAGATTGTAACATGCTAGTTGCGCATTGGATATCTTGACACCTTGGTCTTCTATACCCTGGTGCATAACATCCACATGCTATATCAAACATAAGGATTGCATTTCTTTTCATTGTGAGTAATTACTTGAAAAGCTTCCTATTATACCATCTATTTATTCATCTATATAGTCCTTAGCCAAGATCAATCATTTCCATCGTCCTTCTTCCACATCTCTTATCCTACAAAACAAGTGTGTTGGATATACACAAGTCCATCACATATCATCTCATTACCATCTATCTATATGCATACGTCCATATCATATCATTACCATTTACATATTTGCCTTATCATACATTTCCATTCATATCATTTGCATAGACATCCATATATAATCCATGAAAATACAAATACAACATGCATAACCATCATAATGCCAACAGTGCATCCATCGCATCATCATGTAGATCAGCAATACATCATCATATATATATACATGTGTCAATATACAAGTGTCTACATATACAAGCTGAGCCATCAAGAATGTATGTACAATTGGCTCTAGACCTCATCATGATACAACATAAATAAGGTAGCCCTAGTGACTACTGGCAGCTCCCTAGCCCTGACCACCACCACTGGGTCTTGCACCTGTCCCCCTATCTCTCGGTGGCCCCATCACTGAGGCTACAGATCAAGATCCACCTATCCGCCGTGAACCTGAAGCTCCTAATTTCCTCCTGAAGCTAGGCTACCTCTGCTCTGCTGGCACAACCCCATAGTATAAGCCTCTATAGTACTCTGCCTCACCCTGTACCCTCTGCAGCTCTGCCTGTACTTGTGTCAACTATGTGGCCAAATACATCGTAGCTCCATCTGTACCCAGTGCAGTCACTGCTCTATCCCACTCACTAGTCATCCCCTGTAGCTGCTGCACAGCCATATCCCTCTCTGCCTGCAAACCATCTCTCTCTGCTCTCATTGCCTACATCTGCTATACAGTAGTATCTCACTCTAATCTCATCATTTGTTCGCTCTATCTAGCTACAACTCTCTCTCCTAACACTCTAGAAAGTCCACCATCATCCTGTCCATCCCCAGCTTACACTATAACCTATAACTGAGCCTGGTATGTCTGAGCCTGAGCCCTAGCATGCCGCAAGCCAATCACCACCTGGTGTCTATCCAACTCCACTCTCCTCAATCTCATCTGTGCCCACTACCTCCATCTTCTCTCCTCTCTAATCCTCCTCTGTAGCTACTGAATCCCAACATTATCACCTCCTAATATCTGCCCCTAAGGCTATGCAAGTATCTGAGG
Source organism: Cunninghamia lanceolata (assembly GCA_027924645.1). Lineage (NCBI taxonomy): Eukaryota > Viridiplantae > Streptophyta > Pinopsida > Cupressales > Cupressaceae > Cunninghamia > Cunninghamia lanceolata. The sequence goes on from BSBN01000567.1 coordinate 6,572,445, forward strand.
TTGCCCTTGCACCTGTCCCTATATATGTATCCATGGTGTTGCTGGTACAATAGCCTGTGCTGGTGGAGCCCATCGTCGCCTCCTCCCGACTGGTCTCTCCATCCCTATCTCTCCTATCTCGCCAACCCGCATCAGCCGCATCGGTCTCGCTGTCACCCAGTATGCACCATAATCTGGTAGCATGCCTAGATCTACAAGACCCTGTCCCCACTGCCACACAACTGGCTGTAGCCCCTCTCTCTGCTAAAGCTGTGTCAACCACTACCTCCACCCCCCAATCAAACACCTCCTGTCTAGTCCTCCCAAAAATGGCATCACCAATTGGTACTGCTTGTGGTAACCTAAACTGTCTCAAAACCCTCTCTGGTAAATAACGATCTATAATGTATATCTCACATCCAAAAATATATCTCGCTTGCCTAGAGTAGACAAGCTTAGTATCCTCCTCATCCCATCTCTCACATCCCAGCCATAGTATCCATATAAAGCTATCTACCTCATCCAACCTCCTTTGCTAGTACACTACTCCTTTGCGCTGCCAGTATGTCAAAGCTCATCTATACATCCTAGCATAAGGCTCTCCTGCTACTCTAGCCACCCATCCCTCTGGTCTTGTCACTGGAATATACGCATAAGCCCACACATGCAAAACTGTAACTCCTTCCAACATACTCACCCTGAACATATATGCACAATCACTGTCAAAGCACACACTTTGCCCATGCATATCTCATCCCATAGGAGAACATCCCCTCCATCACTATCCCCCATCCTACTAGAAAACCTCTCGCTCATCTGTTTTCCACTAGCCATCTGATAATAGCTACTACCACTCGCTGCAGTCTATCACATAACTCCTCCATCCTCACCATAGGAATCTTTGAGCCCTCTACTCCAATGTCTGGTGTCCCGAACAATCTCCTGAATGCAGCTGGACCCATATTAGGATCATAATCTACTTGGTCCCCATCTATAGGAATCCGTAGAATCTGAAATACATCCTCCAGTGTGATCATAGCCTCTCCTATCAGTAATAAGAAAGAACTCACTCATCCATCGCTCCACCATCGCCATCATCAATCCTCGATGTGCCTACACTGGCTCCAATCTAGACACATGCTCTAACTTGAGGATCTCTAACACTAGCCGCTCCTCTGCATCCAACAATCTCACCAACCACAAATCCCTAGGATGTGGCTCTCATGATAACAAATGTGGTAGTATATCCTGCATCATTTCATTCATCATGTCAGTCTCTTCCACTACATACAAATGCTATAAAATTGGATCGTTTACTGCTATACTAGATTTTATCTACTATAAGTGACTCATTTTTCCATATGTGTCTATCTGCTGATCACAAACGATCTATTTTACTACTTGCGCTTATTTCTTGCCCATATGTGACCTATTTTACCTATGCGATTGCTTCTTGACTAAGTGCGAGCTGTAATTCTATATGTGTCTACCTTTAGGCCATAAGTGATCTATATCCTATAAGTGAGCATCTTTTCTTTATACGTGAGCTAAATCTATGCATGCGCCTGTTTTTAGCCCATAAGCAACTTGATTTTATCTATATGCGCATTTTGCCTCTGTTTACCTAGCTGACTAAAAGTGATTTGTTATTTTCATATGCGACCAAGCCACACTTAAAAGTGACCTTCACTACCTTAAGTGACTTGTTTCTCCTTCTAAGTGACTTGAACTGCCTATCCTAAGACCTAGTCACTTATGGTGATGTGTATGCATTTATGACACTTCTAGCCTATCAAAATCATGCTTTTAGCAAAATTTTTGATACATACTGGTATGCCTGATCCCTCTGGTCGTCCATGTGTCCTCACTCGCTTGGTACGATGATCTCTGCATGGAATCACCATCTTGATAGCTCTCCAACTCTCGTCGCACACCAACTCTAAGGAGCTATAGATCTCTATAGATTTCTAAACACAACTAAGCACAAATGAGCCTATTTTCCCTTGAAGAACCTACTTATTGCCCTATCCCAACCCTAATTCTTCTATACCAAAGCCTTTTTTCTTCTGCCTCATCCCCTTTTCACCCACCCAACCCCTTGTTTTCTTCGTGTCAACCTTGTGTCCTAGCTTTTCATCTATCGTGAGCCAACCCAGCCCTTCCTGGTTAGCCTGGCTTACCTCTCAAGGGGGCATAACCTTGTTTATCAAATGCATGTCATATCTTATTTGACACAATGCTCTATCAAACATTGTATCAAAGAGGGGAAAAATGTAGACACCCAAAATTGACTCATTATCATTAGCATTCAAACATTGCATTACATATCATCTGCATTTGTCTAACACACTTGAACAATATCCCTAACACATCTATTTCTTCTATTAATTAAATAAATTTATATTTATTTAATTCATTAGCTATTTCCTCTAAGCTATAATTAAACAATCTTTAATTATTTAATTATCTTCTTTCTATCTATTTTTAATTAAATAAATTTTATTTATTTAATTAAAAATTCCTTTCACAAACCCACTTTCCAATTAATTAGATAAATTTTATTTATTTATTTAATTTATCTTATCATTTATCTCATGATTCGACGTGTGTGCCTCTTTCATTTAAAAAAGATAAATGGTACTACATCCTTTATTTAATATCTTTCACATGTAGTACTCTTTTGTACACAAGCACACATAAACCTTATCTTCCCTCCACTTGTCATCTTCACATTCACCTATGTCTATCCTTCAATCTTAGCCATTCACATAGCCACCGAATCTCCACCGTTGATTGATTTTGGTTGAGTTCTATATAAACACCCTCTCATTCCATACTACATCTATCCAGCATTCATATAGCGTGTACATTATCATCCTGAGTGTATTGAGCACTTGAGTATCCATAGCATCCATTAAGCTTATCATCATTATCATTCATTCATCATGGGAGCTTTTATCTTCATAATTGTTCATTGTTGAAGAAGTAATCCACATTATAGACAAGGAATCACACAATCTAGGTGATATTGTGCTTGAATTGCATGCTTTTGATTTCATTTGGATTAGATTCTTTGATGATGGTAGGGTTAGGTTTTCATGGCTATGCTTGATCTTATTAACCTGATTTTTTACCTATAATATATATATAATTTTCTATTGACAACTTCTATTTTAAACAAAATATAAATAGTCCATTCTATTGCAATCAAAATCTACCATTTGCTAAACAACAATGAAGACAACCATCTTCTATTTTTGAACAAAAAATACTTATCAATTAAACTATCATTTGTAAATATGAAAACATTTCACTCACTTGGTAACATAGAAAGATAGATCAATCCATAATGATAAAACTTTTACGATCATTCAAGATAAATTGAAAACTGCATTCAGTATGAGTGTGTGTAGTTCTCATAAGATAATGGTTTTGTTCGTGTTTTTTCTTGCAACCCCCAATCCTAAGGAAAATCACAATGCCTAAACCAAGGGATCAATAGGTTAAGACAAATATCCTGCACTATCATCAAATTGAAGATAAGAAAGGCCAACGAACAAAGCTACAAAACCCCTTCTGCACTTTGAGCTCCACAAGACTCAGGAGGGTGTTCCTATTAAAAGGTCTAAAAATATGATAAAACCTGCATTAAACAACACATTACAGGCCTCTAACATGTGGATGGATCTCAGATAAATGGGTAGAGGGTGTTATACATTTAATTATATTTAGGTATGATCCCTTTGCACCCTGAACACCATTGAGAACTAATAAATTTAAAATATTTTCATCTCAAATGCACAAAGGAGTTACAACTAAATCATTCCTAAGCATAACTTCTATGTTCCTTAATCTCCATGAAGATACAAAAAACCAGACATAAAATAAACATGAAATTAAAAGACTCAACAAAATTATAATTGGTGATTCCTTCCAGGGTTTGCACAAAAGAAACACACTAGACTGGTGCCTTGTCCATTATAGAGTCAAGATGCAATAACCCATCTGATAACAACATGAACAAAAAATTAGTGACCATTAAACCATTATTGCCTTACAATAACGAGGCCTCTCATGGACATACAGGTAATATTCTTTGAGATCCTGAATATGACACATTATCCCTTATATTTGATTGAAAGCAAAAATTAACTTGCTCCTTGAACAAGAGCCATCAATCAAATATTTATTGCAACAAATGTGCAACAAAAATCATTATAATGCTTAATTACTCTGATTGAAAAATAATGTTTACATCTTGGAGAAATTACTGCGTGACATTGCTAATCCTAAGCTACAAACTAAAATGCTTCCCATTACTAGAGTAACTAATTATAAAATTTAAAAATGAAACTTAAAGAACACCTAAAACCTAGGTAGTAGCCTTGTACAAAAATTACAAGTCCAGGAAACCTAGAGAATGGAATCCTTGCAAATGAAACAACATTTGCATTTATGAGAAGGAGAAGAAGACGAAAAACCCTAGATTAAACTGAGGCATGACACCTGGCTTGATCTGGCTCCTTACTTTTTTAATAGAATGGCATGAGAAAAATGCCACAACATCTCTAGACTTCCCTTCATCACTTGCCCTCTTTTGTCTTCATCTGTAATTCTCGTGCACAATTTTACCCATGTGGTAAAATTAAAATACCAGTCATATTTTACCCTGTAGGTAAGAAATTTTACTCTGGGCAATTTCCCCTTTTACTGGCAGTAGAAAATGCATTCAACCAGACATTTTAACCTTTAGTTCACCTTGCAATTAATTTATGCATTCTCTCAAATAGGAAATAATTTTTAATTTCTCGTGCAACATTTTTACCTCTGCCTAGGCCATTTTTCTCCATGTTAAATGTATAAAAACTGTTGTAGGGGTGTTTTGATGGCTGCCAAGGCATTTTTTTGTGAATGTTGCCCCATTTTTGCTATTGCCAAGGACATTTTCATGGTGCTGGAGCACTTAAAACAAGTCCATGGGCATTCAAAAATATTGTTGGGTCATTTTTGACAATGGTGAGGCATTCTTCAAGTTACCGACAACACAAAAATATCAAGACACCACTAAAAGTGCCACCTCAATGTTGGAATGGCCCTAGGTAGCATTTTGGGAGTGAAAATATGTTTTACAGCCTATATAAAGCTTCAAACCTCTGCTCCAAACCTAAAAACGTGACACAACACTTTCAACAGTGTTTTACAACCTCCCCACATGCTCGCATCAAAATTGGGCGCCCATTTCTGCTCTCTACAAGATAGCGGGAAATAAATTTTGTACGAGAAGCTGAAGTTTAATTTATGGCAGTCAAAACATTAATGCTTTAATATTTAATTTTCAATCTCCTCAACCTCCACCTGGCATAGTATCGTATCAGTGCAAATTTGTATCTGGGAGAAATTTTAGGAAGCTAATAATAAAGCTTACCTTTTAATTTTTAACTTTTACCCAATACCTTTGCATGGGAAAACTTCTCACCAAAAAATAAAACATTAAAATGTGTTAAAAGCTAGCAAAGTTAAAACATTAACTTTGGAAAGAACTAAATTTCTTTGCCAACCAAAATGGTGCAATGACACCACTAGTAGACGGGATGTCGAAAGACCACAAAAATTTATGGGAGACAATAATAAATTATTTAAAACTGGGGTTTGTGGCCAAAACCATGAAATTCGACACTTTTTTTGGACACTTTTCTAGCCCGCTTGCAGTTACAAACACATTAAAAAATAAGTCAAAACTCACTCGAGGACCACGAAACTAGACGACCTTACTAACATATGTCCCAAAAAACTTTCTACCAAATGAATTTGAATGATGATGACCATGATACAAAATTTTAATGATCAAAGTCAAGGTCTCAGGTAGATGTGACAGGGATCAAACTTAGCCCTTGCCACCAATTTGAAGGTGAATAAGCACTTCAAATTTACCAAATTTGAAGGTGCCAACAGTGGCTCATGTTTGGGGACGCATGCCCCTTGTGGGCATGGTGAGAATCCAGACTTCTCCAGGGCATAGACTAGGTGCCTACTCTATTGGGTGGCTCTACCACTACTCAGGAAACCATCAATCAAACTTCATTTGTTGGCCCTGGACCACGAAAATGAAAAATTGGTATCAGCCTCTATCATACACCTAATTTTCATTAGACTGCACCAAATCCAATTTGTTTACACCACTAAAATCTTGTTGATTACGAACATTGTCACTAATATCTCTCACCATTCCTTTGAGCATACCATTGTTAATGTAACCTCTATCATTCTGCATTGTATAACTAGGCATAAACTAAAATTTTTATCATCACATGATATATATGTATTATATTCATCACATGAAACATATTCATATTGATAGTAACATTCCTCACTCTTCATCTTATTGTCATGATCCATCAAAATACTTCCCAACTGAACTGAAAACTAAAAGTTTTCATACTCTACCAAACAATTGGCATCATGATATATTCAACTTCATCATTTGGTTGCACATCAAATACAAAGTTCTCATAGGGACACTATTGCAAACTATGCAAACAACTTTCAGGTGCATGAAAAGAGGAGCATTCATACACAGGTGTCTCGTGCAACTGCAATACATTATATTGGCAAGGACATTCATCTAAGCATATTGACTCAACCATATCACCACTTGCTCTAGTATCTTGCAAATGCAACTTATTTGCATCATCAACATCCCATAATTGCATAAATGCACACATTTTTGGTTCAGTGACATAATTTGATTCAACTTTAAAATCATCACTCATATCCATGTACACAACTTCATAAGAAGGCTCAAACAAGTCTGAAAATAACCCATCATGAAGATCAACATATGAATTCCTCAGAACTTGACCACTTCTGCAATGAACTTCATATTCAACCTTGGTCTCCATCATATCAACATGAAACTCTAATTTTTCATCTGCATTAACATCTTCAAATTCATCATTGTCCATCTCCATTTCATGAACAAAATCACAATCAACCACGAAGCAATGATAATCAATATCACTTTTTACTTCATCCTTTGATTGTTCCACACACAAGTCTAAAATTTCTGCCATATCAACATATTCTGAGATGTCACGGTCAGAAGGCTCTTCAAGTTCCATAACACTATTAACCAGAAATGGTGATATTCTATCATTCACATATTCATCATAATGCATAACTTGATCATTTGAGAGTGAACTCATGTTATCAACATCTTGCATGCTAATGTTATCTTCATCTGGAATAAAACTTTCCAACTCTACTTCATAAAAGCCACGGTGACCAATAGAGTAACAATCAACATGATCAACTTCATGAGTTGAATATATATAAACATGCCTAATGATATCATGATCATTATTGACAAATCTCTCAAAATTGGTAAGATTGTGATTAGGATTACATGGTTCTTGCACACTCAATGGTGAATATATTATCTCATTAACACTCATATCATTGAACATATCATCATAATCATTTATATCACAAGGTTGCAACTGAACTTCTGCTATGATCTTATCACTAGAGCAGCTAGTAGTTCCATTACCTAGTGTAGTATGCCAAATATCTGAAAATACCTTTACCTCTTCACCAGTTATGTCATGCCAAGATATTATTTGATGCATTTGCATTATTTCAGCATGTGGTGTATTTAAACTTCCATGAATACATTTTTTAGGTATATACACCACAATATTTGGCTACTAAAACATTTCCCATATTAGCATGAGATGTAACTTCACTTTGAAACATGTTCTTTTCACTCACATATATTGCGTCATTGTTTGACTCATACCCAACAATAGGACTAATGTGATTAGCACCATGAAGTTTGCCATTCTTATCATCAAGAATCTTAGCATTCTTTACAATGTCTATCCAATCAAGAACTTGAGAAAAATTACTTGGCTTCAACATTTGAGGTAATAAACTCAAACCTAACCCATACATCTCACAAAATAAATAAATGCATATAGACTCTTGAGGCTTGAAACCAACAAGGATTTCCATATAGGTGTCCAAGATTTTGGAAAATAAAGAATATCTTGATTCTCCCTCATGTCTCCTTATGTCAAAGAGACCTTGAACAAAGACCACACGATCACTAATGCATGCATCTTGTTGACAATTTGTTTGGGGCTCTATGTGATCAACATTATGGATTGATGTATGAGCTGGGATAGTAGGGATGTAATTGCTTTGATAGTCATTTTTAATTTCTTATTTACATCTTACATTAGCATTGGGTGCTTTAGGACAACAAACACTAACAGACAAATAGCCCTTGAGCATTCCATACTTCTAGTTGTTTTCAATGTCCATGGTGATCTCATAAGCCTGATGCAAAGTTGTAGGATCTTTGTTTCTCAACCAGTAACTCATCTTCCTATCAAAAGCTCCCAGATAAACAACTAAACTCATTGCATCATTAGGTCTCATTATTTTAGGAAAACTTCGTAATGAATTTGCAAATCTCAGATTGAAGGCAGGAATCGATTCATTTTCTTCTATATGAATATCCATGAAATTGTTAATCATTGAACTAACATAAATCCTTTCACCAAACTACTCAATGAAAACTGTTTTGAGCACATCCCAAGAAATGATTGAACATGCTAGTAATTAAGAGAACCAATCTCTTGCTTCATCTTTTAAGGAATGAGCAAACAACTTCATGGTAAAATCTTCAAAATCTATCTCATAGTCTCCTATTACATCAATGAAATCTTGTAGATGCTTACTTGTTGATTTAGACTTATTACCACTGAACTTTGGCATTTTATCTCAGATTTCATGTGGTATATGATTTGGAAAACCATAGATATTTTTTTATAGATATGGTTCCTAGGGTTGTCATTAATGTCAACACTATCATAAGGTTGTTATTGATAACAACACTATCTTAGATGTGTGATGGTGTTCATGGTTGGATGTCATATCCTATCCAACAGAGAAGATACAGTTCACGGTTGCATGTCATGTTGAATATAATGAGGTTATTGAAGTTCATGGTTGGATGTCATGCCTTGATCAATGTAGAGTTGAGTATATGAAGACATATTAATATGGGAATTAGAAGCACTAAGATGATTAGATGTGTTGTTAATGATGAGAAGATGTTACTGGTTGCTTGATCCAAGTTTCATGATGATTGGATTACCGAAAGAATGTTTTGTAGTTTGAAAACAATGTTGAAGACATTTACTATACAGAAATAGAATGCTCCATATTCCTATAGATTTATAGACATGGCTATGCAGTTCTAGAACTATGTTCAAGGTGCAGTGAAGGTGATAATTCCAAAGTTTTAGATCATCTGTCCTTCCACTGTGAAAGTTATGCATGATAGAGTACTGACATGTGTTTTGGAAGAGTGAGCTGGTGTTGGAGGACTGTTGGAATGCTTCGCATTCCTCTGAATGTGAATGTTTGGCTTTATGGTTTTGTGGACATGTTTATGAATGTGCATTACATGCTTCCTTGCAGTTTCAAGGTTCTTGGTAGTCCACAAGCTCAGTTTCTCAATGGCAGTATGTTGCAGTGTGTTCTAGATGATAGGTTGTTGGCAAGAGACACTATATGGATTCATGGTTGTTGTCATTGATGGCAACAAAGGTCATCCCACATATCCGCAAGTCATGGTGTGTCTCTACCGGAAGTCAGAATGAAGATTGTTGTGGTCCGGTGAACAAGAACAGAGCATGTGGCAAGGTCTGACAGATTGGTCCGGATCTCTCAGAGGAAGTGTCTTGGTGCAGTGCGGATTTGGGGAAGTCAAGAGGACTACCTTGAGTAGTATATTCTAAGGATTTAGCCTCCGGTGATGAACAAAGAAAAAGATATGAATAGTTGAGTACCGGATTCCTGAGAGACAGTGAGAACAGAGGAAGAACTGACTGACAGAGTATCAGACTATTTTCCGGATGTGTTACTGTTGATGGTAAAGGTTGTGAAGGCATGAATCATGTTTGGCCGACATGATTAATGATATCTACAAGTATATGCTTGATCCGCATTACTTGATATGCAAGGATTCAGCCGACAGAACAGAGTTTGTGAGAAGATAGATTATTTCGGGTGCCGACTAGAAAGATAATGAAATCACTAGTGCGGATATATATAGAGGATGGATTTAGTTGTGAAAAGAGTGATGATGTGAAGATGTATGCGAATAAATATAGAGCAGAGTAGAAGCAGTAAGAAAGATCCGGTATGTGAAAAGATAGCAGAATAAAGAACAGAGGAAAGATGAAGTGCAGCAGATTAGTATACTGAGCCTAACCGGAACTGAACTCCAGCATATGTAGATGCTTCCAATCAGTTCAAGTATTGTATAACATTCTTTTGTAGACAGTGTGTCTCCTTGTAGGCAGTGTGCCTCTTTGTGAGCAGTGTGCTCGGGCAGTGAGCCCTAATTGGCAAGTGCCATTTTGTAATTCCTTATTCTTTTAACAGAGAATAATCTTTGGGTTAATCACCCCGTGGTTTTCTCCCTTAACCGAGTTTCCACGTCAAAAATACTATGTCATGTGTTTCTTATTTCATGGTAATGTTTGATTCAATGCTGCTTTGATTAATAAGAAAGTTCAAAAGAAGAAATAATTAGGATAACTGATTCACCCCCCCTCTCAGTTATCAACAATTGGTATCAGAGCAAGGTTCCTCCTAATAGAGCCTAACAGCTTGAGGAAGATCTAGGAGTTCAAATGGATGCATATGGTTTAAGGGAGCTGTTAGTGCCTGAATTGACTGGTAGTTTTCTGATCAATTTTCATTCAGGCACTCTCCCTAAGTATCCAAAAAATGCTCCAAGTGTTGGACCTCCTCAGTATTTTTCAGCTGCATCATCATATTTTCTTAAGGAGGAGGTCATCATCATCATGTTTGTTTCGAGGATGGTCGACATCATCATGCTCTCCGTCGACCAGTTTCTCATCGTCATCATCATATTTCGCTGTCAGGTGATGTTTGGGTTTTATCCTGATGATGCTGATGTGCTACAGTGCGCCCTGATCTGCTTGCGAGGGTGATTCTTCAAAGTCTTCGGTGATCTTGCACTTATCACCTTGCCCAAGCATGATGATGATGATGTTGCCCCGTTATTCTGAAGGGGTTATTCTTTGAGTTGCTCGACCTAACTTGTTTTTTCCTAAGGGTCGTCGTCATCATCATCATATTTCCAGTTATCACCGTGTTGCCTGCGGGGGTCATCATATTATCTGCATCATGATATCTCGCCGGGGTGATATTTCTACCATCGGGTGATCTTGGTTATGATCATCCTGATGATGTATTTGAAGAGTTCTTAGTGCGACCCGATATTCACTAGGGTCATCATATTTTGAACGTCAGGATGATCTTAGCCAATATCATCCTGATGATGTTGTATCACTGCTTGTTTGTTGTTTCTCATCCTGATGATGCTGACGTCATCCTTATATCAGGGTGATATCCGGTTCTTTCTGCCTATCTGCATCATGATATTTCCGAAGGAGGGGGTGATATTTTCATATCACTCGAGTGTGTGTTTGTTCCAGCATCATGATGATGCTGATATGAGGAGATATCCACCTGCCGGCTTCGTGCGCTATCTAGTGGGGGTGATCTTTTCGAGCATCATCATATTCATCTATCGCCCTGATCTTACAGAGGAGCTACAGTGCAACCTGATATTTGTGCGTCAGGAGGATATTTCCAAATATCCGGTTGTCTTCCGAATATCATGATGATGTTAATATGATGATGACGTCATCAAGGTCCCGGGGGGGTCATATTTCTAACATTGATCATCTTGAGGAGATCTCCCGATATTTGCAAACATGATGATGACGTCATCCGGATATGAGGAGGTGCGCAGTAGGCAGATATGGTGATGACGTCAGCAGGATATGATGATGACGTCATCAGGATGTTCATCGGCCAGACTTTTGTTATAGGCTCAGCAGGAGGATGTTTCTCCAATGGATCCGATTGTGCCGATGAAGGCGAATATCATGCAGTTTGTATTGCGAACATGATGATGACGTCAGGGTGATATTTCGGGCAACAGGATATCATGCTGCTGGAGGATGATGATGATGAAGTCTTATACTAGTGTCGTCAGGGGCAAAAGCGCCGACATGATATATGCTCATGATCTAGTATATAAAGTGCTAAAGAGGTTGCTGTGGGGTGCATGTGGGATAATGTTATCCTGCATATTCGAAATATCATGATGATGAATATCGGCGGGAAGTGGTTGCGATTAACTGTTTGATGATCTTCCCAAGGCCGCGGGTTGGTGCACCATCAATGGCGATTGTTGCAGAGGTATGGGCGATGGCGTGGATGGATGTAGTACCTGATTGAAGATCTGAATCCCGAGGTGGCGGCGCAAGGCTCGAGAAATCTTCCTGTCTCCTCCCCTACCTGCTGCATTAATGTTTGAGCGCCATTTCTATGATACTGTATATCTGGCGGGAGTTTTGGTCAACCTGGTAGTTAATGTTGAAGGCACCTTCCTGCTATATAATGCAGAGGGTGTTATTCATTCAAGGTTGTTGAAAGTTGTGGATTTTTGGCTCTGTAATCCAAAACCAGCTGATCTGGTTGCTCTGTACAGCTTGATCTTGTGAGTTTATGTATCTCCTGTTGTAGGACTTGGCATGAATCCACTGGTTTCATGGTTGATCTTATATGAGTAATGCTATCTTAGCATGTGTTGTGTTAATTCTGTCTCCAGTATTGCATGTATCCTTCTTCTGGATCTGGATATTTGTGTGATGTTTAGATTCTAGAGCATAGAATTCCCATGTTGAATGTCTGATCTTTTAACCTCTGCTCAAGGGGCAGATTAAACTGTTTTCAGGTTGAACATTGGGAAGGGTATACTGCAGTAGGGATGCCATAAGTAGAGATAGCTCAACACTCTATATTGGGAGATATCTGTAAGGCATATATCATGTGTATCCCCCTGAAATCCGGTTTTAGCTATTTATGCTGATCATTCACAGGTGTATGTCTACCGACTCCAAGCCCTGGATAGGCACCAATCATGCTGTGTTCTTGTGTTATACACCTTGTCCAGCTTTGCATCCAAATTCATATCAAACCATTTCATACTTCCACCTGTTAGTTGTAGGAGTAGGATTAGGAACCCCCTGCATGCTCTCATACCCAACCAGACATCATGTCCAAGAATGTTGCCAGCCTTGTGATCTATCATGCAGATCTTGGTCCATACATGAGAGTATTCTGCCTGTTGTTGTCAAGTTAGATCTTTCTATCTTTGAGCTAGTCAAGGTTACATCTTGAGTTATAGGGATACCCCCCTTGGTGCGGCAGAACCAGAAGTGAAGGGGAGGAGCTCACGCAACCTCCTATATTCAGTTGGCCTGAATCTGCCTGTGCATTAGAAGTGGCAAACTCTAATGCTGATTCAGAAGAAAAGTCAACAAAGTGGCGACTCTGCTGGGGATTGAACAGTAAAAGTATTATCTAATCATCTCCAGTAATATATCTTGTGACCCATCCGAGTCACCAACAAAATGGCGACTCTGCTGGGGATGGACTAAAAAATGATATACTTGTGGCCCATCCGAGTCACTAACAAAATGATGCTCTGCTGGTGGAATGAACCTGGAAAAGTAGCTTTTAGCTATTGAAGATTTTGTCCTCTCTGGAGAGGTGGCGACTCTGCAAAAAAGATCCAAATGCACATGAAAGATAGATGTATGTTATTGGTTGAAAGATGTACATATTTCTGCATCTGTATGAGAAAAGGTACCTTGTTCCTTCCCCTTTATTTGCTGTTTTACTGTATAGGTTAGATGCCAGGGGAAGCCTTAGGTCTTAGACAGACAAAGGATGTCTAAGAGTAAGATTTTTATGAATCCAAGTATGAGTTATCCCACACTCAGTGGTAGAATGTTGGATAAAGGAATAGAAGAGATAAGAAATAGGTTGATATTCTTAGAGGCTGAGCAGGCCCAGTTAAGAAGCAGTAACCCTGTTGTGTCTGCCTGTCAGAAAGCTAAACCTCCTGTCAGCCCTTTTGATCCTTTGTATGACCAACTGGATTTGTCATGGGTGGATTATAAAGTAGAAACTATGCCTGCTAGGATATACTGTCAGATGCCTAGATTTAGTGGTCACAATGTATGTGATGGGAATACACATATCCAAAATTTTCAAAGTTTTATGGGAAAATATTCATTCAGAGATGAGGATATGTGGATGAGGTTTCTTGTTAGGTCCTTTGATGCAAAAGCAAAAGATTGGTATTTGAGCTTTCCAAAGAAATTTTTTGCCTGTTGGGATGAGCTTGCTGACTGTTTTTAGGAAGAATTTGCAAAAGAACCGGCTGATCTTGTTGCAGAATTGATGAGAATCAGAAAACAAGATGAAGAGCCATGTGTTGATTTCAGTCATAGGTTTGCAGTAGCCCTTCCACATGTCCCTGAAAGTTTCAGACCTGGTATTTCAGCCTGTGTTGGCATATTCTTTGAAGCTTTTGAGGAGGGCTCTAGTGCATTACTGAGGGATTTCAAGGTGACAAGTATGCAGATGGCATACAAATTTTTAGAAAATGTAGAAGAAATGAGAAATGTGCACCTGCTGAAACCCCTGTCCCCAGGCCTTGGTGTGAATAATGGTTATGAAGCTACAAATGACCAAATGATTATGGCATCATGTGCAGATAAAAATGAAAATAAAAGCATAGAGGTTGAGATTGCTGTATTTGAACACAATGCTAACAATACTGCTCAACTGGATTGTTCACCAGTTGAGGATGCCAGTGAAAGGACTAATGAGGATTCCCATTGCAATGATGAGGCAGCTGACCATGAAAACAATAACGAGGTTGTGGACAGCAATGAGCAATTTTTAGAATGGACCTGTGGAGACAATTGTGAGTATTGTACTCAAGACAGAGAAGATATAAGCAAACAGAGAAGCAGTCCTATGTGTGACCCATTGCCTACCTTTCAAACACATGGAGATCATGAAGAGCAGTCAGAAATTGAAATAAGTGCTAGTTCAGAGCATGATTGTTTTTCATTTGATGGCTGTTTTGCTTATGACACACAGGCTGATACTCCTCCACAGAGTGAATCCATTGGTGATAAAGAGATTTGCTCTGCTGCCCATGAACAAATGGCATACTATGATGAAACTGATGCACCTGGGCCACCCATTTATGACACATATGGTGATGAGGATCTGTCTGAGTATGGTGAAGATCTAGACACTATTTTTGGCTTGGATTCTGTTTCTCATCTTGATGAAGGAGGAAACAACATACATCAGGTAAGTGACTGTGAAGATGTGCCTGATTTGAAAGAGATGCCAGAGCCTGATCTTTTCCAGCCTGGTGCTGCTGATTGTTGTGTACATGATGTGCACAATTGTGATTTTGAAAGCTTTTCTTTTGATGAGCCAGCATATAATACAATGAGCCTTGATCTTCCTAGTTTTGTGGTGGACTCCGAGTGCTTCCTATTTGCAGTCCAGCTAGGAGATCATGTTGCAATGCATGATGATGATATAGATGATAAGTGCTATATGCCATATGAACATGCATTGTTTGATACATTCTGCACCCACATGTCACATGATGCTGAGGGTTATCTGCACAAGGGTGATAATGACAAACCAAATCAGAGGGTTGAATATGCAGATGACAAGATTTGTTCGTGGGTGGATGTCTGTAGTATCTTCAAGCTTGACCCAGTGCATGCAGATGAAAACAAGATATTTGACAAAGGGAGATACATGTTTTTCTTTTCTTGGTGGCCTTAGGCCATCAAGTGTGTTTGGTGATGCAGGTCAGTGCAGTAATTGACTCTGTGCCCAATGGATAAGGGACTGGTCTGCATCCCAGAGATCTGGAGTTCTCGCTGCAGTCTTGCACCTGCACGTCCCCAGACAGAGCCACTGTTAGTGCCTGAATTGACTGGTAGTTTTCTGAGCAATTTTCATTCAGGCACTCTCCCTAAGTATCCAAAAAATGCTCCAAGTGTTGGACCTCCTCAGTATTTTTCAGCTGCATCATCATATTTTCTTAAGGAGGAGGTCATCATCATCATGTTTGTTTCGAGGATGGTCGGCATCATCATGCTCTCCGTCGACCGGTTTCTCATCGTCATCATCATATTTCACTGTCGGGTGATGTTTGGGCTTTATCCTGATGATGCTGATGTGCTACAGTGCGCCCTGATCTGCTTGCGAGGGTGATTCTTCAAAGTCTTCGGTGATCTTGCACTTATCACCTTGCCCAAGCATGATGATGATGATGTTGCCCCGTTATTCTGAAGGGGTTATTCTTTGAGTTGCTCGACCTAACTTGTTTTTTCCTAAGGGTCGTCGTCATCATCATCATATTTCCAGTTATCACCGTGTTGCCTGCGGGGGTCATCATATTATCTGCATCATGATATCTCGCCGGGGTGATATTTCTACCATCGGGTGATCTTGGTTATGATCATCCTGATGATGTATTTGAAGAGTTCTTAGTGCGACCCGATATTCACTAGGGTCATCATATTTTGAACGTCAGGATGATCTTAGCCAATATCATCCTGATGATGTTGTATCACTGCTTGTTTGTTGTTTCTCATCCTGATGATGCTGACGTCATCCTTATATCAGGGTGATATCCGGTTCTTTCTGCCTATCTGCATCATGATATTTCCGAAGGAGGGGGTGATATTTTCATATCACTCGAGTGTGTGTTTGTTCCAGCATCATGATGATGCTGATATGAGGAGATATCCGCCTGCCGGCTTCGTGCGCTATCTAGTGGGGGTGATCTTTTCGAGCATCATCATATTCATCTATCGCCCCGATCTTACAGAGGAGCTACAGTGCAACCTGATATTTGTGCGTCAGGAGGATATTTCCAAATATCCGGCTGTCTTCCGAATATCATGATGATGTTAATATGATGATGACGTCATCAAGGTCCCGGGGGGGTCATATTTCTAACATTGATCATCTTGAGGAGATCTCCCGATATTTGCAAACATGATGATGACGTCATCCGGATATGAGGAGGTGCGCAGTAGGCAGATATGGTGATGACGTCAGCAGGATATGATGATGACGTCATTAGGATGTTCATCGGCCAGACTTTTGTTATAGGCTCAGCAGGAGGATGTTTCTCTAATGGATCCGATTGTGCCGATGAAGGCGAATATCATGCAGTTTGTATTGCGAACATGATGATGACGTCAGGGTGATATTTCGGGCAACAGGATATCATGCTGCTGGAGGATGATGATGATGAAGTCTTATACTAGTGTCGTCAGGGGCAAAAGCGCCGACATGATATATGCTCATGATCTAGTATATAAAGTGCTAAAGAGGTTGCTGCGGGGTGCATGTGGGATAATGTTATCCTGCATATTCAAAATATCATGATGATGAATATCGGCGGGAAGTGGTTGCGATTAACTGTTTGATGATCTTCCCAAGGCCGCGGGTTGGTGCGCCATCAATGGTGATTGTTGCAGAGGTATGGGCGATGGCGTGGACAGATGTAGTACCTGATTGAAGATCTGAATCCCGAGGTGGCGGTGCAAGGCTCGAGAAATCTTCCTGTCTCCTCCCCTACCTGCTGCATTAATGTTTGAGCGCCATTTCTATGATACTGTATATCTGGCGGGAGTTTTGGTCAACCTGGTAGTTAATGCTGAAGGCACCTTCCTGCTATATAATGCAGAGGGTGTTATTCATTCAAGGTTGTTGAAAGTTGTGGATTTTTGGCTCTGTAATCCAAAACCAGCTGATCTGGTTGCTCTGTACAGCTTGATCTTGTGAGTTTATGTATCTCCTGTTGTAGGACTTGGCATGAATCCACTGGTTTCATGGTTGATCTTATATGAGTAATGCTATCTTAGCATGTGTTGTGTTAATTCTGTCTCCAGTATTGCATGTATCCTTCTTCTGGATCTGGATATTTGTGTGATGTTTAGATTCTAGAGCATAGAATTCCCATGTTGAATGTCTGATCTTTTAACCTCTGCTCAAGGGGCAGATTAAACTGTTTTCAGGTTGAACATTGGGAAGGGTATACTGCAGTAGGGATGCCATAAGTAGAGATAGCTCAACACTCTATATTGGGAGATATCTGTAAGGCAGATATCATGTGTATCCCCCTGAAATCCGGTTTTAGCTATTTATGCTGATCATTCACAGGTGTATGTCTACCGACTCCAAGCCCTGGATAGGCACCAATCATGCTGTGTTCTTGTGTTATACACCTTGTCCAGCTTTGCATCCAAATTCATATCAAACCATTTCATACTTCCACCTGTTAGTTGTAGGAGTAGGATTAGGAACCCCCTGCATGCTCTCATACCCAACCAGACATCATGTCCAAGAATGTTGCCAGCCTTGTGATCTATCATGCAGATCTTGGTCCATACATGAGAGTATTCTGCCTGTTGTTGTCAAGTTAGATCTTTCTATCTTTGAGCTAGTCAAGGTTACATCTTGAGTTATAGGGATACCCCCCTTGGTGCGACAGAACCAGAAGTGAAGGGGAGGAGCTCACGCAACCTCCTGTATTCAGTTGGCCTGAATTTGCCTGTGCATTAGAAGTGGCAAACTCTAATGCTGATTCAGAAGAAAAACCAACAGGAGCAACTCAAGACTGCCCTTGAGGATCTTGAACAGTCAAATTCTGAAGTCAATGAATTAAAGGAAAGACTCAAACAGGCTGATGAATTCATGAGAGAATTAAAGGACAAATTAAGTCTCTCTATGAAAAAGAGAAGGGAGCTGCTCCAACAGTTGGCAAGACAAAGTGAAGAAAGCAATACAAATGAAGAATTGACTGAGAAAACCAAGTTATGTGAAAAGTTATCAAAAGAAGTCATTATGTTAAGACATGAAATGGAATCAGGAACTATAAAGTTTACTCAAGAGATTGAAGAAAAAAGAAAAGCTGAAGACAATCTAAGACAATCTCTTAAAGAGAAATCAGAAGAATGCCACCAGATGGACAGGATTATCAGACATCTTGAATCTGATCTTGAAGATGCCAAAGATAATGAAGAAAAACTTGAGGATCAAATTGTCTCTCTCAAAAGAGATCTTCAAACAGCAAATGAATATAAAGAAAAATTCAAGATAAGTTTTGCCCAACTTGAAGTACTTCTTGGAAGTCAAAAGAGGACAGATGACAAGTATGGTTTGGGATATGAGAAAGGAGAAAGCTCCGGATCCGGTCAAAAGAATTTTGGATCAGAAAATCCAAGGAATAGGCCTAGAAGACCTCCGGTAAGATAGCCCAATGCTCAAAGATATCCATCCTTCAATGGATACTGCCACAGCTGCAATCACTTTGGTCACAAAGCTAATCAGTGCAGAAAGAGAATGAATCAGACTAATTCATCATTCTCCGGACAGTACTTTAACTGCAAAAGGTATGGACACAAGTCTCATGAATGCAGAAATATGCAAATAAACAAATCATTCAATGGTAGATGCTTTGCATGCAATAGAGTAGGTCATCAATGCATATCAAGAGGTTATCAGTCAAATATGCAAAGAAATGTTATTTGCCAAATCTGTAATAGGTCTGGTCATAATGCAAAAGTCTGCAGAAGCAAGAATCAAGACAAAAGAGGTCCGGTATATAATCAGAATCAAGACAAGGGTAAACAAAAGATGAATGCGGATGAAGTTAGGAATCAGATGAACAAGATTTGGGTGAAGAAAAGTTCAGAGAATGTAGAGGTTGGATCCGCACCAAACTCTGGTGCTGATATTTCTTCCAGAAATTAAAAGTGAGCTCTGGCTCAGGGGGAGACTCAAAGAAAATCCTGTTCCCCCAGCCAATCAAGTGGTGCTGGATGTGATACAAGATGCGGAGTAAAGGGTTTGAAGATATAAGTCCTGAGATGATCCAGACAAGATTTCAGAGGTCCGCATGAAGATGCAAAGAAGTTGTGATCGATCAAGTAAGACCTATTCCAGGAGATGCTCCGAAATGATAGAGGACTACAAAAGGGTCCGGAGAGATCCGGAAGTACATTATTTTACTCTGCGGACTGGACAGAATGTTTGGGATGTTCCTGTAATGTGTCATCTCGATTTATTCATGATTGAAAGATCCACATGATGTTCATAGATCAGAACTGATCCGGGATACTCCAAGCTATCCAGATAAGGCAAACTAGAACAATATAGGTGGAGCATTTATTGCAAACAGATATTAGGGTTTGCGAAAGGATATAAGGGATTTCTCAATAATAATTTGATCATTCCACACCCAAGAAGAAGCGAAAAGCGGAGCTCTGCGACAAAATTCATCAAGTTCACTGAAGATCACTTACAGAAGTTACTACATACAGAAATCAATCCAAATAACCGAAGGCGCATAAGGTATTTTTCGTTTTCAATATCTCCCTGCAAATATTTGAAA
Organism: Cunninghamia lanceolata; assembly: GCA_027924645.1. NCBI lineage: Eukaryota > Viridiplantae > Streptophyta > Pinopsida > Cupressales > Cupressaceae > Cunninghamia > Cunninghamia lanceolata. The sequence continues at coordinate 6,592,834 of BSBN01000567.1, forward strand.
AATGGCTACTCTGAATATAGTTAAGATCTCTAATAGACCTCGTCCCACATTCAAGAAACATCCTTACAAATACTTGGAGGTAGATCCACTAGGAGCCTTCTCTAGTGTTCCACATGGTGTATTGCATACGGAAGACATTAGGGTTTACATCCATGCGAATTTTGAAGACTTTGGAGAATCAAAACTGATGGATATCTATCACAAACAATTGATAGATGACTCCTTCGAGATCAAACCTCAGTACAAAGCCATCCGGGACAAACACTTTGCACAATGCATTCATTTCCCCTGTTTTGAAGAAGATGAATGGGTCCGGTATGTACTAAGTAGAGTACATGACAACTTCCTATGGTTGAACAAGCCCTTCAAGATTACCAAAGATGCAATTAGGGCTGTAACTGGTCTGCACTCATCCGGTGGATTACCTGTTCTCAAGTCTGTCAAAAATCAGACAGTTAGTGATGCAACCGGATCCAAGTTTGACAAGAGAGCTATGACAGTTGATGACATCACTGAACCGGATGTCAAATTTGCATCTATGGTAATTGGTTACAAAATCTATCACTCCAGTAGGGAAAATTCAGTACTGGGAACTGCAATCTACACAGCTTATCAAATGTTAAAGGAGAATGCAGACTATGACTTGTGTGAGCTTCTTAACCAACTTTTTGAAAATCTGCAGAAGATTAAGAAGGACAAGAAAAACTCCTTCAAGTATGGCAATCTGATCCTTTGTCTCTTCTTTTACTACATGAATGAGCTTCCCGGATCCAGTGGATGGATATGGCAGAATGACAGATCGGTTGCCATCCAAATTAGAGACTATTTGCATGGACTTTGGGATGCTAAAGCAAGAAATACACCTCTATGGGGATATTTCAAGAACTTCCAAAGCATGATGCATGCAAGAGAAAGAATACCCCAATCCCATGTTGAAAAGTACAAAGACACAGTATGCTTCATGGTAGAAACAGATCAGTGTCTAATGGAGGCAGTAGAACCAAGAACTGTGTGGATCATGCCCATGGGGTATGAAGTAGATGAACAGATAGTGGAGCTGCATGTTCAACACATGCTAAGTCAGCCTAAAGATCCAAAGGCAGAAAGGTTCGGAACATTTGAGGAACTGAGTGTGAAAATTCATGTGGAACTCAGAGAACCTGAGATAAAGAGGAAGGTGAGAAAAGAAGTAGAGCATATTGCTCAAGGCCTAGGCATTCCAAAGGAGGCACTTGATGCCAACCAGGAAAAGAGGAGAAAGGCTGAGGAAGAAAAGAAAGAGGCAGAAAAGAAAAGTAAGAAAAGTGCTCCGGTTGAAACTTCCACCCGGACCAGATCATCAAAAAGGTCTGCATCTCCCACAACCAAAAGTTCAAAACCAGAAGTCCAGGCATCCGGTAAAAGATCTAAGACAAAAGCCACAAGGGCTTATCAAAGCCAAAAGGATGAAGAAGAAACTGAGTCAGATGAGGGAGTGAAAGAAATAAAGAAACAGAAAAGGAAAGGATCCGGTAAACCCTCTACTGGTCGAGACAAGGAAGAAATGACAGAAGAATTTTCTGAAAAGCCCACCCTGTCTCTAGACAGTGTAGTCAAATCAGTCACTGTGGATGGGAACCTTCAACCGGTGGATGAATTCTATGATGACTACAATGAGGCAGATCAAAAGATCCTGCAAGAAGCTATAATAAGTTACTTGAACATCTACAATAAAGCTTTTATTGAGATTATCTCTGAAATCCCAAAGAGCCTAGAGATGGAATTAGAGATAAGAAAGAGCAATGCCATGGCAAAAGACCTTGAGATCAGGGAACAGATAGCTATTCAGCTATATCCTTCAATTGATCACAAAACAATGAACATGGTATTCAAAGACTGCAAGGATGAATTCAGGAGCAAAGCAAGGATGAATCAGCTTATGCTTGGTGAGACCGACAAGGTAGCCAAGGACACTGAAGAGATTCTCTGGAAAACCTTCAAAAGGTTTAATCTTCCTGTTGTAGAGGACTTAGGTGCAGAAACAGCTGTGGACTTGGAATCATCTGCTCCGGAAGAAGTGGCCCTTGAACAGACTAACATCTCTCCTCCGGTTTCCCCTACAGTCTTCGGATCCCAAGAAGAAGAGAAACTACAGGAGAAAGAAGTAGCAGTTAAAGAAAAAGAGGTTGACAGCACCAAGGATGCAGAGAAAGAGAAGACCCCAACAGAGAAAACCACAACTGAAAGTGGTAAGAGTAAGGAAGGAGAAAAGATTCCAAAGGACAAAACTGCAGAAGAGAAGAAACATCTGTCTTCGGCAAGAGACACTGCACAAACTGTTCAAGAATTCTTGACAAAAGCCACTATAGAAATTGATGAACCGGACCTGCTAAAAGGACCATTAGATTTTGACTCTTTGTCACCGGTACAAACAATGAAAATAGCCTCATTTGCAAATGAGAAAGTCAAAGAGAAACTACTGAAATCTCACATGGAAGACTGTGAGCTTATGGAGGTAGCATCTGGAGTGCTAGAAAAGATCATGCCATCTTTTCAGAAGGATCCCACAGCCTCCTCTTCCGGTAATCTCAAAACCTTAGTCAGCAGTGTTAGTACACATTTTGAATCTCTAGAAAAATCAGCTGAAGAAAAGGTCCGGAAGGAGTTTTTGGATAAAAGGTTCTCCGAGGTTCAGGGTTTGATCATTAATGATAGGAGAAACATGAACATTGGGATAAAGAGCTTAGAAAATGCTCTTAAGGATGGCGGTGAAATATACAAATTTTGTATCTCCTGGTCCAAGGTAACAGTGGACATTGAGAAGAAAATAAAAGAGCAAGAGGACACACTACTCAGCTTGTCTCAAAGTTTTGATCCTCTTTCTTCCTCTATAACAAATCAAGAATGTCAGACTATTGCAGTCTTGAGTGAAATCAAGAAATTGGAGAAGGAAAGGAAAAATAGAATAAGCAGGTTGAGTGAGCTCAGGGGGTTAATTGTCCCTAAGCTAGAGGCCATGTATGAGGCCATAGCAGAAGCTCAAATCATAGCCTAGACAAGTGATCCGAAAGATCTAAAAAGGGCAGATGCATTTGCATTTTTGTTGAGTGGTCACATTTCAATTTTGGATAGAATGAAGCAAAGTTGGGCTACAGAACTGATCCAACTGAAGACATCTTTTGCAGACATTCTTCAGTATATGTGAGTATGTAAATATGCGGCTATGTATAGAAAATTTTTGAAAATTTTGGTGTGCGGACCCTACCCTTTGCCATTGATGTCAAAGGGGGAGTGAGGAGCAGTGAAAAATGAGGAATCCAACTAAGGGGGAGTTCTGAAAATTGTATATAAAGATAGAGCATCAGCCAAGGGGGAGCATAGTGTAAACACTTAGTCATTTTTCACTAAGTGTTGCCATCAATGCCAAAGGGGGAGATTGTTGGCAAGAGACACTATATGGATTCATGGTTGTTGTCATTGATGGCAACAAAGGTCATCCCACATATCCGCAAGTCATGGTGTGTCTCTACCGGAAGTCAGAATGAAGATTGTTGTGGTCCGGTGAACAAGAACAGAGCATGTGGCAAGGTCCGACAGATTGGTCCGGATCTCTCAGAGGAAGTGTCTTGGTGCAGTGCAGATTTGGGGAAGTCAAGAGGACTACCTTGAGTAGTATATTCCAAGGATTTAGCCTCCGGTGATGAACAAAGAAAAAGATATGAATAGTTGAGTACCGGATTCCTGAGAGACAGTGAGAACAGAGGAAGAACTGACTGACAGAGTATCAGACTATTTTCTGGATGTGTTACTGTTGATGGTAAAGGTTGTGAAGGCATGAATCATGTTTGGCCAACATGATTAATGATATCTACAAGTATATGCTTGATCTGCATTACTTGATATGCAAGGATTCAGCCGACAGAACAGAGTTTGTGAGAAGATAGATTATTCTGGGTGCCGACTAGAAAGATAATGAAATCACTAGTGCAGATATATATAGAGGATGGATTTAGTTGTGAAAAGAGTGATGATGTGAAGATGTATGCGAATAAATATAGAGCAGAGCAGAAGCAGTAAGAAAGATCCGGTATGTGAAAAGATAGCAGAATAAAGAACAGAGGAAAGATGAAGTGCAGCAGATCAGTATACTGAGCCTAACCGGAACTGAACTCCAGCATATGTAGATGCTTCCAATCAGTTCAAGTATTGTATAACATTCTTTTGTAGACAGTGTGTCTCCTTGTAGGCAGTGTGCCTCTTTGTGAGCAGTGTGCTCGGGCAGTGAGCCCTAATTGGCAAGTGCCATTTTGTAATTCCTTATTCTTTTAACAGAGAATAATCTTTGGGTTAATCACCCCGTGGTTTTCTCCCTTAACCGGGTTTCCACATCAAAAATACTATGTCATGTGTTTCTTATTTCATGGTAATGTTTGATTCAATGCTGCTTTGATTAATAAGAAAGTTCAAAAGAAGAAATATTTAGGATAACTGATTCACCCCCCCCCCTCTCAGTTATCAACATAGGTTATTCTCAAAGTTCATGATTTAAGATGTACGGCACAAAATATTTGATGTGCAGATGCAAAGGAGTGTTTATAGATGTTGTATGAGTCCTGTAGACTCATCTTGAAAAGTTTCATGAAGTTCTCTCTTATTTCCAGTACCGCACAAGGTTTTCAAATTGTTGTGGCCATTATGCTTCAAGTTTCATATGTCTTTGCTTAAGGCTATCTTATTTTCAAATGAGCGGAGTGTGTAGATGTAATTCCTTGATGTTTGATGCTATGAAGGATGTTTTGGACCTAATTAAGCAGGTGTTGATGTTCGCAAGGCATGGGTCTTCTGCTAGTGTAGCGTGTAGTCTTGTTTAGGACTTTTCCTCTACATGTTTCATGTTGTGTATTGTCTGGCCGACTTGTAAATGTATTTTTCATGTTGTCTTTGGCTGACAAGCAATGTAATCAATGTAATATCTTGTATAAATTTAAAATCAAATTAAGTTAGGCAAGGTGTGATTGCAAAGTGATCGATAAGGTTCACAAGCAAGAAAAAGAGCATAATGACTACATTATGATGTGCGACTAAAGGAGAAAGAGAAGAAGTTGTAGATGTTGTCCTAATTCATCTTGAAGACTTATATGTGATAATGATCAAGTGTAGAGTGTGCCCAACTGATCTGATCATCAGAAGAAAGTTTAAAGAGGTAGTATCACAATCATCAAAGGTGTGAATTTCAATGTCAGTTTTTAGATAGTAGAAAGATTGTCATACGGTAATCTTTTCTAAATGTGTTCTCAATTCAGGGAGTAGTAGCTTCCTTGGGAGTGACCCTAAAACAAAGTATTTAGGGAGTAGTAGCTTCCTTGGGAGTGAACCTAAAGCAAAGTTTTCATGGAGTAGTAGCTTCTTTGGGTTGTAGCCCTAAAACGAAGTTAGTAGGGAGAAGTAGCTTCCTTGGGTTGTAGCCCTAAAATAAAGTCAGTAGAGAGTAGTAGATTCATTGGGTTGTAGCCCTAAAACAAAGTTGTTATTTGAGCTTCATATATTGTGAGTTAATCCTCACTGTGGTTTTTCCCTTCTTAGGTTTTCCATGTATATCTGGTGTTATGTGTTGATGTGTATTGTGTTAATCTTTATGCTTATGTTAATACTGTAATGCTTAAGTTTTAATTTGCTTCAGATAAGTTGAAGTTTTTTAGAGACTGATTCACTCCCCCTCTCAGTATTTTGGTGTGTTCAACAATTGGTATCAGAGCCAAGTTCCTCTGAAGGAAGATTAACCACTTGAGGAAGGTCTGGGATGACACATAATGGATCCAACAAGATACTTAGGTTTGATGGAAAAAAATATTCTTTTTGCAAGCTAAGGATGGAAGGCTACATCAATTCTCTAGGATGTGGTGTTTGGAAATCTGTCAAGACTAGTTACAAAGTTCCTACTACTATTCCTATAGATCCAGATGAATTTAGGGAATATGATAACAATGCCAAGGCAAAGTTTGCTATCATGAGTGGGTTAGCTGATTCAAAACTTTCAAAGGTAATGAGTTATAGTTATGTTAAAGATGTTTGGGTTAAACTTGAAACCATTCATGAAGGAGATAAGTAAGTAAATCAAGAAAAGATGCAAATCTTCAAAAGCAAATTTGAGACCATAAAAATGATAGAGGATGAAGACATTGCTGGATATATGCTTTGGGTGAATGAAGTGGTCAATGGCATCACTGGTCTTGGTGGAGAAGTGAAATAAGATGATATTGTGAAGAAGGTTTTGAGATCTCTTCCCAAATCTTACAATCACAAGGTATCTACTATTGAGGAGAATGTAGACTTGGATATATACACTATTGATAAACTATTTGGTTCCCTTACTACCTTTAAAATGAGAGAGTTTGGCAGTGATGCTCCAAAGAAAGAAGCTGCTTTCAAAGTCAGTGTGAAGACAAAGGAAGAAGTTGTTGATGAAGATGAGAGCTTTGATGAAGTTGAAGCAAATTTTGTGAGAAGATTGAAGAAAGGCACTGAAAAATACAAAGGTAAGTTACCCTTCAAATGTTTCAATTGTTGAAAGGTTGGTCACTTTGCTTCTAAATGTCCTTTTAAGGTATTAAGGGGTAGTAACAAGAGAGACAAGTTCAAAAGAAGTCTGTATTTCATAGAGAGCATTTACTCTTCAGAAGATGAGGATCATGATGATTCAAATGATGAAACACTTTTCATGGCCTTGAGTGTTGGTGACAAAAATGATGATGTTGAAAAATGTAAGAAGACTAATGCCTTGCAAACAAATCAAAACAATGACAGATCAATGGTTGTATGGACTACTTTTCATGCAAGAGAAGAAGCTAAGGCTTTGGTAATTGACAGTGGTTTCTCAAATCATATGAATGGTGACAAGGAGAATGTTATCAACCTTGAGAAGTGGGATGATGGTGCTGTTAAGTTTGGTGGTGATGAGTTAACACAAATGTGTAGAAAAGGTGCTATAACTATTAATGGGAAGAATAGGACTGACGATGTCCTCTATGTCAAAGGGCTAAAACATAGTCTTCTTAGTGTCAGCTAGATGTGCAACAAAGGTTATAATCTCACCTTTTATGCCAAGGGTGGTGAAATCAGGAAGACAGGGCCTAAAAAACTAGTTGCATAAGGTATCAAGACATATGGTGATATCTATCATTTGAAGGA